>CM065695.1:1951566-1956566 GCA_017654935.2 Phymorhynchus buccinoides | reverse complement strand
GTTCATAGATGGAGAATGGTGGTGGTGTTGATGGGTGGCAAGTCAGTTAAACTGTTCCACATGGATTCCTTATTCAACAGCATCATTGACACACAGCATAGTTCATAGATGGAGAATGGTGGTGGTGTTGATGGGTGGCAAGTCAGTTAAACTGTACCACATGGATTCCTTATTCAACAGCATCATTGACACACAGCATAGTTCATAGATGGAGAATGGTGGTGGTGTTGATGGGTAGCAAGTCAGTTAAACTGTACCACATGGATTCCTTATTCAACAACATCATTGACACACAGTATAGTTCAGAGATTGTACAGAATTCCACAGTGATTTACGTGTAGTTCAATATTGTGCAGCTAGACTTATTTACAAATCCCATGTTACTCCTCTGCTCATTAAGCTTCACTGGCTTCCTATCTCCCAAAGAATAGAGTACAAAATAGCCGTGACCTGCCATAACATTCTCTCTGACTCTGCTCCACGTTATCTTTCAGGACTGCTTCATCTGTGGAAACCACCACGATCTCTTCGCTCCTCTTCTGACAGCCGAATCTTCATCATTCCCAATCTCAGAATTCAAATCCTCTTTAGTTCTTACTGGTGTTGGACCCTTCTTGTTTCTGCATGTGTTAGGCGCTTTGCATGATGTGTGTGTGTGTGTCAAAGTCAAAGTTAAAGTCAACATTTTATTTTTAGATGATACATTGAATAAGCAATAATGTTTGCTTTTTTATATCAAGCCATCTATAACACAGATAAATGTGTGTGTGTGTGTGTGTGTGTGTGTGTGTGTGTGTGTGTGTGTGTGTGTGTGTGTGTGTGTGTAGGTGTGTGTGTGTAGGGGTTTGTGTGTTGGTTGGTGGGGTGGGTGGGTGTGAGACGAGGGGTGAGGGGGTGAAAGACTACGTTTGCATGTGTGTATGCGCGTGCATGTATAGGTGTTTACAGGTGTGGTTGTCACTGTGCAGGTGGGATGCGTAGATAATTGGTTATGTCTGTGCGTGCGTGTGCATGCGTCGATTTATGAATTGAGTGCAATGTAAATATTTTATGACGCTTTAATGAATCCCTTTATTGCTTAATACTTGTCATTGTAAATGCCTTGAGCTCCTGATTTTATCGGGATGTAAGTGTGTCATAAATTTACATTATTATAATTATAATTATTATAATTATTATTATTATTATTATTATTATTATTATTATTATTATTATTATTATTAATAATAATATTAATAATAATATTAATATTAATATTAATATTATTATTAATAATAATAATTATTATTATTTATTCAACAGCATCATTGAAATACGCAAGTGTTCATAGACTTATACAGAACGTCACATGCATTTTTCAATATCCAACACCATCACTGAAATACTGTAGAGTTCATAAATTGTACAGACTACCACATTGATTCTTGTTCAACGGCATCACTGAAATACAGAATATTTTTTTTAGGAGTTTGTAAACTGATATGAAGACATAAGCTATACAGTGTGCATACACACGCACGCATGCACGCACGGACGCACGCGCACACACGCACACACGCGCGCGCACACGCACACACACACACACACACACACACACACACACACACACACACACAAGTTAGTCTCTAACTTTAGAAATTTAGCACCTATTCCGTCGGGATATGTCCTTTTAATTGATACTTTACATTGTTTATACTTTGATTGTTCTTTGCTTTGTTCCATTGTGTCCGGGACATTTGTTAATATGGGTGATGGGAAATGAAATGGGGAAGGGACAACCACATTCACTTCAATATCCCATTCATTTACTCTCTCTCTCTCTCTCTCTCTCTCTCTCTCTCTCTCTCTCTCTCTCTCTCTCTCTCTCTCCTCTCTCTCTCGTCTCTCTCTCTCTCTCTCTCTCTCTCTCTCTCGCTCTCTCTCTCTCTCTCTCTCTCTCTCTCTCTCTCTCTCTCTCTCTCTCTCTCTCTCTCTCTCTCTCAATAGAGTTATTTCAATGCGTTATATTATTAGGCTAATGTTTAGTAGTTTGGAATGTTTTGTTTTGCATGTTGAGTTATTTTTCGAGTTGCTTTCGTATTACTTTTCATTCTGAGGACAGGATGAAAAAAAGCTGTCAAGCTTACTCCTTTATCCTCAATAAAGATCATTTTGACTTGACTTGACTTGACTTGACACACACACACACATACACACACACACACACACACACACACACACACACACACACACACACACACACACACACACACACACACACACACACACCACACACACACACACACACACACACACAACTCTCTCACTCTCACACACACACACACAACACACACACACACACACACACACACACACACACACACACACACACACACACACACACACACACACACACACACACACACACACACACACACACACATACTCTCTCTCTCTCTCTCTCACACACATACACACACACACACACACACACACACACACACACACACACACACACACACACACACACACACACACACACACACTATCTCTGTGTCACACACCCATGGTGTACCCCTATGTCAAAATGGCATGTACCTTGCTGATGACATTAAACCAATTCATTTGTCATTTGTTATGTGTCTCTGTCACACACACACACACACACACACACACACACACACACACACGCACACGCACACGCACACACACACGCACACACACACACACACACACACACACACACACACACACATACATACACGCATACACACACACATACACACACACACACACACGCACACGCACACGCACACGCACGCACGCACACGCACGCACGCGCACGCACACGCACACACACACACACACACACGCACGAACGCACGCACATTCGCGCATAATTATAATGTTTATTATGTGTTCTTTTGTAGGTTCTTATAATGTTGTTTTAATGGACAGCTCACCTTTTTGAAGGATACAAGATCTATATTAAAAAAAATAGCTTTAAAACAATTTTATTTTTCTTCGATCGCTCAGACAGTTTCCTGTCGATTCTGATCGCAGATACGTCATGCTGTCGCTATGCGCCTAACTAAAAAATAGTTAGGCCCAGCAAGCTCGACTTCGGCTGGAGGAAATATTTTTGAAAGTGTTTCTTGAAAAAATGCAGGAGAATGGACCCGTAAGGCAGAAAGTTAGTAGATGACAGTAGGCAAAAGGGAAAAGGCAGAGTCAAAGAGAGTGACAGATTAGAGGAAGTTACAAGCACAGAACTTCTAGGAGGTGAGGGAACTATTTATACAAAAGACCCCCGGTATCCCCACGGGGGGGTGTGACAATATTAGTCTGGCCTTAATCCTGTTTAGGAAAGAATTTAAGCATGATTCGGTGTTGTTTATTCTGGACGTTTGCATAAACTGTTTAGCCAGCAGAATTAGGTGAAGAAAAACGTGGCTGCCCAAGGCACGCTGTGACGGTGAGCAAAAAGAACAACCTCACTGTTTGCTCTTTGAACATTCAACAACTTTGAAAAGTTTCATTATTTGGATTATGTAATTACCCCCGAGTCTAAAGCGAAGACTTCTGGCATGTTGAAAATAAACAGTGTAATGTCTCCCGACCCGCTCTTCCTTTGCCGATGTTTTCAGTTAATTTGAGTCAGTTAGACAATAATAATTATTGTCATAGTTTACAAATTTGAGAAAGATAACAGCGTCGTCTTTTTTAAGCTTTGAGTAATATAACAGCATCTTTTTCTTCTTCAAAAGTTATTTGTTGAATACATTTTCCAAAAATATTTTTTGGATAATTCCTTTACTCTATAACCCAGCTATAAATCACACCACCCTCCTCTCCTACCCCCCAGTGTGTGTGTGCGTGCGTGCGTGCGTGCGTGTGTGCGTGCGTGCGTGCGTGCGTGCGTGCGTGCGTGCGTGCGTGCGTGCGTGCGTGCGTGCGAGCGAGCGAGCGAGCGAGCGAGCGAGTGTGTGTGTGTGTGTGTGTGTGTAATATATTTTTGACGTTTATTTATCTATATTGCTTGCTGGTTTATTCATTTATTATTGTTAGCGCTTAGGGCTTTTTAAGATTATAAGCGCTATAAGTGCTAATTATTATTATTATTATTATTATTATTATTATTATTATTATTATTATTATTATCATTATCATTGTTATCATTATCATTGTTATTATTATTATTATTATTAATTATTATTATTATTATTATTATTATTATATCATTATCATTATCATTGTTATCATTATCATTGTTATTATTATTATTATTATTATTATTATTATCATTATCATTATCATTATTATTGTTATTGTTATTGTTATTGTTATTGTTATTATGACTTTACTGTATATCTTTTTGGTCCTTTTGACGGTTTTCAGCACAAGCCATTCTGGCTTTTCTAGGACAAAATCATAGAACAGTCAGTACGTTGTATTTGTGTTGTCCTTGTTTAGGATTTCATGACTCATTTGTACCACAGAGAGAGAGCGAGGTCCAATATCCTGCCTTTTTTCTATACATTCTTACAAAGATTTCTTGAGCCAAAGTCGGACATGCTGGGCCTAACTATTTCTTAGGCGCATAGCGGCAGCATAGCGCATCTACGCACATATAAAAGAAGGGGAAGGTACAAAGAAAAGAAACATGAGAAGGAACTCGAACATACATCCACTCCCGTTTCTCACAAACCAGAAAACAATATGGACAGTCAATATTAGAAGCATATGAGAGAGAGAGAGAGAGAGAGAGAGAGAGAGAGAGAGAGAGAGAGAGAGAGAGAGAGAGAGAGAGAGAGAGAGAGAGAGAGAGAAGAGCATACATCCACTCCCGTTTCTCACAAACCAGAAAACAATATGGACAGTCAATATTAGAAGCATATGAGAGAGAGAGAGAGAGAGAGAGAGAGAGAGAGAGAGAGAGAGAGAGAGAGAGAAGAGAGAGAGAGAGAGAGAGAGAGGAGCATACATCCACTCCCGTTTCTCACAAACCAGAAAACAATATG
>CM065695.1:1935072-1937572 GCA_017654935.2 Phymorhynchus buccinoides | reverse complement strand
AGAGAGAGAGAGAGAGAGAGAGAGAGAGAGAGAGAGAGAGAGAGAGAGAGAGAGAGAGAGAGAGAAGAGAGAGAGAGAGAGAGAGAGAGAGAGAGAGAGAAGGAGCATACATCCACTCCCGTTTCTCACAAACCAGAAAACAATATGGACAGTCAATATTAGAAGCATATGAGAGAGAGAGAGAGAGAGAGAGAGAGAGAGAGAGAGAGAGAGAGAGAGAGAGAGAGAGAGAGAGAGAGAGAGAGAGAGAGAGAGAGAGAAGGAGCATACATCCACTCCCGTTTCTCACAAACCAGAAAACAATATGGACAGTCAATATTAGAAGCATATGAGAGAGAGAGAGAGAGAGAGAGAGAGAGAGAGAGAGAGAGAGAGAGAGAGAGAGAGAGAGAGAGAGAGAGAGAGAGAGAGGAGCATACATCCACTCCCGTTTCTCACAAACCAGAAAACAATATGGACAGTCAATATTAGAAGCATATGATGAGAGAGAGAGAGAGAGAGAGAGAGAGAGAGAGAGAGAGAGAGAGAGAGAGAGAGAGAGAGAGAGAGAGAGAGAGAGAGAGAGAGAAGGAGCATACATCCACTCCCGTTTCTCACAAACCAGAAAACAATATGGACAGTCAATATTAGAAGCATATGAGAGAGAGAGAGAGAGAGAGAGAGAGAGAGAGAGAGAGAGAGAGAGAGAGAGAGAGAGAGAGAGAGAGAGAGAGAGAGAGAGAGAGAGAAGGAGCATACATCCACTCCCGTTTCTCACAAACCAGAAAACAATATGGACAGTCAATATTAGAAGCATATGAGAGAGAGAGAGAGAGAGAGAGAGAGAGAGAGAGAGAGAGAGAGAGAGAGAGAGAGAGAGAGAGAGAGAGAGAGAGAGAGAGAGAGGAGCATACATCCACTCCCGTTTCTCACAAACCAGAAAACAATATGGACAGTCAATATTAGAAGCATATGAGAGAGAGAGAGAGAGAGAGAGAGAGAGAGAGAGAGAGAGAGAGAGAGAGAGAGAGAGAGAGAGAGAGAGAGAGAGAGAGAGAGAGAGAGAGAGAGAGAGAGAGAGGAGCATACATCCACTCCCGTTTCTCACAAACCAGAAAACAATATGGACAGTCAATATTAGAAGCATATGAGAGAGAGAGAGAGAGAGAGAGAGAGAGAGAGAGAGAGAGAGAGAGAGAGAGAGAGAGAGAGAGAGAGAGAGAGAGAGAGAGAGAGAGAGAGAGAGAGAGAGAAGGAGCATACATCCACTCCCGTTTCTCACAAACCAGAAAACAATATGGACAGTCAATATTAGAAGCATATGAGAGAGAGAGAGAGAGAGAGAGAGAGAGAGAGAGAGAGAGAGAGAGAGAGAGAGAGAGAGAGAGAGAGAGAGAGAGAGAAGGAGCATACATCCACTCCCGTTTCTCACAAACCAGAAAACAATATGGACAGTCAATATTAGAAGCATATGAGAGAGAGAGAGAGAGAGAGAGAGAGAGAGAGAGAGAGAGAGAGAGAGAGAGAGAGAGAGAGAGAGAGAGAGAGAGAGAGAGAAGGAGCATACATCCACTCCCGTTTCTCACAAACCAGAAAACAATATGGACAGTCAATATTAGAAGCATATGAGAGAGAGAGAGAGAGAGAGAGAGAGAGAGAGAGAGAGAGAGAGAGAGAGAGAGAGAGAGAGAGAGAGAGAGAGAGAGAGAGAGAAGGAGCATACATCCACTCCCGTTTCTCACAAACCAGAAAACAATATGGACAGTCAATATTAGAAGCATATGCAGAGAGAGAGAGAGAGAGAGAGAGAGAGAGAGAGAGAGAGAGAGAGAGAGAGAGAGAGAGAGAGAGAGAGAGAGAGAGAGAGAGAGAGAGAGAGAGAGAGGAGGAGCATACATCCACTCCCGTTTCTCACAAACCAGAAAACAATATGGACAGTCAATATTAGAAGCATATGTGAGAGAGAGAGAGAGAGAGAGAGAGAGAGAGAGAGAGAGAGAGAGAGAGAGAGAGAGAGAGAGAGAGAGAGAGAGAGAGAGAGAGAGAGAGGAGCATACATCCACTCCCGTTTCTCACAAACCAGAAAACAATATGGACAGTCAATATTAGAAGCATATGAGAGAGAGAGAGAGAGAGAGAGAGAGAGAGAGAGAGAGAGAGAGAGAGAGAGAGAGAGAGAGAGAGAGAGAGAGAGAGAGAGAGAGAGAGAGAGAGAGAGAGAAGGAGCATACATCCACTCCCGTTTCTCACAAACCAGAAAACAATATGGACAGTCAATATTAGAAGCATATGAGAGAGAGAGAGAGAGAGAGAGAGAGAGAGAGAGAGAGAGAGAGAGAGAGAGAGAGAGAGAGAGAGAGAGAGAGAGAGAGGAGCATACATCCACTCCCGTTTCTCACAAACCAGAAAACAATATGGACAGTCAATATTAGAAGCATATGAGAGAGAGAGAGAGAGAGAGAGAGAGAGAGAGAGGAGAGAGAGAGAGAGAGAGAGAGAGAGAGAGAGAGAGAGAGAGAGA
>CM065695.1:1902572-1907572 GCA_017654935.2 Phymorhynchus buccinoides | reverse complement strand
ACAAGGCAAAGGTAGATACCTACAGACCAATCAGTCTTACCAGCTGCGTGGGAAAGTTGATGGAGAGACTCATTAACACCAGGCTGATGTAGTACTTGGAAAAAGAGAACATTCTCGCCCCAGAACAGGCTGGATTCAGACACAACAGATCCACCGAAGACCGAGTCACCTACATCGCACGAGAGATTGGGGATGCTCTCCAAGACAAGAAACAGACCCTCTCAGTTTGGATAAATCAGGAAAAAGCCTTCAATAAACTCTGGAAGGAAGGTCTTTAAGCTGTAATTACTGAGAGCTGAGATGGACCTCACAAACAGAAAAGCACGTGTGCGAAACAACAACAACAACAACAACAACAACATACAGTATTTATACGGCGCTGAATCTTGATAGAAATCAAATAAAAACGCACGCACACGTTAGCATTCATAACGCATTCAGACAAAAAGCGCAATACAAAGCGAACACACACACACACGGATGACATAAATGGAATACAGCAGAAACAGACCTAATGGCAAGAGAGAGAATAGAAAGAGAGCGGAGCTTTAATGACGGGGGAACAGGTGGGTTTTGAGGTTAGCTTTGAAAGCGAAAAGAGCAAACGTCAAAAGAGCAAGAAGACGACCTTAAAACATGGATTACCACAGGGAGGAGTGCTGTCGCCTACTCTGTTCGTCATCTTCATCAACGATGTCATGAGGGAAATGTCCCAGATAGATCCACAGGGCCATTTACGCTGATGACCTGGCCATCCGGTGCTCTGCCGAGTACCTAACGACAGCCACAGTGAGAATCCATGAAGCCCTCGGGAAGATTGAAGATTGGAGCAAACGACAGTTGGTGACCCTCATCACCCGGAAGACATCTGACGCCATCTTCAGTCTGTGTAGCGAGAACAGAAAGCCAGCCTGGTGATAGGAGGCCACGCCCTGCCCCCAGACATATGACGCCATCTTCAGTCTGTGTAGCGAGAACAGAAAGCCAGCCTGGTGATAGGAGGCCACGCCCTGCCCCCAGACATATGTCGCCATCTTCAGTCTGTGTAGCGAGAACAGAAAGCCAGCCTGGTGATAGGAGGCCACGCCCTGCCCCCAGACATCTGACGCCATCTTCAGTCTGTGTAGCGAGAACAGAAAGCCAGCCTGGTGATAGGAGGCCACGCCCTGCCCCCAGACATATGTCGCCATCTTCAGTCTGTGTAGCGAGAACAGAAAGCCAGCCTGGTGATAGGAGGCCACGCCCTGCCCCCAGACATATGTCGCCATCTTCAGTCTGTGTAGCGAGAACAGAAAGCCAGCCTGGTGATAGGAGGCCACGCCCTGCCCCCAGACATATGACGCCATCTTCAGTCTGTGTAGCGAGAACAGAAAGCCAGCCTGGTGATAGGAGGCCACGCCCTGCCCCCAGACATATGTCGCCATCTTCAGTCTGTGTAGCGAGAACAGAAAGCCAGCCTGGTGATAGGAGGCCACGCCCTGCCCCCAGACATCTGACGCCATCTTCAGTCTGTGTAGCGAGAACAGAAAGCCAGCCGGACGATAGGAGGCCACGCCCTGCCCCCAGACATCTGACGCCATCTTCAGTCTGTATAGCGAGAACAGAAAGCCAGCCTGGTGATAGGAGGCCACGCCCTGCCCCCAGACATCTGACGCCATCTTCAGTCTGTGTAGCGAGAACAGAAAGCCAGCCTGGTGATAGGAGGCCACGCCCTGCCCCCAGACATATGACGCCATCTTCAGTCTGTGTAGCGAGAACAGAAAGCCAGCCTGGTGATAGGAGGCCACGCCCTGCCCCCAGACATCTGACGCCATCTTCAGTCTGTATAGCGAGAACAGAAAGCCAGCCTGGTGATAGGAGGCCACGCCCTGCCCCCAGACATCTGACGCCATCTTCAGTCTGTGTAGCGAGAACAGAAAGCCAGCCTGGTGATAGGAGGCCACGCCCTGCCCCCAGACATCTGACGCCATCTTCAGTCTGTCTAGCGAGAACAGAAAGCCAGCCTGGTGATAGGAGGCCACGCCCTGCCCCCAGACATATGTCGCCATCTTCAGTCTGTGTAGCGAGAACAGAAAGCCAGCCTGGTGATAGGAGGCCACGCCCTGCCCCCAGACATCTGACGCCATCTTCAGTCTGTGTAGCGAGAACAGAAAGCCAGCCTGGGGATAGGAGGCCACGCCCTGCCCCGAGACATCTGACACCATAGTCTGTCTAGCGAGAACAGAAAGCCAGCCTGGGGATAGGAGGCCACGCCCTGCCCCGAGACATCTGACACCATCTTCAGTCTGTCTAGCGAGAACAGAAAGCCAGCCTGGGGATAGGAGGCCACACCCTGCCCCGAGACATGCCCCCAGACATATGTCGCCATCTTCAGTCTGTGTAGCGAGAACAGAAAGCCAGCCGGACGATAGGAGGCCACGCCCTGCCCCGAGACATCTGACACCATCTTCAGTCTGTCTAGCGAGAACAGAAAGCCAGCCTGGGGATAGGAGGCCACGCCCTGCCCCCAGACATCTGACGCCATCTGTCTGTAGCGAGAACAGAAAGCCAGCCTGGGGATAGGAGGCCACGCCCTGCCCCGAGACATCTGACGCCATCTTCAGTCTGTCTAGCGAGAACAGAAAGCCAGCCGGACGATAGGAGGCCACGCCCTGCCCCGAGACATCTGACGCCATCTTCAGTCTGTCTAGCGAGAACAGAAAGCCAGCCTGGGGATAGGAGGCCACACCCTGCCCCGAGACATCTGACGCCATCTTCAGTCTGTATAGCGAGAACAGAAAGGCCACGCCCTGCCCCGAGACATCTGACGCCATCTTCAGTCTGTCTAGCGAGAACAGAAAGCCAGCCTGGTGATAGGAGGCCACGCCCTGCCCCGAGACATCTGACGCCATCTTCAGTCTGTCTAGCGAGAACAGAAAGCCAGCCTGGGGATAGGAGGCCACGCCCTGCCCCGAGACATCTGACGCCATCTTCAGTCTGTCTAGCGAGAACAGAAAGCCAGCCGGACGATAGGAGGCCACGCCCTGCCCCGAGACGAGTCTCCCACCTACCTGGGAGTCACCTTTGACCCCAAGATGGAGGGACCAAGCAGACACAGTACTGACGAGTTGCCCACGTCGCTCGGTAACTATCCAACCAAAGCAGCCAAAATGCATTCTTTAGCACATCATCATCAGGTGCCCTGATCGTCAGTGCGTCTACAACAGGTAACACGGGTAGTATCATGGGAATCAGAACAATCTGCCTATTAATACCATTGGCTGTTTATGCTAAGCTACTTGTTACTAGCCGTGTTAACTGTTTAAGACGCAGTCATGAATACCCTACCAGACGACCACCAGTAGGCAGTTACTTCCCTTTGACCAACAGCAGCAGGCAGTTACTTCCCTTTGACCAACAGCAGCAGGCAGTTACTTCCCTTTCTAGTTATGTATCACTTCACTGTGAGGGAACCAACCGCTTGAAAGATTGGGTGTTACGTCCGCTTGGATACAAAGAGCACATATGGGACAAAACCATCAACTACCCATCATTCACAAGTACGCAGCATATAAGTGAGGGAACCACCCTTGAGTTATGCCCCTTACCTATCATGGCGGCCTAGATAGACCTCCGCTATGGGGACAGGGCCAAGCTGTCTATTTCGGTCTAACTCTAGTGGCTAAACGTCCATTTCCATAATGTGGCACAGTGCCTGAATCACCGCTGAGATCAACCAGATGGCATAAATCACACACAATGGGCCTATCTTTATCTATAGTTCACCTCCACCCTCCTTCCGTCCCATCTGACCCCCCCCCCCCCTTCCTCCTCTTCTAGTTCTAGCCATCTGATCAAAGGGCCGTTTGTCATTTTTATGTGACACAATCGACAGTTGCTTCACACAACCCCCCTCCATCCACCCCCTTTCCTTTCGGCTTACAACTTTCATCACTTCACTCTTATCTTTATGTGTCCTCAGGGGACAGAAACTCTCTCTCTCTCTACCCCCCCCTCTCTCTCTCTCTCTCTCTCTCTCTCTCTCTCTCTCTCTCTCTCTCTCTCTCTCTCTCTCTCTCCTCTCTCTCTCCCTCTCTCTCTCCTCTCTCTCTCTCTCTCTCTCTCTCTCTCTCCTCTCTCTCTCTCTCTCTCTCTCTCTCTCTCTCCTCTCTCTCTCTCTCTCTCTGACTCTCTCTCATAATCTTACTGCTATTTTGTCGTGTGAGATAGAAGATATTCTGACATCATTTGCTAAATATGTGGCGGGTGCATTTCATTGTAGAGAAAACCCCCTTAAAACCTTAAACTTAAAATGTTATCGTGAAAATTATGTTTGATAAGAAAAGTATTCATTGAATTGCAATTGTTGGATGAATGGACGCATTTCTTATAAGTTTTATATATATTAATTGTTTTTGTGACCTTATTGTGTACAATGTATTTAGTTTTTGTGTGTTAACTCTATTATATTGTGCTTCTTAGTTTATCTACATTATTGCGCATGTACCCCCTTGGCATAAGGGTTGTAAAACTATTGTCAATAAATAATTGTCATTTGTCATTTCTCTCTCTCTCTCTCTCTCTCTCTCTCTCTCTCTCCTCTCTCTCTCTCTCTCTCTCTCTCTCTCTCTCTCTTCTCTCTCTCTCTCTCTCTCTCCACTCTCTCTCTCTCTCTCTCTCTCTCTCTCTCTCTCTCTCTCTCTCTCTCTCTCTCTCTCTCTCTCTCTCTCTCTCTCTCTCTCTCTCTCTCTCTCTCTCTCTCTCTCTCTCTCTCTCTGAAGGTGATGGAATCTTCAAGAGGTCACATTTGCATTACTTGGCTATGACAGTTTACAACTGTGCTAACGAAAACGTTCATTTATTTACCTTAAAAACACACACACACAAATTCAATCCATTATTCTCTCCCTCTACTAGTCTTCCATTGTAACCCACGTCCTCCCAGCCTCCCCCCGTTACCAGCCTCTCCTTATTTCCTTCAGAAAACCAAACAACATCAACAAAAACAACCACCTTGAAGC
>CM065695.1:1880072-1887572 GCA_017654935.2 Phymorhynchus buccinoides | reverse complement strand
TCCCCCTTTCTTCTCTTTCACTCTCTTTCCCCCTTTCTTCTCTTTCACTCTCTTTCCCCCTCTCTTCTCTTTCACTCTCTTTCCCCCTCTTCTTCTCTTTCACTCTCTTTCCCCCTCTCTTCTCTTTCACTCTCTTTCCCCCTCTCTTCTCTTTCACTCTCTTTCCCCCTCTCTTCTCTTTCACTCTCTTTCCCCCTCTCTTCTCTTTCACTCTCTTTCCCCCTCTCTTCTCTTTCACTCTCTTTCCCCCTCTCTTCTCTTTCACTCTCTTTCCCCCTCTCTTCTCTTTCACTCTCTTTCCCCCTTTCTTCTCTTTCACTCTCTTTCCCCCTTTCTTCTCTTTCACTCTCTTTCCCCCTTTCTTCTCTTTCACTCTCTTTCCCCCTCTCTTCTCTTTCACTCTCTTTCCCCCTTTCTTCTCTTTCACTCTCTTTCCCCCTCTCTTCTCTTTCACTCTCTTTCCCCCTCTCTTCTCTTTCACTCTCTTTCCCCCTCTCTTCTCTTTCACTCTCTTTCCCCCTTTCTTCTCTTTCACTCTCTTTCCCCCTCTCTTCTCTTTCACTCTCTTTCCCCCTTTCTTCTCTTTCACTCTCTTTCCCCCTCTCTTCTCTTTCACTCTCTTTCCCCCTCTCTTCTCTTTCACTCTCTTTCCCCCTTTCTTCTCTTTCACTCTCTTTCCCCCTCTCTTCTCTTTCACTCTCTTTCCCCCTTTCTTCTCTTTCTCTCTTTCCCCCTCTTCTTCTCTTTCACTCTCTTTCCCCCTCTCTTCTCTTTCACTCTCTTTCTTCTTCTTTTCACTCTCTTTCCCCCTTTCTCTTTCTCTCTTTCCCCTCTTTCTTTCTCTTTCACTCTCTTTCCCCCTTTCTTCTCTTTCACTCTCTTTCTCCCTCTCTTCTCTTTCACTCTCTTTCCCCCTCTCTCTTTCACTCTCTTTCCCCCTTTCTTCTCTTTCACTCTCTTTCCCCCTTTCTTCTCTTTCACTCTCTTTCCCCCTTTTCTCTTTCACTCTCTTTCCCCCTCTCTTCTCTTTCACTCTCTTTCCCCCTTTCTTCTCTTTCACTCTCTTTCTTTCTTCTCTTTCACTCTCTTTCCCCCTTTCTTCTCTTTCACTCTCTTTCCCCCTTTCTTCTCTTTTCACTCTCTTTCCCCTCTTTCTTCTCTTTCACTCTCTTTCCCCCTTTCTTCTCTTTCACTCTCTTTCCCCCTCACTTCTCTTTCACTCTCTTTCCCCCTCTCTTCTCTTTCACTCTCTTTCCCCCTCTCTTCTCTTTCACTCTCTTTCCCCCTTTCTTCTCTTTCACTCTCTTTCCCCCTTTCTTCTCTTTCACTCTCTTTCTCCCTTTCTCTTTCACTCTCTTTCCCCCTTTCTTCTCTTTCACTCTCTTTCCCCCTTTCTTCTCTCTCTCTTTCCCCCTTTCTTCTCTTTCACTCTCTTTCCCCCTTCTTCTCTTCACTCTCTTTCCCCCTCTCTTCTCTTTCACTCTCTTTCCCCCTCTCTTCTCTTTCACTCTCTTTCCCCCTTTCTTCTCTTTCACTCTCTTTCCCCCTTTCTTCTCTTTCACTCTCTTTCCCCCTCTCTTCTCTTTCACTCTCTTTCCCCCTTTCTTCTCTTTCACTCTCTTTCCCCCTTTCTTCTCTTTCACTCTCTTTCCCCCTTTCTTCTCTTTCACTCTCTTTCCCCCTCTTTCTTCTCTTTCACTCTCTTTCCCCCTCTCTTTCTCTTTCACTCTCTTTCCCCCTTTCTTCTCTTTCACTCTCTTTCCCCCTTTCTTCTCTTTCACTCTCTTTCCCCCTCTCTTCTCTTTCACTCTCTTTCCCCCTCTCTTCTCTTTCACTCTCTTTCCCCCTCTCTTCTCTTTCACTCTCTTTCCCCCTCTCTTCTCTTTCTCTCTTTCACTCTCTTTCTCTTTCACTCTCTTTCCCCCTTTCTCTTCTTCTCTCTTTTCCCCCTCTCTTCTCTTTCACTCTCTTTCCCCCTTTCTTCTCTTTCACTCTCTTTCCCCCTCTCTTCTCTTTCACTCTCTTTCCCCCTTTCTTCTCTTTCACTCTCTTTCCCCCTTTCTTCTCTTTCACTCTCTTTCCCCCTCTCTTCTCTTTCACTCTCTTTCCCCCTTTCTTCTCTTTCACTCTCTTTCACTCTCTTTCTCTTTCACTCTCTTTCCCCCTCTCTTCTCTTTCACTCTCTTTCCCCCTTTCTTCTCTTTCACTCTCTTTCCCCTTCTCTTTCACTCTCTTCTCTTTCTTTCTCTCTTTCTTTCACTTCTCTTTCACTCTCTTTCCCTCTTTCTTCTCTTTCACTCTCTTTCCCCCTTTCTTCTCTTTCACTCTCTTTCCCCCTCTCTTCTCTTTCACTCTCTTTCCCCCTCTCTTCTCTTTCACTCTCTTTCCCCCTTTCTTCTCTTTCACTCTCTTTCCCCCTCTTCTTCTCTTTCACTCTCTTTCCCCCTTTCTCTTTCACTCTCTTTCCCCCTTTCTTCTCTTTCACTCTCTTTCCCCCTCTCTTCTCTTTCACTCTCTTTCCCCCTCTCTTCTCTTTCACTCTCTTTCCCCCTCTCTTCTCTTTCACTCTCTTTCCCCCTCTCTTCTCTTTCACTCTCTTTCCCCCTTTCTTCTCTTTCACTCTCTTTCCCCCTCTCTTCTCTTTCACTCTTTCCCCCTCCTCCACTCTCTTTCTCTTCTCTTTCACTCTCTTTCCCCCTTTCTTCTCTTTCACTCTCTTTCCCCCTCTCTTCTCTTTCACTCTCTTTCCCCCTCTCTTCTCTTTCACTCTCTTTCCCCCTTTCTTCTCTTTCACTCTCTTTCCCCCTCTCTTCTCTTTCACTCTCTTTCCCCCTTTCTTCTCTTTCACTCTCTTTCCCCCTTTCTTCTCTTTCACTCTCTTTCCCCCTTTCTTCTCTTTCACTCTCTTTCCCCCTTTCTTCTCTTTCACTCTCTTTCCCCCTTTCTTCTCTTTCACTCTCTTTCCCCCTTTCTTCTCTTTCACTCTCTTTCCCCCTTTCTTCTCTTTCACTCTCTTTCCCCCTTTCTTCTCTTTCACTCTCTTTCCCCCTTTCTTCTTTTCTCTCTTCTCTTCTCTTTCACTCTCTTTCCCCCTCTCTTCTCTTTCACTCTCTTTCCCCCTTTCTTCTCTTTCACTCTCTTTCCCCCTTTCTTCTCTTTCACTCTCTTTCCCCCTTTCTTCTCTTTCACTCTCTTTCCCCCTCTCTTCTCTTTCACTCTCTTTCCCCCTTTCTTCTCTTTCACTCTCTTTCCCCCTTTCTTCTCTTTCACTCTCTTTCCCCCTCTCTTCTCTTTCACTCTCTTTCCCCCTTTCTTCTCTTTCACTCTCTTTCCCCCTCTCTTCTCTTTCACTCTCTTTCCCCCTTTCTTCTCTTTCACTCTCTTTCCCCCTTTCTTCTCTTTCACTCTCTTTCCCCCTTTCTTCTCTTTCACTCTCTTTCCCCCTCTCTTCTCTTTCACTCTCTTTCCCCCTTTCTTCTCTTTCACTCTCTTTCCCCCTCTCTTCTCTTTCACTCTCTTTCCCCCTCACTTCTCTTTCACTCTCTTTCCCCCTCTCTTCTCTTTCACTCTCTTTCCCCCTCACTTCTCTTTCACTCTCTTTCCCCCTCTCTTCTCTTTCACTCTCTTTCCCCCTCTCTTCTCTTTCACTCTCTTTCCCCCTCTCTTCTCTTTCACTCTCTTTCCCCCTCACTTCTCTTTCACTCTCTTTCCCCCTTTCTTCTCTTTCACTCTCTTTCCCCCTTTCTTCTCTTTCACTCTCTTTCCCCCTCTCTTCTCTTTCACTCTCTTTCCCCCTCTCTTCTCTTTCACTCTCTTTCCCCCTCTTCTTCTCTTTCACTCTCTTTCCCCCTTTCTTCTCTTTCACTCTCTTTCCCCCTCTCTTCTCTTTCACTCTCTTTCCCCCTCTCTTCTCTTTCACTCTCTTTCCCCCTC
Source organism: Phymorhynchus buccinoides (assembly GCA_017654935.2). Taxonomy (NCBI): domain Eukaryota; kingdom Metazoa; phylum Mollusca; class Gastropoda; order Neogastropoda; family Raphitomidae; genus Phymorhynchus; species Phymorhynchus buccinoides. The sequence goes on along the minus strand of CM065695.1, from coordinate 1,883,639 downwards.
TCTTCTCTTTCACTCTCTTTCCCCCTTTCTTCTCTTTCACTCTCTTTCCCCCTTTCTTCTCTTTCACTCTCTTTCCCCCTTTCTTCTCTTTCACTCTCTTTCCCCCTCTCTTCTCTTTCACTCTCTTTCCCCCTTTCTTCTCTTTCACTCTCTTTCCCCCTTTCTTCTCTTTCACTCTCTTTCCCCCTTTCTTCTCTTTCACTCTCTTTCCCCCTCTCTTCTCTTTCACTCTCTTTCCCCCTCTCTTCTCTTTCACTCTCTTTCCCCCTTTCTTCTCTTTCACTCTCTTTCCCCCTCTCTTCTCTTTCACTCTCTTTCCCCCTTTCTCTTTCACTCTCTTTCCCCCTTTCTTCTCTTTCACTCTCTTTCCCCCTCTCTTCTCTTTCACTCTCTTTCCCCCTTTCTTCTCTTTCACTCTCTTTCCCCCTCTCTTCTCTTTCACTCTCTTTCCCCCTCACTTCTCTTTCACTCTCTTTCCCCCTTTCTTCTCTTTCACTCTCTTTCCCCCTCTCTTCTCTTTCACTCTCTTTCCCCCTCTCTTCTCTTTCACTCTCTTTCCCCCTTCTCTTCTCTTCACTCTCTTTCCCCCTCACTTCTCTTTCACTCTCTTTCCCCCTTTCTTCTCTTTCACTCTCTTTCCCCCTTTCTTCTCTTTCACTCTCTTTCCCCCTTTCTTCTCTTTCACTCTCTTTCCCCCTCTCTTCTCTTTCACTCTCTTTCCCCCTCTCTTCTCTTTCACTCTCTTTCCCCCTTTCTTCTCTTTCACTCTCTTTCCCCCTTTCTTCTCTTTCACTCTCTTTCCCCCTCTCTTCTCTTTCACTCTCTTTCCCCCTCACTTCTCTTTCACTCTCTTTCCCCCTCACTTCTCTTTCACTCTCTTTCCTTCCTCTCTTCTCTTTCACTCTCTTTCCCCCTTTCTTCTCTTTCACTCTCTTTCCCCCTTTCTTCTTTCTCTTTTCCCTCTCTTTTCACCTCTTTCCCTCTCACTTCTCTTTCACTCTCTTTCCCCCTCTCTTCTCTTTCACTCTCTTTCCCCCTCTCTTCTCTTTCACTCTCTTTCCCCTCTTTCTTCTCTTTCACTCTCTTTCCCCCTTTCTTCTCTTTCACTCTCTTTCCCCCTTTCTTCTCTTTCACTCTCTTTCCCCCTTTCTTCTCTTTCACTCTCTTTCCCCCTCTTTCTTCTCTTTCACTCTCTTTCCCCCTCACTTCTCTTTCACTCTCTTTCCCCCTTTCTTCTCTTTCACTCTCTTTCCCCCTTTCTTCTCTTTCACTCTCTTTCCCCCTTTCTTCTCTTTCACTCTCTTTCCCCCTCTCTTCTCTTTCACTCTCTTTCCCCCTTTCTTCTCTTTCACTCTATTTCCCCCTCTCTTCTCTTTCACTCTCTTTCCCCCTCACTTCTCTTTCACTCTCTTTCCCCCTCTCTTCTCTTTCACTCTCTTTCCCCCTCACTTCTCTTTCACTCTATTTCCCCCTTTCTTCTCTTTCACTCTCTTTCCCCCTTTCTTCTCTTTCACTCTCTTTCCCCCTTTCTTCTCTTTCACTCTCTTTCCCCCTATCTTCTCTTTCACTCTCTTTCCATTCATTCATTTTTGGAAATAAAAAACCTTGAAACCCTGAAACGTTGGTAAACGTTTTCCTGGCGAAGGGAGCTAATCCCGCGTGGCCTGCTAAGAACAGTTAAGCCGCTTAGCTGGGAAGTGAAGCAGGGCAGGTTACTCGGAAAGGTTCTTGTGTTGCACCTTTTTAGTTTTAAAGACCCCCCCCCCCCCACCCCACACACACACACACACACGTCACGTGTCACATTCCCTCTTATGCTAGGAAGATTTCTTTCCAACTATAAGAGGGAAAACACGTGAAAACTGTGATTTTAATACGTGAAGTGGTGGGTCTTTAAAGAATGCGATGGCGCCTTTGTTGATCAGTTAGTTCGTCTGTTGATTATAGAGATGCAAACACAATGTAATAACAACGTGACAAACTCTCTCTCTCTCTCTCTCTCTCTCTCTCTCTCTCTCTCTCTCTCTCTCTCTCTCTCTCTCTCTCTCTTCTCTCTCTCTCTCTCTCTCTCTCTCTCTCTCTCTCTCTAACTCTTTCTACCTCGCGTATTGTTTTGAAAGTTAGAATTACATGGACTTGTTTATTGTATTTTCTATTTATTTTTAAATAAGATTATGTCCCTACCCCGCTGTCCCCTTTGACGTGGGCAGACGGCCCAGTCCAGTACAATATTGTTCATTGTTCATTGTTCATTGTTGTTGTTCTCTCTCTCTCTCTCTCTCTCTCTCTCTCTCTCTCTCTCTCTCTCTCTCTCTCTCTCTCTCTCTCTCTCTCTCTCTCTCTCTAACGAACATTTATATCGTTATAGAATTGTAAATGGTAATGAGCTTTTATGTCCTTTGTGCAATAACTCAAATGAGGATGAGATTCATTTTGTCCTAGTATGTCCTGTTTTGAATGGCCTCCGTAAAAGATATATACATACAAAATATTATGTAAATGCATGCTTGTTTAGATTTTGTTTGCTGATGGCTTGTACTGGAAAAAGAACTGTTCGTAATCTCACTGTATATTTGTTTAAAGCTTTACAGTTAAGAGAATGTCTGTTATCATGAATGTTTGTACTACTACTATTTGTACTACCGATGCATGTCTTTAAATTCTATTGTATTGTAAAATATTGTACCGCCCCTCATTCATATGGGGCTTTGGCCTTATTGGATTAAACGTCTGAAGTCTGAAGTCTGAAGTCTCTCTCTCTCTCTCTCTCTCTCTCTCTGTCTCTCTGTCTCTGTCTCTGTCTCTCTCTCTCTCTCTCTCTCTCTCTCTCTCTCTCTCTCTCTCTCTCTCTCTCTCTCTCTCTCTCTCTCTCTCTCTTTTCTCTGTGCGCGCATGTGTGCGTTCGAACCCAAGACTACAAATGGCACACACACACACGCACACACACACATACGCATGCGTACGCGCGCACACACACATACAATCACACACACACACACACGCACGCACGCACGCACTCACGCACGCACGCACACACACACACACACACACGCACACGCACGCACACACACACACACGCGCGCGCGCGCGCGCACACACACACACACACACACACGCACGCACACGCACACACGCACACACACACGTTGTCCCCAGACTATGACATAGGCCTATGTTGCACTGTGAACAGTCAGCGTAGAACAACGCCGTGTCTCGGGTTAGAGCTACCTTTTTGTGCAATCTATAAGACCCCGCTCCCCCCCCCCCCCCCCCCCCCCCCAAAAATAGAGAAACAAAAAGCAAACCAGTATTAACAAGTTTTTTTATAATAATCTGTTCAAGCCGATTGACCCAAATTCACAGCTGATGTTTTCGGTGTAGTTTCTTATTCTGATTGGTCGGCGCTCTTTTGCTGTCTCAGGACCGACATCTTGGAACAAACTTCCTCTTTCTCTCCGTCAGCGACCGACCCTCTCTGCTTTCAAATCTAACCTCAAAACCCACCTGTTCTCCCGTCATTGAGGCTCCACTCTCTTTCTCTTCTCTCTCTTGCCTTTAGGTCTGTTT
>CM065695.1:1845072-1850072 GCA_017654935.2 Phymorhynchus buccinoides | reverse complement strand
GGCACTTTTTATATATATGCTCGAGAGCCGGACCGCAAGGACAGCAGTCACTGGACTCAGCCAGAATGGCTCTGTGGGTGGCGAGAGTGACCAGATCTGTGTTTGTTTGGTTTAGTCCAACACAGATATCTATGCCACTAATCACTAAACCCTGGCATGTTGCATATGAGAAGAAAGAGGATGAACTAAGCTCTATTCTGACTACTAAAATAATAAGGAAATCTAACTATATATTTATAATAATTATGAAAAACCTTGTATTTTAGAGCCCACTGAAACAGGTTCAAGCTACTAAATAATTAATTTATCTAAACTCATACCACATTACACCGATCTTTCATAATGGATTGATACACTAAAATAAGACCTTTCTATACATATACTATGTCACTATGTTAGATGACACAGTTAAAATATAATTAGCATTCAATGTCCAGTAACAAAAATAAGCTAGCCGAAAACCCGGTTTTAGGACTGAGTCCACACCGGTGGTCAGACGGACTGTGACGTTGACTCAGCGTCGGTGTAGCTTTCGTCAATGTTCTGTTTTGACGTCAAATAAAAGTAGCTAATTTGTTTGTAGGACATTGGAAGAGTTGTTTAGTAACAAAATTATGAAAGGATGGCTTTGATAAAATAGGTTTTATAGAGATAAGAGGTGACATAACTTGGCCGGTTAGATTGCCAGATTTTAGGAGAAATCAGCCATTCAATGGCTTAATTAAGATTCACATCAACAGCATGAATGAGAAGGCAGGCCGAGATCGAGCAGACGATAATCTATAAGTGACAAAACCTAGTGCTAAATTATTAATTTGTTGATTGAAAAAGTGTGAATCCAGATTTTGGGCACTTTTTATATATATGCTCGAGAGCCGGACCGCAAGGACAGCAGTCACTGGACTCGGCCAGAATGGCTCTGTGGGTGGCGAGAGTGACCAGATCTGTGTTTGTTTGGTTTAGTCCAACACAGATATCTATGCCACTAATCATTAAACACTGGCATGTTGTATATGAGAAGAAAGAGGATGAACTAAGCTCTATTCTGACTACCTATATAATAAGGAAATCTAACTATATAATATAATAATTATGAAAAACCTTGTATTTTAGAGCCCACTGAAACAGGTTCAAGCTACTAAATAATTAATTTATCTAAACTCATACCACATTACACCGATCTTTCATAATGGATTGATACACTAAAATAAGACCTTTCTATACATATACTATGTCACTATGTTAGATGACACAGTTAAAATATAATTAGCATTCAATGTCCAGTAACAAAAACAAGCCAGCCGAAAACCCGGTTTTAGGACTGAGTCCACACCGGTGGTCAGACGGACTGTGACGTTGACTCAGCGTCGGTGTAGCTTTCGTCAATGTTCTGTTTTTGACGTCAAATAAAAGTAGCTAATTTGTTTGTAGGACATTGAAAGAGTTGTTTAGTAACAAAATTATGAAAGGATGGCTTTGATAAAATAGGTTTTATAGAGATAAGAGGTGACATAACTTGGACGGTTAGATTTCCAGATTTTAGGAGAAATCAGCCATTCAATGTCCTAATTAGCAAACTAATAAAGTGATTGGCATAACTACAATAAGATTTTATTATTGGAATGACAATCAAATAGAAGAAAATGGCTAAATTATAAGTTTATTATTACTACTAGTTGGCCTGAGATTTGAGGGGAGGCCGTTGGAGATTTGAAAAACCGGGTCGCATGATACGATTTGAAAAGTGACGTCTAAAAATAGATATGATGTCATATAGCGAGGCGCGCGTGACTTGGAAAAAGGGCCTAGGCACACTTGTCGTATGCTAACAATAGTATTGCGTGACAGGTAGGCCTTATGAAATATGGCACTCTGTCACATCTGTCACATATTAATACAATATGAACACCACTTAGCTATGTAGTAGATAGTGACATCTTACGTGGAATGGAGTCTGTCGTTCTATTTATTAATACAGTCTGAACACCACTTAGCCATTTAGTAGATAGTGACATCTTACGTGGAATGGAGTCTGTCGTTCTATTTATTAATACAGTCTGAACACCACTTAGCCATGCAGTAGATAGTGACATCTTACGTGGGATGGAGTCTGTCGTTCTATTTATTAATACAGTCTGAACACCACTTAGCCATTTAGTAGATAGTGACATCTTACGTGGGATGGAGTCTGTCGTTCTATTTATTAATACAGTCTGAACACCACTTAGCCATGTAGTAGATAGTGACATCTTACGTGGAATGGAGTCTGTCGTTCTATTTATTAATACAGTCTGAACACCACTTAGCCATGCAGTAGATAGTGACATCTGACGTGGGATGCAGTCTGTCGTTCTATTTATTAATACAGTCTGAACACCACTTAGCCATGCAGTAGATAGTGACATCTTACGTGGGATGGAGTCTGTCGTTCTATTTATTAATACAGTCTGAACACCACTTAGCCATGCAGTAGACAGTGACATCTTACGTGGAATGGAGTCTGTCGTTCTTTATTAATATTAATACAGTCTGATGCACACCACCTTACGCCATGCAGTAGACAGTGACATCTGACGTGGGATGCAGTCTGTCGTTCTATTTATTAATACAGTCTGAACACCACTTAGCCATGCAGTAGACAGTGACATCTGACGTGGGATGCAGTCTGTCGTTCTATTTATTAATACAGTCTGAACACCACTTAGCCATGCAGTAGACAGTGACATCTGACGTGGGATGCAGTCAGTCACCTGACGTATGCAGTAGACAGTGACACCTCTGAATGCAGTAGACAGTGACACTTGACGTGGGATGCAGTAGACAGTGACACCTGACGTGGGATGCAGTAGACAGTGACGTTGACGTGGGATGCAGTAGACAGTGACACCTGACGTGGGATGCAGTAGACAGTGACACCTGACGTGGGATGCAGTAGACAGTGACATCTGACGTGGGATGCAGTAGACAGTGTGACGTGGGATGCTAGACAGTGACACCTGACGTGGGATGCAGTAGACAGTGACACCTGACGTGGGATGCAGTAGACAGTGACACCTGACGTGGGATGCAGTAGACAGTGACATCTGACGTGGGATGCAGTAGACAGTGACACCTGACGTGGGATGCAGTAGACAGTGACATCTGACGTGGGATGCAGTAGACAGTGACATCTGACGTTGCAGTAGACAGTGACATCTGACGTGGGATGCAGTAGACAGTGACACCTGACGTGGGATGCAGTAGACAGTGACACCTGACGTGGGATGCAGTAGACAGTGACACCTGACGTGGGATGCAGTAGACAGTGACATCTGACGTGGGATGCAGTAGACAGTGACATCTGACGTGGGATGCAGTAGACAGTGACATCTGACGTTGGATGCAGTCTGTCGTTCTTACTCTCCAGTCGTTTAGTCTCATAATAGGAATTGTTAGGAAATAATTAAGGGGAGTAATTTCATGGCGTGTGGGAGTGATCTTGCCTAATTCAAGCAGGGGGAGTTACTCTACCTTCAGGTAGATCCCCAGCTCTCGGCTCGCGTGTTTGATTAGACTTACATCACTTAGAACACCGTGCCTCATTATTTTCAAATTGATGTCATTTATATTTTTACGTCACACTTTGCAGGTTCTCTCAGTTTGTGGATACTGGACGCCCCTCATTTTTCTATTAACAAAAAATGTTTGCAAGTCGCTGAATCCATCCTGCGGTTTCAAGCTTCGTCGCCATTGTTGCATTGTTGCTATGGAATTTGACTGAGTAATGGAGGTACACAATTCTAATTTTTACGAAGTGCTCTCCCCTAGTTTTTTTAATCCGAAAATCGTCTACCCCCCCCCCCCCTCCCCCACACACACACATATGTAGAAACCTCAATGTTCCATTATGTGCCCAGGGGGCCAGAAGGACGCTAAATCCATATTGTCTTTCAAGGTTTCCATTTAACTTGACCAAGCCCCAGGCCACATGCACATTAGACCCTTGACCATTAGAGGTTAGAGAGCAGAGGGAGCAGAAAGGTGTCTGTACTGTGCACACACTTCACCCGTGGGAGGTGATGAGATTAGCGTCCAATTGGTGGGAGACCCTTATGGACCCGTGGCGATCAGTGAGTGATTTATAGGGGAAGACGGGGTAAAACGCCCATGGGCGGGTAAGAAACCCATGCCAATTATCTCATGAAATAAAGAACATTTCAGTCAAATTTGCCCATGAGGCGAATGCTAAACATGAACACTCGTCTCATGGGCAAAATGTGACTGAAATTTGCTTCATTTCATGAGATAATTGGCATGGGCTTCTTACCCGCCCATGGGCTTTTTACCCCGTCTTCACCTGTCTACCCTCAGAGAACTGCTGTCACCAGTGTTCTTTGTGTTGTATGATTAATGGCCCACATTCACGAACACCAGGGTAAGTTTCACGGCACGTGCAGAACGTTTGCGCCAAAAGGGGTCTAAGAAACGATTTACAAAACGCTTGGGGGAAAACTATTACACGCTCTTGTCTGATAAGTTACAAAAAAAGAACCCAACATTTATGGGCCAATCAACGACAAGAACTACATTAACCCCGTACCACCATTTTCAATCTCGTTCTCGCGAGAGCAAAAGAAAAGTTGAAGGAAAATACACATCTGGGTTGAGTTTCACTAGACGACGCTAGTCGCGCGAATAACTGTTACGCCAAAAGGGTTCTAAGAAACGACTTTGCAAAACGTTTGCGGACAAATATTACAAGTTCTTGTCTGATTGGCAAAAAAAAGTATTATTATAACTAAATCTTAATGGGCCAATCAACAGCCAGAAATGTATTTACCGCGTCTTAGTCACGTGATAGTTAAGGATCGTTTGCGGCGTGCTTGGTGTGGGAGAAGAACAAAACGTTAGCCAAACTATTAACACACAAAGGTGTTTCTTAGGACTGTTTTTGCCGAATTGTGCGAACGGTGCGAGCGTTCCCTCTTGTGAAATACCCACCCAGGTGATAGTTTTTGGCA
>CM065695.1:1837572-1840072 GCA_017654935.2 Phymorhynchus buccinoides | reverse complement strand
TCCATTGAACTAAGGCGAACTCTACAGACTGTTTGCTTTACAAGCATTCTCTCTTTTATCGCTGCACTGTTTCCAATAACTCTTTTTGCTTTCTGTCTCGTCTACAGTGTGTGTTCGGCAGTGTAGTTTGTTGTCGTCCTGATTGGCTTACTTTCACTGTCTGCTTAGATGTTTTTGATAATTGACACAGAACTTCCGGGTATTAATAAACCAGATATGTGTTCATTGTGTGTGTGTGTGAGAGAGCCCATTGATGATCTAACAGCTGTAGGCCTACGGGTATAAGACAAAGTCGGGGTGGGGCGATGTGTGTGTGTGTGTGTGTGTGTGTCGTGTGCGTGCGTGCGCGCGCGCGTGTGTGTGCGTGTGTGCGTGTGTGTGTGTGTGCGCGCGCAAGCCTTTTGAAGACGTTTTCTGAGGCTGTCTTTTCTGTCCTTGTGTCTGTCTATCGGCCATTTTGTCTGTTTTACATCTTTGTTAGGTTGCTTTCTGCTGTCTGCCTGTTTCCCGGTCTGTTGAGTTTGTGTTTGTTTGTTTATTTGTACGTTTCTTTTTCTTTCTATCTGTCTTATTGCAGTTCCTCCTTTTTACTTTCATGACTTCCTTTCCAGACAGAACAGAGACAGAGACATGGGGCCACATTTCCTTTTTAGCAGAGAGCATGACATCATAATCACAACTCGAATCACACAGTTTCGCAATTTCACAAAGTTTCCTGATCCAGGACTTATGCCCCAATGATCAGAGGCGGAGCGGGGTTACAACAAAAGACAAAAAAACACAATGACAACCAAGAGGCGTGCCGATTAGCGGCAGACGCTTGTCCGGCACCAGCAAGCCTACGCTTACACTTGCGACACCCGTAGCGGTCACATCCGTGACACAAAATTGGAAGGCGACTTCTCGGCTTCTTAGTGCCACGAGATACAGGCTTATGGCATTTTGGGATTAAGTAAGAAACACAATCGAGTGCAAAGAAAGAACATTTCGAGGAGGATTCAGGTCGAGACTGTCAAGAGTTCAGACTGGGAGGAGCATGAAGGGTGATGTATATTATTCATCGCAGATGTTTTTTCTACTTATCGAGGTAATTGACGAGTACCACCACAGACAAATCTGTACACGAGACTTCTGACCGAAGAGACAATGATAGTGGAAAGGGACTGATCGCGCTGTAAAACACCCTACCACTTGTCAAAGCCTACTGAGCGACCCGGACAGTGACTTGATGGCGTGGATCGGATTAGTGCCCTAGAGATATCAGGGAGGGACGGGAGGCATAGGGACAAATTCCTCCATGACCAACTTTTGAAGTAGACTCTAAAAACTAGACGGTGTGGGAGAAGTAGGAGACAGATTTTTTCTGTTTCGATGTCGTGAGGAGATGCCAGGGTCGAGAGATGAGGGCGGAGATGAGGGTTCGTTGCACGCGGAAGAGAGAGAGATTCGAGGGGCATGGAGAAGAGATTCACACAGAGGAGACGAGAGAGAGACGAGAGAGAGAGAGAGAGAAAGAGATATCCTTGAGAGAGACAGAGAGGAGAGAGAGAGCGAGGAGACGGCTAGAGAGAGGGAGAGAACCTACACCGAGAGACAGAGAGAGAGAGGGAGGAGAGAGATGAGATCATCAGAAGATGTGGATGAGAGAGAAGGAGAGATACCAGAGAGAGGACGGAGATGAGAGAACGAGAGAGATAGAGCTAACGAGACAGAACGAGAGGAGAGAGAGAGAGAGAAAGGAGAGAGGGAGAGACGAGAGAGGAAGAGTAGAGAGAGGAGAGAGAGAAGAGAGAGAGAGAGAGAAGCGAGATCAGAGAGAGAGAGAGCGAGAGTGAGAGGGAGAGAGAGAGAGCCGAGAGAGAGAGAGAGAGAGGAGAGAGAGGAGGAAAGACAGGATGGAGGAGGAGAGAGACTGAGGAAGGAGAGACGACGAGGAGATAGGGAGGAGAGAGAGAGGAGAGAGAGATGAGGAGAGAGAGAAAGATCGAGAGGGAGGAGAGAGTGATAGAGTGAGAGAGAGAGATTTAGAGATAGCGGCTCCTATCATATCATCAAGTAGGAATTATAGTGGTACAAGGGGGGCGTGCTTTCTCTTCTGATTTGCGGTGCGTTGACCACAGATAGGCCGAGTAGTGTGGGAACAGGCAGCATCGGGCAGGAGACTCTAGAGAGAGAGAGAGATGAGAGAGAGAGAGAGAGATGAGAGAGAGAGTTGAGAGACTGATTTGGATGACGAGATGAAGAAAGAGAGTGGAGTGTGGGGGGGAGAGAGAGAGGGTGACGAGGAGAGAGAGAGAGATGAGAGATGAGGAGGAGAGAGAGAGAGAGAGAAACAGGGAGGGAGAGAGAAAGAGAGAGATGAGAGGGAGAGAGAGAGAGGGGAAGAGAGAGAGAGAGAGAGGTGACGAGAGAGAGAGAGAGAGAGAGAGAGGGAGAGAGAGAGAGAGAGGGAGCGAGAGTGTGTGCACAGAGGGGTAAAAGAAGAAGAAGGGGGAGAAAA
>CM065695.1:1825072-1832572 GCA_017654935.2 Phymorhynchus buccinoides | reverse complement strand
AGGCATACCCCGTCTCCGAGCTTGGGTTCACCAAAGACACTTAGCTTGCACAAAGATTGATCAAAGACTGACATCTTATGCTACTAATAGAAGTAAATGCGATACAATGTTAAACCTGCCACTCCCCTCTGCACCTAGGCATGATGAAGACTGAGTATTACCTGTTTGCTTGCTCCACTAAAACTGCCACTCCTCCTTGGACCTAGGCATAGGGATTCCCGATGTGGCTTCACGCTGGAATCAAAGTGCTTTGTCTTTGCGTAGGCCAAGTGTCTTTGGTGTCACTTTCTCAGAGTAGGTCTAGCCTGGCCCTGAATGTCTTTGTCTTGACTTCTGTCTCTGTGCCTTTTTCCTCTGTGTGTCTGCTGCCCGCGTCTGTCTTGTTTTAGACTTTATCTTTTCTGTTAGTCGGTATTCCCCACGAGAGGACACCGGGGAATCTTTCGTACGAATAGTTCCTCCACCTTCTGGAAGTTATGTGCTTGTAATTTCCTCTAATCTGTCACTCACTTTGACTCTGCCTTTTCCGTTTGCTTACTGTCATCTACTATATTTCTGCCTTACTGGTCTACTCTTCTGCCTTTGTTCTAGAAATTTGATTATCTCCAGACGAAGACGGACATGCTGAGTTTATTTCTTAGTTAGGCGCATAACGGCAGCATGACGCATCTGCATTCCTATGACAGGAAACTGTCTGAGCAATCGACGAAGAAGAAGTCGGTATGTCTCCCTACCTCTCTGACTATTTCACTGTCTGTCTGTCTGTCTCTCTCTCTCTCTCTGTCTCTTCGTCTCTCTGTCTCTCTCTCTCTCTCTCTCTCTCTCTCTCTCTTCTCTCTTTCTCTCCCTCTTTCTCTCTCTCTCCCTCTCTCTCTCAAACACACACACAAGCTTACATTGTTGGACACTCACACACACACTCTCACACACTCTCCTCAAACACTCTCTCTATATATATATCTATATATATCTCTCTCTATCTCTATATATATATAAAAAAGTTCTTTGTTGTTTCTTCTCTCCTGGAGTGTAGTGGAGTGGAGTTCACATACACATAATAATAAAATCAGGAAAGAATGCATCTGTTAAAACTACTAGGAATCTTTTATTTCCATACGGTCTCCAGTGACCTTCAGAGACAAACTTAAACACGAACACACAACATTACCGTACACACACACACACACACACACACACAAAGTTCGAATTTAAGGTTGTTTCACTGATGAAGGTCACGGAGCGCGCGTGGAAATACATGCTAGTAGTTTCTAACAATGCATTCTTTCCTGATTTTATTATTATATATATATATATATATATATATATATATATATATATATATATATATATATCTATATATATATATAGTATATGCATATATTACGCAATTATGCATGTACGCGCCACATATACAAGTTTGTGCGTTGTGTTCATCTGTATGCACACAAAAAAGTCATGTAGCCTACATGTATGTGCAAGTGCTTGCATGTGCGTGCGTGCGTACTTGTGTAAGCGCCCGCTCATGTGTGTTCGTGCGTGTGTATGTGCGTGTATATGTGCGCATGCACGCGTTTTCTGTGTATATGTGTGGATATATTTGACGAAGTCAAACAAATATAAATAAAACCCCTAATCGGATCACTAGATTATCCGCTTCCGTTTACATTTTTTATGCTTTTACTTTATCTTGCGAGATCATTTTCTTTATATTTGTAGAATTTGTTTTGTTTGTTTTCTCTGTCCCTCTTTTTTGTAAGCTCAAAGTTTAGAGATGCAAAAAGCATTGAGAAGATTACATTTCAGCCGCTCATTATTACGTTATGATCCCTGTAGCTGGCCAATCGTCTTCGTCCTCTGATTGTTGTCTTTTTCTCTTTCTTTCTGTCATTTCACCTACTTTACATTCAGCCTTTCATCCTGTTTCTTTATTTTTCTCGTTAATCTCTCCTCTGGTGATGTAATACTCTATTTGATCTCTCATCAGAGACATTTTTGTCTATTTTGTTTATTTACAGAATAATAATATAAGGCAACCAAAAAAACCTGGACTGTCCTAATTCTTTTATGCATCCACGCACACGCGCGTGTACATACACACACGCACACATGCATGTACATAATTATGCTATGCTCCACCACATACGCGGGACCCCCCCCCCTCCCCCCCTCACCACGCACACACGTCTTAGATTAAATGTCCCAAATTGTGTGTGTGTGTGTGTGTGTGTGTGTGTGTGTGTATGTGTGTGTGCGTGTGTGCGTGCGTGTGCGTGTGCGCGTGTGCGTGTGCTTGCGCTTGAGTGCGCATGCGTGGGCGTTTGTGTTCATGCACATGTGAATCATGTGAAAGTGCGTGCTTGTAAATGTACTTGTGAAACTGTGTGATTTTGTTTCCTTTTGTTCAAATAAATAAATAAATAAATAAAAGGTATCAAGACAAGCTGGTGGGATAAATTTCTGCTTAAACAGACGATTTCATACTTGTGTACGAGTTATATTCTAAAAGGTGTCTGCGAAAAATGGGAAGACAAAGTTATACGATTTCATACTAGAACAACATGATTTTTTTCTGTGTGGGTTAGGGTTAGGGATTAGCTGGGAGGATACAGTTCTGCATGGACAGACGATGTCATATGCTTCTACAGGAGTTTTATTCAAATGCGCTGGACAATGGTTACAATAATATTACAACAAGGTGATCCCGTTCATTGGATCAGAACTGGACAGTGGTCAACTGCTGAAGTACAAGTCAACAGTCTGTAAAATAACACGGCCATCCTAGTCAGATGTATGCTGCTCTTGTGTTGGTAGGGCAGGTGGGGCCGGTGCTTCTCTGGGTCCCATTTGTCACCCTGGGGTGTTTCGTGTTCATTAGCAGGATAGGAGGGCTCACACACTTGGGGGGGGGGATACTTTGCTGACACAATAAGGGTATCTGCACGCTGGACTCACACACTCTACTGTTTTGTTTAATCTGGATCCGATTAGTAGAGTAGAGTGGCTCAACGTTTCCAGCACTGTGTGAAATTATGAGCTATGGGGTACAATGATGAAGATGCCATGTCGTGAATTGTACTGTTTATAGTTGTTGTTTTCAGGTTTTGGGACGTTGTTAAGAATCATTGATGCGTGTTTTGTTATACGTGGTCGAACTTTACGCGGTGACAGTCCTGAGATAACATAGCTGTTGACGGGGCTATAACAGACTAACTAACTAACTAACATTGGGGACATTGGACCCACTATCCGCAAGTTCCGTACAGAACTTCCGCATATAAAAAAAAGCAGACGCGGAAATTCATCCGCAATCCCATCCGCTTATTTGTTATGAAGCGAATGAGGTTTCCCTACGGAACTTGTGAATTGCGGATCGAATGTGCATAGGCCCTTAGATTAGAGTATACCAACATTGTTATTGTGTTGTGCCAAGGAAGTCTGTTGGGGTTTTGCTTCCAAGGCAACAAACAGCTGTTCTGTTCTGTTCCAACAATATTCTACGATAATTTACCAAATACCAAATAAGCTAGTTTGTGAGGAGTCGAAAAAAGTGAGGGTGAGTGTAGGGGTGGGGGTGGGTAGAGATGAAAACGGGGGAGGGGGAGGGGGGAGGGGGGGATGGTAGGGTAGGCGTAGGGGAAGGGGGGGGGGGGGAGGGTGAAGGGCCGGAGTCCTGACGACTGGTCCAGCCCACGTCCTCTGGCGCCCTGGGCAAAGAGGAACAGGGACGACCTGTGATCTCTCTCTCTCTCTGTCTGTCTGGTCTGTCTTGCATTGGTGTAAGTAGAATACTTGGCTATCTTGTATTGTAGTCACCCTCCTTCCGAATACATGACACCCCTCTGTTTCTTCAAAGACAGCACACATAGAGCAGAGAGTATTCGTACTATTATTAATACTAATTGTGCACAGATTTGTTCATCTTTTCTCTCTCTCTCTGATTCTCTCTCTGTCTGTCTCTCTCTTTCTCTGTCTTGTCTATTGTCTCTGTCTTTCTCTCTGCTTCTATCTCTCTCTCTGTCTGCCCCCCCTATCTTTCGTTCCCTCTCTGTTTCTCTGGCATTGTTTCTATCTCTGTCCGTCTCTCTCTCTCTCGTCTCTCTCTCTCTCTCTCTCTCTCTCTCTCTCTCTCTTCTCTCTCTCTCTCTCTCCTCTCTCTCTACCGCTCTCTCTCGCTCTCTCTCCCACCTCTCTCTCTCTTCTTTCTGTCTCTCTCTCTCTCTCTGTGTCTGTCTCTGTCTGCCTCTGTTTCTCTCGTACTCTCTTTCTGTCTGTTTCACTCTGTCTATCTCTGCATATCTCTCTTTCTCTGCGCCCTCTCTTTTTGACTATTTCTTTCTGTCTGTGTCTGTCTGTCTGAGTGTCTGTCTCTCTCTCTCTTCTCTGTCTCTGTCTCTCTCTCTCTCTCTCTGTCTGTCTCTGTCTGCCTCTGTTTCTCTCGTACTCTCTTTCTGTCTGTTTCACTCTGTCTATCTCTGCATATCTCTCTTTCTCTGCGCCCTCTCTTTTTGACTATTTCTTTCTGTCTGTGTCTGTCTGTCTGAGTGTCTGTCTCTCTCTCTCTGTCTCTGTCTCTGTCTCTCTCTCTCTCTCTCTCTCTCTCTCTCTCTCTCTCTCTCTCTCTCTCTCTCTCTCTCTCTCTCTCTCTCTCTCTCTCTCTCTCTCTCTCCTCTGACCCGCGGGTATGAGTCTGACCCTGTAATTTGGCCACTTAGTGGTTTGGACAAAGCCACGGTGCAGGCAGGGATGGCCCCAAACAACGAAACAACACACGACAACACCCCCCAATGCTCTGTGTGTGTGTGTGTGTGTGTGTGTTGTGTGTGTGTGTGTGTGTGTGTGTGTGTGTGTGAGTGTGAGTGTGTGTGTGTGTGTGTGTGTGTGTGTGAGTGTGTGTGTGTGTGTGTGTGTGTGTGTGTGTGTGTGTGTTGTGTGTGTGTGTGTGTGTGTGAGTGTGTGTGTGTGTGTGTGTGTGTGTGTGTGTGTGTGTGTGTGTGTATGTGTGAGTGTGAGTGTGTGTGTGTGTGTGTGTGTGTGTGTGGTGTGTGTGTGTGCGTGTGCGTGTGCGTGTGCGCGCGCACACACACAGATGATCTGTAGTGTGTATCAGTGTTCGGCAAAGATGTAATTTACATCCCACTTCATATTTACGATCCTCAATCTCAAGGCTTCTTTCAGTTTTATGCAAATAATCATAGGCTGATCCTATCCCTATCAGTGATTTGTGTTATGTGAAATATTAAGGGGCGGGGGTACGCTAAGCTATAATTATGCAACTGTTCTTGTGCGTCTTGGATTTCAGTTTTTGACACTCATCAAATGTCAGGCTACCACGATTGCCATGTTTTGTTGTTGTTGCCATGTTTCTTTGTTTTTTGATAATGGTGTACAGTGGCACATGGGTAGCGCGTTCGCCTTGTGTCAAGTAAACCCGAGTTCGAACCTGGATACAGGGGATGTTCCCTCTCATTTTACACTAGGCCTTACTGTCTGAACGTGGAGTCTTTCGGATAAGATAAACCGAGGTCCCGTGTGCCCATGGACTTAGCACACGTTAATTCCAGTGGCAACGAAAAAGTTGTCATTTAGTCCAAATGTACACACCCACCCTTTCCTTCCTCACCAGTCACACAAAAATCGCAAGCAAAAAAATATTGGGTGGCGCGACTCTGGCTGTGACGGTCTCTCCAGGTGGGGGCAACCCGAATTTCACAGAGACGCCTCTGTGACTTTAAAGTACCTACTACCTAATAATGATGCCTAATACCTAATACATCATGCCTTTTTAAAGCTCAGAAATGTCACACAAACACATACACAAGTTCAAAGTGATGTTATTCAATCTTTATGGAAGAGACGAAACAGAACATATAATGTTTCAACATAAATGTCCTTTTCAAACAACATAGAACACACAACAATACTTCCCCTCTTCACAGTCAAGCAGACTCCAAAAATATCGTTATTTACGAAAACAGATAGTGTGTTTGAGAATGCTTGCTGTTTGATAACAGAGAATGCTTGCTGTTTGATAACAGAGAATGCTTGTTGTTTGATAACAGAGAATGCTTGTTGTTTGATAACAGAGAATGCTTGTTGTTTGATAACAGAGAATGCTTGTTGTTTGATAACAGAGAATGCTTGTTGTTTGATAACAGAGAATGCTTGTTGTTTGATAACAGAGAATGCTTGTTGTTTGATAACAGAGAAGCTAGTTGTGCTGTATGTGCTGGGTTGGGTTGAACTGGGCGTGGCCTTCAATGCAAACCGGCCAGTCTCTGGCTGACTGGTTCTCGACAAAACAAGAACAGAACAGAACAGAAAGAAAGGAAGAAAGACGTGTAGAATGAGTAGTTGTGAATGAACATCTGTTTAACGTTTTTGTTATTGAATTTGTTGCTTTTAATTTTTGTTGTTGTTAAGCGCATAGAGCTTCACATTTGGTGGAGGAATGCGCTATATAAATGATTCACTATTATTATTATTATTATTATTATTAACGTCCTCCGGTCTAGAACAGACACATTTGGGACATTAATAGATATAAATATGGTGGGAACGATACTGGAGGCAATATCTGAAAGCAGTGTAACACCAGTAAAGTCCCGAATTGTTTCAATGTAGATAGTATATAAATTATAATCTTTTTTTTAAAATCAGTAGTTGGATGATGATGAGATTAGCGTCCAATCGGTCAGAGACCCTTATGGACGGGTAGTTAAGAAATAATGTTTTACGCCCTCTTTGGCCTTTCGGCCATGTGGGGCTAAAGGACGGGTAGTTGGTGGCCGTTAATCCTTAAATACCCCCCCCCCAAAAAAACCCACCCCTTCACCCCCTGTGCGTTTATATCCCTGAAAGCACAGACGACACTCCTGAGGAAACAGACAAGGCGATTGGACAGTTGGACAGTCCAAACAGCCAATCAGAGACAGTGTCTCATCCCAGGGAAGGCAGGAAGACCTTTGGTGCGTGTGGGACACGGTACTGCCTGGGAATTAGGCTTACATCTCCAGGCTGTCCACAGTCCTCTACAACAGAGAGACAGAGAAGACGAAGAAGAAGAAGAAGAAAAAGAAGAAGAAGAAGAAGAAGAAGATGAAGAAGAAGAAGAAGAAGAAGAAGAAGAAGAAGAAGAGAAGAAAAGAAAAGAAAAAGAAGAAGAAGAAGAAGAAGAAGAAGAAGAAGAAAAAGAAGAAGAAAAAAGAAAAGAGAAGAAGAAGAAGAAGAAGAGAGGAGAGAGAGAGAGAGAGAGAGAGAGAGAGAGAGAGAGAGAGAGAGAGAGAGAGAGAGAGAGAGAGAGAGAGAGAGAGATTTTTCCTTTAAATTAGGCCGTTTGAATTCCACATCCTTCTAGTAGGCCTATAGGCCAGGACACTGACTTCAGAATGTAGGCCTGGCTGTTCTTCTGTTCTCTCCCTCTCTCTCTCCCTCTCTTCTCTCCTCTCTCTCTCTCCCTCTCTCTCTCTTTCTCTCTCCCCCTCACTCTCTCTCTCTCTCTCC
>CM065695.1:1820072-1822572 GCA_017654935.2 Phymorhynchus buccinoides | reverse complement strand
ACACACACACACACACACACACACACACACACACACACACACACACACACACACACACACACACACACACACACACACACACACACACACACACACACACACACACACACACACACACACACACACACACACACACACACACACACACACACCACCACACACACACACACACACACACACACACACACACACACACACACACCACACACACACACACACACACACACACACACACACACACACCACACCACACACACACACACACACACACACACACACACACACACACACACACACACACACACACACACACACACACACACACACACACACACACACACACACACACACACACACACACACACACACACACACACACACACACACACACACACACACACACACACACACACTAACTCAGTACATTTTCTATTTTATTGGCTTACATAGCCATTGGTTGTATCAAATGGTTACTTCAGTAAATTTGCAAATTTCCTGGACCTCCAAATCAGGAAATTGGCAAATGTCCTGAACATTTTAGGAAATTTGCAAAATCCCTGAGTGAAACAGGAAATTTGCAAATTCCTTGAACATTTTAGGAAATGTGCAAATGTCCTGGTTTTGTAAATTTACTGTAACATATATTTAACAGGAGTCTTTCAAACTTTCCTAATTAAGATGGCGATTTGCCATTGGTGAAATGTTTCCACTTCCGGTTGAGGTGTGCATGCAGTGCGCATGCGCCCTGCAGCCTGAAGGCTTCTGCTGTTTAATACAGCCAATAATCAGCTGCTAGCAGCCCAGTTAACTTTGATCTACACGCTCTCTCTCTGTCTGTCTGTCTGTCTCTCTCTCTGTCTCTTTCTCTTTCTCTCAACTAAAACAACTACTTGCGAATGATAACATACATATTACTAGAGATATTGCTATGTACATCTACTATGCACTGAGGAAAAGAGAAGAACTCTTGCCTCAGATGTAATAAGCAACATTTATGATTGATGCTATTAGTATATTAATCATTATACATTTATTGCCATTTCGTTTTGTGTGTGCACCGCACCTCCTATGTTATAGGCCGGAGGCCTGAATCATTAAAATTGTGTTCAATTGTGTTCAATGTCTCTGTCTCTCTCTGTCTCTCTCTGTCTCTCTCTCTGTCTCTCTCTCCCTCTCTCTCTCTCTCTCTCTCTCTCTCTCTCTCTCTCTCTCTCTCTCTCTCTCTCTCTCTCTCTCTCTCTCTCTCTCTCTCTCTCTCTCTCACGCGCGCGCGCGTGTATGTGTGGTTGTGTGCGTGCGCGCACGCACCTAATAGTCACGTTCGTGCATAAGTGTGCGTGCACATGTGTGTACTCTGTTTTTTATTGAAATAATTAAATCATTTACCACAACAATTCTCAGATACACCGGACCAGAACAAAAAAATCAAACGAAGTCTGTTAAGTGCCAGATTAAACTGCTGGAAGGTTTATATGGAATAATGTAAAAGTTGTTGAATAAAACGTAGTGCAAACGAAAGTCAGTCTCTCTCTCTCTCTCTCTCTCTCTCTCTCTCTCTCTCTCTCTCTCTCTCTCTCTCTCTCTCTCTCTCTCTCTCTCTCTCTCTCTCTCTCTCTCTCTCTCTCTCTCTCTCTCTCTCTCTCTCTCTCTCTCTCTCTCTCTCTCTCTCTCTCTCTCTCTCTCTCTCTCTCTCTCTCTCTCTCTCTCTCTCTCTCTCTCTCTCTCTCTCTCTCTCTCTCTATGTTTGTGAGAACGCGCGAGCGTGAGTTTTGTGGAAAACCACACGCAATGACTAGTGAAGATAAACAACAACCAACAGCCTAAGCGCGTTTGACTCAAAATCTAATTAGACATCATTGCAAATCCTGGAAATAGTTTGCGTCACAAACTAACCTTGTTAATAAGGAACAGTGTTGTGTCAATAATGTTGTATTCATTTCACAGCATGTTGTTTTTTGGTTTGTTCTGTGTATAATGTGGTCCAGTGAACGGCACACAGCGAACAGGACACACATTGGACACATCATCAACAGTCCTATTTTCCTTCGCTTAGTTCTTCCTTTGTTGGGTCTGTGTATAATGTGGTCCAGTGAACGGCACACAGCGAACAGGACACACATTGGACACATCATCAACAGCCCTGTTTTCCTTCGCTTAGTTCTTCCTTTGTTGGGTCTTGGTCACCTTGCCTCTTCCGCGTTGCTTCTGAATTAATCACTCACAACGATTCAATTACGGCTCTATGTTTATGTCTGTCACCTGCTGTGTTCAGAGTGTTGGCAGAATCAACTGTACCGCACACATTTACCCAGACACTTGAATGCAAAGAAACTCTTCGGAGAGCTGGATACGATATTTACCCAGATAATTGGCAGAGTTTTCATTGGCCGGTTGACACCATCAGTTACTGTTCAGCAAGCGAGTGCTTTCTGTTGACGAGTTGACACAGTGTTCATCCAGACACAACAAACATTCCCACTGTCACTGGGGGCGGCAGACA
>CM065695.1:1802572-1815072 GCA_017654935.2 Phymorhynchus buccinoides | reverse complement strand
CCCTTCATTTTGTTGTTGTTGTCATCTGTAAGGTCTTCCCCTATCCCTAACAACAATCATTGGAAAGAAACATTGCCTCTGTGAAAGGAAATGACTTGAAACAAAGCTCTCTGGGCAAAACTAAAAGCAGTCAGAATGTGGGGAATTGGTGTGCTGTGTGAAAGGAAATGACTTGAAACAAAGCTCTCTGGGCAAAACTAAAGCAGTCAGAATGTGGGGAATTGGTGTGCTGTGTGAAAGGAAATGACTTGAAACAAAGCTCTCTGGGCAAAACTAAGAGCAGTCAGAATGTGGGGAATTGGTGTGCTGTGTGAAAGGAAATGACTTGAAACAAAGCTCTCTGGGCAAAACTAAGAGCAGTCAGAATGTGGGGAATTGGTGTGCTGTGTGAAAGGAAATGACTTGAAACAAAGCTCTCTGGGCAAAACTAAGAGCAGTCAGAATGTGGGGAATTGGTGTGCTGTGTGAAAGGAAATGACTTGAAACAAAGCTCTCTGGGCAAAACTAAGAGCAGTCAGAATGTGGGGAATTGGTGTGCTGTGTGAAAGGAAATGACTTGAAACAAAGCTCTCTGGGCAAAACTAAAAGCAGTCAGAATGTGGGGAATTGGTGTGCTGTGTGAAAGGAAATGACTTGAAACAAATAGCTCTCTGGGGAAAACTAAAAGCAGTCAGAATGTGGGGAATTGGTGTGCTGTGTGAAAGGAAATGACTTGAAACAAAGCTCTCTGGGGAAAACTAAAAGCAGTCAGAATGTGGGGAATTGGTGTGCTGTGTGAAAGGAAATGACTTCAAACAAAGCTCTCTGGGTAAAACTAAAAGCAGTCAGAATGTGGGGAATTGGTGTGCTGTGTGAAAGGAAATGACTTCAAACAAAGCTCTCTGGGGGAAACTAAAAGCAGTCAGAATGTGGGGAATTGGTGTGCTGTGTGAAAGGAAATGACTTCAAACAAAGCTCTCTGGGTAAAACTAAAAGCAGTCAGAATGTGGGGAATTGGTGTGCTGTGTGAAAGGAAATGAACTTCAAACAAAGCTCTCTGTGGTAAAACTAAAAGCAGTCAGAATGTGGGGAATTGGTGTGCTGTGTGAAAGGAAATAACTTCAAACAAATAGCTCTCTGGGGAAAACTAAAAGCAGTCAGAATGTGGGGAATTGGTGTGCTGTGTGAAAGGAAATGACTTCAAACAAAGCTCTCTGGGTAAAACTAAAAGCAGTCAGAATGTGGGGAATTGGTGTGCTGTGTGAAAGGAAATAACTTCAAACAAAGCTCTGTGGAGAAAACTAAAAGCAGTCAGAATGTGGGGAATTGGTGTGCTGTGTGAAAGGAAATAACTTCAAACAAAGCTCTGTGGGTAAAACTAAAAGCAGTCAGAATGTGGGGAATTGGTGTGCTGTGTGAAAGGAAATGACTTCAAACAAATAGCTCTCTGGGTAAAACTAAAAGCAGTCAGAATGTGGGGAATTGGTGTGCTGTGTGAAAGGAAATAACTTCAAACAAAGCTCTGTGGAGAAAACTAAAAGCAGTCAGAATGTGGGGAATTGGTGTGCTGTGTGAAAGGAAATAACTTCAAACAATAGCTCTCTGGGTAAAACTAAAAGCAGTCAGAATGTGGGGAATTGGTGTGCTGTGTGAAAGGAAATGACTTCAAACAAAGGTCGCTGGGTAAAAACTAAAAAGCAGTCAAATGTGGGGAATTGGTGTGCTGTGTGAAAGGAAATGACTTCAAACAAAGGTCTCTCTGGGTAAAACTAAAAGCAGTCAGAATGTGGGGAATTGGTGTGCTGTGTGAAAGGAAATAACTTCAAACAAAGCTCTCTGGGGAAAACTAAAAGCAGTCAGAATGTGGGGAATTGGTGTGCTGTGTGAAAGGAAATAACTTCAAACAAAGCTCTCTGGGTAAAACTAAAAGCAGTCAGAATGTGGGGAATTGGTGTGCTGTGTGAAAGGAAATGACTTGAAACAAAGCTCTCTGGGTAAAACTAAAAGCAGTCAGAATGTGGGGAATTGGTGTGCTGTGTGAAAGGAAATAACTTCAAACAAAGCTCTCTGGAGAAAACTAAAAGCAGTCAGAATGTGGGGAATTGGTGTGCTGTGTGAAAGGAAATAACTTCAAACAAATAGCTCTCTGGGTAAAACTAAAAGCAGTCAGAATGTGGGGAATTGGTGTGCTGTGTGAAAGGAAATAACTTCAAACAAAGCTCTCTGGGTAAAACTAAAAGCAGTCAGAATGTGGGGAATTGGTGTGCTGTGTGAAAGGAAATGAACTTCAAACAAAGCTCTCTGGGTAAAACTAAAAGCAGTCAGAATGTGGGGAATTGGTGTGCTGTGTGAAAGGAAATAACTTGAAACAAATAGCTCTCTGGGTAAAACTAAAAGCAGTCAGAATGTGGGGAATTGGTGTGCTGTGTGAAAGGAAATGACTTCAAACAAAGCTCTCTGGGTAAAACTAAAAGCAGTCAGAATGTGGGGAATTGGTGTGCTGTGTGAAAGGAAATAACTTCAAACAAAGCTCTCTGGGTAAAACTAAAAGCAGTCAGAATGTGGGGAATTGGTGTGCTGTGTGAAAGGAAATGACTTCAAACAAAGCTCTCTGGGTAAAACTAAAAGCAGTCAGAATGTGGGGAATTGGTGTGCTGTGTGAAAGGAAATAACTTCAAACAAAGCTCTCTGGGTAAAACTAAAAGCAGTCAGAATGTGGGGAATTGGTGTGCTGTGTGAAAGGAAATAACTTCAAACAAAGCTCTCTGGGTAAAACTAAAAGCAGTCAGAATGTGGGGAATTGGTGTGCTGTGTGAAAGGAAATAACTTCAAACAAAGCTCTCTGGGTAAAACTAAAAGCAGTCAGAATGTGGGGAATTGGTGTGCTGTGTGAAAGGAAATGACTTCAAACAAAGCTCTCTGGGTAAAACTAAAAGCAGTCAGAATGTGGGGAATTGGTGTGCTGTGTGAAAGGAAATAACTTCAAACAACGCTCTCTGGGTAAAACTAAAAGCAGTCAGAATGTGGGGAATTGGTGTGCTGTGTGAAAGGAAATAGACTTCAAACAAAGCTCTCTGGGGAAAACTAAAAGCAGTCAGAATGTGGGGAATTGGTGTGCTGTGTGAAAGGAAATAGCTTCAAACAAAGCTCTGTGGAGAAAACTAAAAGCAGTCAGAATGTGGGGAATTGGTGTGCTGTGCTTACGGTCTGAACGTGGAGTCTTTCGAATGAGACGATAAACCCAGGTCCCGTGCGCCCGTGCACTTAGCACACGCTAAACCCAGTGGCAACGAAAAAGTTATCACTTGGTCATAAATTTACCCACCCCCCTTTCATTCCTCATCAGTCACACAAAATCGCATGCAAAAAAAAAAAAAAGAAATGGTGGCGCGCCTCTGGCTGCGACGCGTTCTCCATGTGGGAGCAACCCGAATTCCACAGAGACGCCTCTGTGACTATGAAGTACCAAATACCAAAACGCGGAGGAGATCCGTGGAGAAGGAAATGGGGGGTGCCAGATGGACGTGGGCCCAACTGAGGAGGGTCGTCCAGAACAGAGTCCGCTGGCGTGGTGTGGCTGCGGCCCTATGCTCCTCAAGGAGTCTACAGGAATAACTGGAGCCAAGAGACAGCAAGAGACACAAGCTGCTGTTGGGGAGGAAGGAATCAATCCTTTCCGTTGCTACACGTACAGAACTGAAGCATGCATGGACATTTTCTCCTACGATGATTCAGAAGCCATACTGTGTTCTTTGGCCAGAAAGGCTGGGGCGGTTGGTGGGCCTACTGAAGCCACGTTAACTGAAGCCACGTTAACTGAAGCCACGTTAACTGAAGCCACGTTAACTGAAGCCACGTTAACTGAAGCCACGTTGACTGAAGCCACGTTAACACTGTCAGAGATAAACTGAAATAACGGCCATCATCACCCTGGTCACCTCGAAAACCATGCTGCCAAATTAGTCACGTCGATAAACAGTTAGACTTCTTCACAGACAGACACACAGACAGACAGAGACACGAGCGCATGGGCAGGCAGAGACAACAGACAGACTGAGAAACAATCAGACAGACAGAAACTCAATCAATCAATCTCTCTCTCTCTCTCTCTCTCTCTCTCTCTCTCTCTCTCTCTCTCTCTCTCTCTCTCTCTCTCTCTCTCTCTCTCTCTCTCTCTCTCTCTCTCTCTCTCTCTCTCTCTCTCTCTCTCTCTCTCTCTCTCTCTGACACACAGACAGAAAGAGAGCTCAAGGTCGTCGCTGAGTTATAAAGTCCTCCTCTGCTTTCAGATGGTGGAAAGCAAAAACTCTCATCTTCTGACTCCCACCAAATTGACAACGACCTCATTCCGTGAAAGAAATGGGCAGAAAGGGACGTGACTCTGCTCTGATTCCCTTTTCTATTCTTAGAGTTACTGCCGCTGACTGCCCCCACTGCTGATTGGCGGACAGCGCAACGTGCGCAGAATGTATGGCAACCTATCAATGTCAAAAAAGGATTTTCCATAAAAATCGTCAGCGAACGATTGACATTTGGGGCGACAGCCAGAAGCAGTGACGCGTCATTAAGTTTTATTAGGAAACGATTCTTTTAGAAATCAAGACTCGTTTTGGGCAGGCCTTGCAAAAAATTGTCATGAATCAGAATGAGTTTTATCAGGGTGAAACAATGGCAAAGAATGTCAGCAAATATAATTATAAAGAATTGATGGGAATATTTAGTTAATCTCAGTTTTAATTTCATGCCCAAAACGTGACGCGGTTTTTAATGAATCATTTAGCTTTAGCATCGTGACAAAGGAGGCATTCATCAAGATTTCGACGGGGAAGGACTAAATTCGTCATGCGAATGCTTCGATTTGCTAAGTTATTTAGCTACACACACGCACGCACGCACGCACGCGCACTCACACATACACAGACACTCTCGCGCGCGCTCACATGCACACATGCACACATAAACACACACACAGGCGCGCACGCAAGCACGCACGCACGCACGCACGCACACACACACACACACACACGTTTTTCTTATTGGCCACCAATGTTAGGCTTTTCATCTCCCAATCCCCCTTCATGGGGTTCTCTTCGCAAGCTTTATTTGAGTTCATATTTGTAGCATTCTGACACTTGTCCAAATGGAGATTCCCCCCCCCCCCCCCTTTATTTCTTCTTCTTCGTTTCGCAATGAGTGGAATGAAGAGACCTTGGACATTTCCCTGGAAATTCCCCACATTTACAATCTCTTGTCGCTCCTTTCATGTCTTTGTCTTCCTCTGTTTCTCTCCCTCTCTCTGTTTGTTTGTCTGTCTGTCTCCCGTCTTCTTCTCCCTGCCTTTCCGTCAGTCTATCGTTTTTCTCTTTCTCTCATCTCTCTCTCTCTCGTCGAATCTCTCTCTCTTCTCTCTCACTCTCTCTCATCTCTCTCTCTCTCTCTCTCTCTCTCTCTCTCTCTCTCTCTCTCTCTCTCTCTCTCTCTCTCTCTCTCTCTCTCTCTTCTCTCTCTCTCTCTCTCTCTCTCTCTCTCTCTCTCTCTCTCTCTCTCTCTCTCTCTCTCTCTCTCTCTCTCTCGCGCGCGCGCGGGGAATTCATTGTTTTGATGCTTCTAAATAATTTTTGTTCTTCTTCGTGTGTGTTATTTTTCCTCTTTCACGATACATGTTGGTACAGTGTGTGTGTGTGTGCGTGCGCGTGCGCTTGCGCGTGCGCGTGCGTGTGCGCGTGTGCGCGTGCGCGTGTGCGTGTACGTACGTGCGCGTGCGCGTGCGTGTGCGTGCGCGTGTGCGTGCGCGCGTGTGCGTGTGTGTGTGTGTGCGCGTGTGTGTGCGTGCGTCGCGTGCGTGCGCGTGCGTGTCGTTCGCCGCGTGCGTGCGTGCGTGCGCGTGCGTGCGCGTTGCGTCGCGGTGCGTGCGTGGCGCCACGTGTGCGTGTGCGTGTGCGTGCGTGTGTGTGTGCGCGTGCGTGTGTGTGTGTGTGTGTGTGTGCGTGCGTGTGTGTGTGTATATGTATGAGTGTGTGTGTGTAGCTGTGTGTGTGTATATGTCTGTGTGTGGCTGTGTGGATAATTGGTATTTACAAATATTTGTCATTCGTGCATTGATCTGGGTTTTTTTCTTCTAATATTTTCTTCTTTGTTGTTGGCGAGATGTAAACAAGCCTGTATTGTGCTTATTCTTTTCCAACATTAAAAAAGATTCGTTCGTTTCGTTCGTTTGTTCGTTTTCTCTCTCTCTCTCTCTCTCTCTCTCTCTCTCTCTCTCTCTCTCTCTCTCTCTCTCCTCTCTCTCTCTCTCTCTCTCTCTCTCTCTCTCTCTCTCTCCTCTCTCTCTCTCTCTCTCTGTGTACAAAAGACCCCCGGGTAATGACAATAAACCCGACCAGTGTCCGTGTCCCCCCCTCTCTCTCTCTCTCTCTCCTCTCTCTCTCTCTCTCTCTCTCTCTCTCTCTCTCTCTCTCTCTCTCTCTCTCTCTCTCTCTCTCTCTCTCTCTCTCTCTCTCTCTCTCTCTCTCTCTCTCTCTCTCCGTCTCTCTCTGTCTCTCTGTCTCTCTGTCTCTCTCTCTCTCTCTCTCTCTCTCTCTCTCTCTCTCTCTCTCTCTCTCTCTCTCTCTCTCTCTCTCTCTCTCTCTCTCTCTCTCTCTCTCTCTCTCTCTCTCTCTCTCTCTCTCTCTGTGTCTCTCTCTCTCTCTGTCTCTCTCTCTCTCTCTCTCTCGTCTCTCTCTCTCTCTCATCTCTCTCTCTCTCTCTCTCTCTCTCTCTCTCTCTCTCTCTCTCTCTCTCTCTCTCTCCCTCCCTCTCTCTCTCTCTCCCTCACTCTCTCTCTCTCTCTCTCTCTCTCTCTCTCTCTCTCTCTCTCTCTCTCTCTCTCCCTCCCTCCCTCTCCCTTTCTCTCTCTCTCTAGTCTACCCCTTCTCTTTGTGTTTCTTCCCCCTCCCTCTTCCTATCTAGGATAATGCTGTCTCACATTTCAATTAAAACAAAAACGAAACAGATCTCGGTTCCCTCCTTTTTGTGTGAACATGCGGTTTTGGGGGGAGTTTATTTATTTATTTATTTTGCTGTAGCGTTAAATTAAGCATTTGACGTCATAAGAATGTTTATGTTTATTGATTTTTGTTTCTGCGCCTAAAGACCCCTTATGTCACGTGTCACATTCCCTCTTGTGCTAGGAAGATTTCTTACCAGCTATAAGAGTGACAACACGTGAAAACCGTGACTTGGACACATGACGTGGTGGGTCTTTACGGTGTCGAGCACTCACATATCATATGATCAATTTATGACTTTGTTTGCCTGATGATTTCAGCAGTGTCGGCTTGTTAGTATGTGTTAGTTATTTTCTTGTTTTCGTGCCGTCACTTCGTTAGCTCCGCCAAGCGAACTGTCTTGTTGTTCTGTTTGTTTTCCTTGTCGGTCTTTCTATCTGTCTACCTACCTGTCTTTCTGTCTGTCTACCTACCTGTCTTTCTGTCTGTCTACCTGTATGTGTTCCTGTCTGTCTTCCTATCTGTCTTCCTGTCTGTCTTCCTATCTGTCTTCCTATCTGTCTTATCTCTCTTCCTACCTGTCTGTCTTTCTGTCTGTCTAACCTATCTGTCTACCTGTCTGTATACCTGTCTGTCTACCTGTCTGTCTACCTGTCTGTCTTCCTATCTGTCTACCTGTCTGTCTTTCTATCTGTCTACCTGTCTGTCTTTCTATCTGTCTACCTGTCTGTCTACCTGTCTGTCTTCCTATCTGTCTACCTGTCTGTCTTCCTATCTGTCTACCTGTCTGTCTTCCTGTCTGTCTACCTGTCTGTCTTCCTGTCTGTCTACCTGTCTGTCTTCCTATCTGTCTACCTGTCTGTCTTCCTATCTGTCTACCTGTCTGTCTTCCTATCTGTCTACCTGTCTCTCTTCCTATCTGTCTACCTGTCTGTCTTCCTATCTGTCTACCTGTCTCTCTTCCTATCTGTCTACCTGTCTGTCTTCCTATCTGTCTACCTGTCTCTCTTCCTATATGTCTACCTGTCTGTCTTCCTATCTGTCTACCTGTCTCTCTTCCTATATGTCTACCTGTCTGTCTTCCTATCTGTCTACCTGTCTCTCTTCCTATCTGTCTACCTGTCTGTCTTCCTATCTCTGTCTACCTGTCTGTCTTCCTATCTGTCTACCTGTCTGTCTTCCTATCTGTCTACCTGTCTGTCTACCTGTCTGTCTACCTGTCTGTCTTCCTATCTGTCTACATGTCTCTCTTCCTATATGTCTACCTGTCTGTCTTCCTATCTGTCTACCTGTCTGTCTTCCTATCTGTCTTCCTATCTGTCTACCTGTCTGTCTTCATATCTGTCTACCTGTCTGTCTACCTGTCTGTCTTCCTATCTGTCTACCTGTCTGTCTTCATATCTGTCTACCTGTCTGTCTACCTGTCTGTCTTCGTATCTGTCTACCTGTCTGTCTACCTGTCTGTTGGCAATGTTGCATTTGCAGTTTACCGGAACGTCATGGTATACTTTGAAATACCGTGGTTTGTCATTCAGTTTCGGAACCTAAAAAAAGTTTCCATTATGTTTTAAAAATGAGATTATTTGTCAGTACCCAGAATATATAAATGGGTTTGGATGAAACATGACGGATAGATTAAGTATTAGTTTAAAGAGGTTAAGCAAATGTGGAGTTAACATGAGGCGGGTGGGTGTGGGGGATTGCATAAAAAAAGAAAAAAAAGGATAGACCGATAAAGAGCAATTGTAATGACTGATCCACCCCTGGTTAACAGGAAATATATTTCACACATGATCGATACATTTAGTATTAGTTAGACATAAGCTAAACAAATGTGGAGTTAACGAGTTCTATTTCAAAAACATTATCAATGGGCATTTTGCTTACAACTGCAAGACTCTTTCCATAAGGGAAAGAACATTGGAATGACTTCCCTCGTAGTGGAATAAAGAATGTCGCTGTTTTGGTTCCTGGATGAGGCTTGCCGTGTACTAGTGCCTTCTAATCTAGTTTGTTTATTTAAGAACAGCAGAATAAGGCTTATTACGTGGCGACACGTCTGACAACGATAGTGGTTTTTGTGCTTTTTTAAGGCTTAGCCTACATAATCAAGGAATACAAACAAACGCACATCTAGAAATCCTTTCCAGAAGGCACTTTTGCCTATACATCCCTTCATTTTATAGTCAGTACGAGAGCCGGATCACACTATCGACCCTTTACACATGATAAAACAATTATATAAAAAACCCAACCCCCCTCATTATGTCGAGAGAGAGAGAGAGAGAGAGAGAGAGAGAGAGAGAGAGAGAGAGAGAGAGAGAGAGAGAGAGAGAGAGAGAGAGAGAGAGAGAGACGCACGCACGCACGCACGCACGCACACACACACACACACACGCACACACACACGCACACACGCACACACACACACGCACACGCACACGCACGCACGCACACACACACACACACACACACACACACACACACACACACACACACACACACACACACACTCACACACACACACACACACACACACTCACACACACACACACACACACACACACACACACACACACGCACACACGCGCACGCACACACACGCACGCACGCACGCACGCACGCACACACACACACACACAGTCGGCCACACACAAGCGGCCAACACGTCACGCGCTGATCTTTCTTTCCCATGATGCAGTAGTGGGCGGGCAGTACAGGGGGGGCAATGCAGGCAGGCGGCACAGGGACAGTCACAGAGAGCTGTCTCCCCTTGCCACCCACGAATCTCCCGTGCCTCTGTCAAGCTTTGATTGTAGCTGTAGATGTCTAGAGGTCTATTGGCATAGAGGTACAGAGGTGCGGAAGAGTAAACGTCTATATAGGTGTGTTTATCTATGTACCGGTTCTTGGCTATGTGTTCAGAAACTTCGAATTCTTTTTTCTTTTCTTTTTTTTAATCAGCGTTTTCCCGTGTCTCCGATAGTCTCTTGCTGCTGGAAATGTGTGTCTGTCTGTCCAATAGGTAGACGTCTGCACAGGGATCGTCTAATAGTGATTGGCGCAAGTTTATTTTCTCAGACATGTCTTTTTTTAATGCCCTTCTTTGTTTTCCGACGCTTCTGAGCTAATGAAGCATTG
The DNA here is from genome assembly GCA_017654935.2 of Phymorhynchus buccinoides. Taxonomy (NCBI): domain Eukaryota; kingdom Metazoa; phylum Mollusca; class Gastropoda; order Neogastropoda; family Raphitomidae; genus Phymorhynchus; species Phymorhynchus buccinoides. The sequence continues at coordinate 1,804,966 of CM065695.1, read as the reverse complement.
TGTCGAGGTCTTCAAAGTTTTTATTTTAAAAAAAACCCCCCCCCCCACACACACCAAAAAACCTCCCCCCAAATAAAACCCCGAACCGAAAAACAAACCAATAAACACGGAATTTAGTCATGATGTATCTAACCGTCCTTGCCTTTTTCTTCTTTTGTTTTATTTTTCTGCTTACTATATTTTAAACATTAAACTCGATTTCTTTACTTCTTAGAAGCCGCGATGCACGTGTACGTGTGTCAAACGGTTGTTTATTTGTTCCGAGCTATGTGTGTTAAAGAGTTGTTACCTTCCGATTGTTTTATGAAATTCTTTCTTTTTCCTGCTATTCTCCGACCTTTTCATCCTTCGTGCCTTTATCTATATTGTATATTATTTTCTTTTTATGGAATTATTTTTACGTGTAGGACTACTAGACGATATTTTTCCTTTTGTTATCTACTGATAATTTAAAAAAAACACTCTTTCTTTTCTTACTGATTCATTTCACTTGGTTACCTCTGGAGAATTCACAATGCAATGTGCTATGACTTCTCCCGTGCTGGTGTAAGCCAGCGTAGCTGTATTTCGAACCACTTTCTTTTGATGGAACTTTGTGTCTGAAGGGCCTTTACTTTGGTTTACCTTTTGATAATTTACAAGTTTGACTTTAGCTGCGCGTGCTCGCTTTCCGATGCTCTCGTGCAGTAAGAACTTTGTCTAGGTATAACAAGAACAATTTCCCAAGCATTAATTAACGTCAATGTAACCCTGCATAGGTATACGTAAAATCGTTTCCCTGTGCACTTTATTGTTTTACTTTCAGACTGTTATGTATTTGCCTTTAATTCTTCTTACAGCGTTGTTCTATCTTACACATGACCCATGTTTTGTGCATCTAGGAGATGTTCTTATTATGGAACTCTCGCTTGTACCTAATGTTCCTTTTCCTTTGTTTTCTTTGGACATTTTACTCTTTTTTTTCTTCTTGAACGGCAGAGTGTTTAGGGGTTGATGCTGAATTCGCCTTCTTTCCGGTACATTTGTGTGTTTGTGTATTTGTTCTTTTGATTATTTTTTTTCTCCTAAAAAAATATTGCCCAGTTGCATAAAACGTAAGAAAGAAAAAGAGTTATAGGAAACGTAAAAACACGATTTGTTTGTTTAAAAATAATTATTTCTTAAATATCTTTAAACAAATCTGGTGCTGATGGTTTATTTGTTATGGAGATGGGCATACAGCAGCGAAAGTGTGACCCGTTCAGTCTTCAATGAACAACACGACATCTTTGACATTGTGTGAAGTTGTCACCAACGGAACTTGGGCCCTCATTACCATGTGGTGTTCGCATACTAATAAATAACAAGGAGACCATGTTATCATCATCATTGTCAGCAGTTATGTGTACTTCACGCATTCGTGTGACTTGATATGAACAAGAAAAAAGAAAATATCAGCCAGAGAGAGTCAGTTTTTATGTCAAGATCGTAATGAAATATTATAAATCTCGAATAGTCTAGGTGTTAAGTGTGGTCATTTTGAAGTAAAAAAATATGTTTTCTGAATTGTTTCGAAGGGAACTTTTTATTCTTGCTGTGTTTTGTTTTCAATGGTAAACTATTAATCTGCTGTGTTTTGTTTTCAATGGTAAACTATTAATTTGCTGTTTTGCTTTCAATGGTAAACTATTAATTTGCTGTGTTTTGTTTTCAATGGTAAACTATTAATTTGCTGTTTTGTTTTCAACGGCAAACTATTAATTTGCTGTGTTTTGTTTTCAATAGTAAACTATTAATTTGCTGTGTTTCTTTCTTTCTGTTTATGTTGGTAACACAGAGAGCAGCTACTACTTGGTAAAGCCGACACGGGAGAAATAATCATAAAAATATCGGAGAATAACCCCCCCCCCCCCCCCCCCCCCCCCCCCCCCCACCCCCCCCCCCCCCCCCCCCCCCCCCCCCCCCCCCCCCTCTGAAAAAACCGTTGTGCAATGTAGCATGTGCATGTGTCAAGTGTCACCACCGTTACAATACCGTTCAACAGTGTATTAGATGTGTGAAAATACCGTTCAACAGTGTATTATGTGTGAAAATACCGTTCAACTGTGTATTAGATGTTTGTAGTGTCGCTACCTCTTCATCGTAATCTGAAGGCTGATTTTCAACGGATTTCTCAAAGAAACGAAACGGTGGAACAAACGTGTCTGAAAAGAAAATACCCATAAAGAATGCGTGTGAAACAAATTAGGGATTAAAAGGTATGTTGGAAGCAGATCAGTCACAACAGGGTGTTTGGAGTGCCAGCAAGAAGCTGAAAACGATGTCAAACATGCTTCGCTGTGTGCGGTGTGAGAGCGGGCTGCCATTCATCAACAAATGTCTTCCTCATTAGGAGGGGGAAAAAACACCCACGCA
>CM065695.1:1777572-1792572 GCA_017654935.2 Phymorhynchus buccinoides | reverse complement strand
CACCCACCCACTGTCAAGGCGTCTTGTTGCATCGGGCACCAGTTTCAAATTACCACGACCGTTGAGTTCAGATTAATTAGCAATAATCAGATTAACGAAAGGGATAGGCTGGAGCGTAGTTATCCACGGTGGGGTTAATTGCTGCTGATTGATTAATGCATGATGGATGACCGGCGGGCGGAGTGGTCCAACAGCTAGGTGACACGGTTCATCGGTTGATTGATGGCTGGCCTTGGGGCCGATGATGCGCGCCACTGACAAGTGGTCAAGGCTCCTTAGGTTCGTGCCGGCATTTGTTGGTCACTGTGTCTGTCTCTCTTTCATAGTTATCTGCCTGTCTCTGTGCGAACACATTTTTTTGGCTAAAAACAAAACAAACTATGAAATAACTTCCGAAACGTTTTTTTAAAGTCCTATGTCATTCTTATCTAAAAACGCTTAATAAAAAGTAAGTATTTTTAATGGAATATCACACGATCACCCAAGTTCAACAGTTTATTCATTAGTCTTTGAGTGACAAAGAAAATCATTGCTCGGGTTGCACATAAAACAATGAAACATATTCCTTAAATATAAGCCACACAAATAACACACACACACACACACACACACACACAACACACACACACCTACACACACACACACACACACACACACACACACACACACACACACACACACACACACACACACACACACACACACACACACACACACACACACACACACACACACCCCATCATTCTCACATATAATGTTGTAAGTTCATTTTTGTAAGGAACAGCGGGTGCTGATTATTTTCAAGCGCTTTGTGGACACTTGGCTCTTTAACGTGCGTGAAGTGAGTGCAGCGCAATTGATTGTTTGTCTGTTTGTCTTGTGCATAAAGACGTAATGCGCAGTGCAGCTACCCCCACCCACCTCACGGTCTGGCGGTACCATTTTAAACTTATTTCTTTGGGTTAAAATAAATAACCCATGTCTAATGCTAACCCTAACCCTTACTCAAATTGCACCGCAAAATGTTTGGATTTTTGTATCAGTGAAATAATTTTTAAATGAGAAAATTGTATGTGGAAGAGAGAAAGAGTGTGTGTGTTGGGAGAGAGATAGAGATAGAGAGTGTGTGTGTGTGTATTGGGGGTGGGTGGCGGGGGGGGTGGGGGGTGGGGGGGCGAAACTGCACCTTTGCCAAATACTTGGCGCTCAGACTGCAAGCCTGCGCTAGACTTTGTGGCTGTTTGCCTTTTTTCTTCCGTGACGGAGGTTTGCACCGTATGTCACCGTGCCTGAAGGTGGCAGTCAGTGATGAGCGGAGAGTAAGTGAGCGTGGCAGGGTAATCACTGGACGAGTTTCCGTGCACATGGATTAATTGCTCCATTCATTGACGACCCGTTGATTGCTGGTGGGGTGATCAGGTGCGTCCCACACTACACGGCTCGTGCCCATCGCTTGAGCTCTCTCTCTCTCTCTCTCTCTCTCTCTCTCTCTCTCTCTCTCTCTCTCTCTCTCTCTCTCTCTCTCTCTCTTTCTCTCCTCTCTCTCTCTCTCTCTCTCTCTCTCTCTCTCTCTCTCCTCTCTCTCTCTCTCTCTCCTCCCTCTCTCTCTCTCTCTCTCCTCTCTCTCTCTCTCTCTCTCTCTCTCTCTCTCTCTCTCTCTCTCTCTCTCACTCTCTCTCTCTCTCTCTCTCTCTCTCTCTCTCTCTCTCTCTCTTCTCTCTCTCTCCTCTCTCTCTCTCTCTCTCTCTCTCTCTCTCTCTCTCTCTCTCTCTCTCTCTCTCTCTCTCTCTCTCTCTCTCTCTCTCTCTCTCTCTCTCTCTCTCTCTCTCTCTCGCTCTCTCTCTCTCTCTCTCTCTCTCTCTCTCTCTCTCTCTCTCTCTCTCTCTCTCTCTCTCTCTGTGTGCAATGTCTGTGGTCCTCTGTGTGGAGCTCTCTCTGTGTGCAGTGTCTACATCAAAGGCTAGGTCTTTTCCTTTATCTGTCACTATATGTCCATTTTTATTTTTATCTGTCTGTTTGTCTATGACTCTTTGTTAATCAGTCAGTCTGTCTGTCTCTCTCTCTCTCTCTCTCTCTCTCTCTCTCTCTCTCTCTCTCTCTCTCTCTCTCTCTCTCTCTCTCTCTCTCTCTCTCTCTCTCTCTCTCTCTCTCTCTCTCTTTCTCTCCCCTCTTTCTCTCTGTTTCTCCACATAGTCAGGTCAGGTCAGGCTCTTAGGGCAGCTAGGCCTCGCGGCCTCTTGATGTGCCCTTTCTTTTGATTGTTCGTTTTTGATTTTTTAGATTGGCATAGCTGTGACGCTTTTTTGAGCAATCATTGTAGCATTAATCATAATTGTATTTGAACGCAGCAATTTTGAGATAACTATCCAGGAGGATTTTGAATTTGTTAACGTTTGCTAATGCGTACCCATGGCTCTAACTGTGGTATGCTCAGTTCGCCTTTTGTTCGGCTCTAATATGTGTTTTAACACAAAGTCTCCCGATTCTTCTGAGTTGGTTCCCATCTCTCTCCCATGTGCATTTCCTTCCCCCCTCTCTGTCCCTGTTTAGCTGTGGGCTCACACTCAGGCGTGTTGGTAGCTCAGTATTCTAACATTACGACAGTCAATGGTTTTGGTTTCATTAGACAATGGTGTCCGTTGAAAATTGGATGAGATTCCAAATAAATGCCCCCCACCCCCCGCCTTTTTGTCTCTCTTTGTCTCTAACTGTCTGTATGTCTGTCTGTCAGTCTGTCTGTCTCTCTGTCTTTTCTCTATCTGTCTCTGCCTGTGTCTCTGTTTCTCTCTCTCTATCTCTGTCTGTCTGCCTGTCTGTATCTCGCTCTCTCTCTCGCTCTCTCTCGCTCGCTCTCTCTCTCTCTCTCTCTCTCTCTCTCTCTCTCTCTCTCTCTCTCTCTCTCTCTCTCTCTCTCTCTCTCTCTCTCTCTCTCTCTCTCTCTCTCTCTCTCTCGTATGTGTTTGTGCGAGCATGCGTGCGTGCGTGTGTGCGTTTGTCTGTTTGTGTGTGTGTGTGTGTGTGTGTGTGCGAGCGCGCGAGCGCGCGAGCGCGCGTATGTGTGTGTGTGTGTGTGTTTGTGTGTGTGTCTGTCTGTCTCTCAACTGGCAGTACTGCAGGGAGTGTTGACTGGTTTCTGGACGTCGTGAGATTCATTAACCAACTTCGCCCTTTGAAATTTTGATGAGTCTTCTCCAAATAACCGTCTCCTCTGTTGCCTCGGCCCTTGTCTGTGTCCATGTCTGTATCTCCTCTGTTGTCTGTGTCCATGTCTGTATCTCTTCTGTTGTCTGTGTCCATGCCTGTATTTCCTTTGTTGCCTTGGTCTTGTCTGTGTCCATGCCTGTATCTCCTCTGTTGCCTCGGCCCATGTCTGTGTCCATGACTGTATCTCCTCTGTTGCCTCGGCCCATGTCTGTGTCCATGCCTGTATCTCCTCTGTTGCCTCGGCCCATGTCTGTGTCCATGCCTGTATCTCCTCTGTTGCCTCGGCCCATGTCTGTGTCCATGCCTGTATCTCCTCTGTTGCCTCGGCCCTTGTCTGTGTCCATGTCTGTATCTCCTCTGTTGCCTCGGCCCATGTCTGTGTCCATGTCTGTATCTCCTCTGTTGCCTCGGCCCATGTCTGTGTCTGTATCTCCTCTGTTGCCTCGGCCCTTGTCTGTGTCCATGTCTGTATCTCCTCTGTTGCCTCGGCCCATGTCTGTGTCCATGTCTGTATCTCCTCTGTTGCCTCGGCCCATGTCTGTGTCCATGCCTGTATCTCCTCTGTTGCCTCGGCCCATGTCTGTGTCCATGTCTGTATCTCCTCTGTTGCCTCGGCCCATGTCTGTGTCCATGTCTGTATCTCCTCTGTTGCCTCGGCCCATGTCTGTGTCCATGTCTGTATCTCCTCTGTTGCCTCGGCCCATGTCTGTGTCCATGTCTGTATCTCCTCTGTTGCCTCGGCCCATGTCTGTGTCCATGTCTGTATCTCCTCTGTTGCCTCGGCCCATGTCTGTGTCCATGTCTGTATCTCCTCTGTTGCCTCGGCCCATGTCTGTGTCCATGTCTGTATCTCCTCTGTTGCCTCGGCCCATGTCTGTGTCCATGTCTGTATCTCCTCTGTTGCCTCGGCCCATGTCTGTGTCCATGTCTGTATCTCCTCTGTTGCCTCGGCCCTTGTCTGTGTCCATGTCTGTATCTCCTCTGTTGCCTCGGCCCATGTCTGTGTCCATGTCTGTATCTCCTCTGTTGCCTCGGCCCTTGTCTGTGTCCATGTCTGTATCTCCTCTGTTGCCTCGGCCCATGTCTGTGTCCATGTCTGTATCTCCTCTGTTGCCTCGGCCCTTGTCTGTGTCCATGTCTGTATCTCCTCTGTTGCCTCGGCCCTTGTCTGTGTCTGTATCTCCTCTGTTGCCTCGGCCCTTGTCTGTGTCCATGTCTGTATCTCCTCTGTTGCCTCGGCCCTTGTCTGTGTCTGTATCTCCTCTGTTGCCTCGGCCCATGTCTGTGTCCATGTCTGTATCTCCTCTGTTGCCTCGGCCCTTGTCTGTGTCTGTATCTCCTCTGTTGCCTCGGCCCATGTCTGTGTCCATGTCTGTATCTCCTCTGTTGCCTCTGCCCTTGTCTGTGTCTGTATCTCCTCTGTTGCCTCGGCCCTTGTCTGTGTCTGTATCTCCTCTGTTGCCTCGGCCCTTGTCTGTGTCTGTATCTCCTCTGTTGCCTCGGCCCTTGTCTGTGTCTGTATCTCCTCTGTTGCCTCGGCCCTTGTCTGTGTCTGTATCTCCTCTGTTGCCTCGGCCCTTGTCTGTGTCTGTATCTCCTCTGTTGCCTCGGCCCTTGTCTGTGTCTGTATCTCCTCTGTTGCCTCGGCCCTTGTCTGTGTCTGTATCTCCTCTGTTGCCTCGGCCCTTGTCTGTGTCTGTATCTCCTCAGTTGCCTCGGCCCTTGTCTGTGTCTGTATCTCCTCTGTTGCCTCGGCCCTTGTCTGTGTCTGTATCTCCTCAGTTGCCTCGGCCCTTGTCTGTGTCTGTATCTCCTCTGTTGCCTCGGCCCTTGTCTGTGTCTGTATCTCCTCTGTTGCCTCGGCCCTTGTCTGTGTCTGTATCTCCTCTGTTGCCTCGGCCCTTGTCTGTGTCTGTATCTCCTCTGTTGCCTCGGCCCTTGTCTGTGTCTGTATCTCCTCTGTTGCCTCGGCCCTTGTCTGTGTCTGTATCTCCTCTGTTGCCTCGGCCCTTGTCTGTGTCTGTATCTCCTCTGTTGCCTCGGCCCATGTCTGTGTCTGTATCTCCTCTGTTGCCTCGGCCCATGTCTGTGTCTGTATCTCCTCTGTTGCCTTGGCCCATGTCTGTGTCTGTATCTCCTCTGTTGCCTCGGCCCATGTCTGTGTCTGTATCTCCTCTGTTGCCTTGGCCCATGTCTGTGTCTGTATCTCCTCTGTTGCCTCGGCCCATGTCTGTGTCTGTATCTCCTCTGTTGCCTCGGCCCATGTCTGTGTCTGTATCTCCTCTGTTGCCTTGGCCCATGTCTGTGTCTGTATCTCCTCTGTTGCCTCGGCCCATGTCTGTGTCTGTATCTCCTCTGTTGCCTCGGCCCATGTCTGTGTCTGTATCTCCTCTGTTGCCTTGGCCCATGTCTGTGTCTGTATCTCCTCTGTTGCCTTGGCCCATGTCTGTGTCTCATCTGTGTCTGTTCCCTTTTCTTAGCAGCCTGTTTTCTTTCTGTGTCTGTCTTTATGTCTGTCTGTCCTTCTTGTTGTCTTTTACTTCTACACCCCGACTGTCAATCTTTTCTGGACTTAGGTCTCTGGCTCTGTCTGTCTGTACCTCTCCGTGTCTGTCTGTACCTCTCCGTGTCTGTCTGTACCTCTCCGTGTCTGTGTCTGTCCGTCTGCCTGTCTGTTTGTCTGTCCGTCTGCCTGTCGGCCTATGTTCCTTGTGTCCGTCACTATCCTTTCTTCCAACTCTCTCTCCTTGTGTCTGTTGAGAGAGAGAGAGAGAGAGAGAGAGAGAGAGAGAGAGAGAGAGAGAGAGAGAGAGAGAGAGAGAGAGAGAGAGAGAGAGAGAGAGAGAGAGATTTTTTGCGCTTGGTGTTAATTTGGAAATATGACTTAGATTTGAATCCGCTTATCAGATCGTTAAGGTCAGTTGTTGTTGGTTTTGGTTTGCTGGCTGTGCTGACTTTTAACATTAGTTTCCTCGCCCCTCTTTTCGTTTTCTTTCACATTCTCTCCATGGTTCTTGTGGCTTGTTTAGTTTTTGATACTTTTTCTTGTTTTATTATTTTTCGTTTTGCCCCCTTCAACTATTTCTCCTTCTCGACCCTCCTTTATTTTCTCTCTGTCTCTGTCTCTGTCTCTGTCTGTCTGTCTGTCTGTCTGTCTGTCTGTCTGTCTGTCTGTCTGTCTGTCTGTCTGTCTCTCTCTCTCTCTCTCTCTCTCTCTCTCTCTCTCTCTCTCTCTCTCTCTCTCTCTCTCTCTCTCTCTCTCTCTCTCTCTCTCTCTCAGACACATGCACCCACACCAGCCTCAAAACAAAACAGAAATAACCTAACTTAGCTTTCTGGCAATGAGATGGCAACCGTGTTAAAATCGACCACGTTGTACGAAAAACACACACCAAACAATAAAACAAGCCTACACACACACACACACATACACACACACACACACACACACACACACACACACACACACACACACACACACACACACACACACACACACACGCGCGCGCGCGCGCGCGCGCGCGCGCGCTGAAGGATGAAGACACACAAACAACCAATGGATTAAAATAGAATTAGGCCATAAAAGGGCATAAGAGAAACTAGATACCTCCCTCTCTGCTTAATTCATCACCGGCCTCCACCCACAGCGCTCGTAGCGACACCCCTCCTATCCCCTTGTGTCTTTGGCTTTCTTTCTCGCTTTCTTCATTTCTTTTTTCTTTCTGTCTTTTTAACTTCTTTATTTATTTCTTCATTTATGTATTTATTTCTGTATGTTTGTCTCTTTTCTTTCTCCCTTCTTTAGAGAGAGAGAGAGAGAGAGAGAGAGAGAGAGAGAGAGAGAGAGAGAGAGAGAGAGAGAGAGAGAGAGAGAGAGAGAGAGAGAGAGAGAGAGAGAGAGAGAGAGAGAGAGAGAGAGAGAGAGAGAGAGAGAGAGAGAGAGAGAGAGAGAGAGAGAGAGAGAGAGAGAGAGAGAGAGAGAGAGAGAGAGAGAGAGAGAGAGAGAGAGAGAGAGAGAGAGAGAGAGAGAGAGAGAGAGAGAGAGAGAGAGAGAGAGAGAGAGAGAGAGAGAGACAGACAAACAGAGAGAGAGAGAGAGACAGACAGAGAAAGAGAGAGAGAGAGAGAGAGAGGGGGGGGGACAGAAGGGGGAGAGAGAGAGAGGGACAGACAGAGATAGACAGACAAACAGAGGAAGAGAGGGAGACAGACAGAGAGAAGAGAGAGAGAGAGAGAGAGAGAGAGAGAGAGAGAGAGAGAGAGAGAGAGAGAGAGAGAGAGAGAGAGAGAGAGAGAGGGGAGACAGAGATAGACAGACAAACAGAGGAAGAGAGGGGAGACAGACAGAGAAAGAGAGAGAGAGAGAGAGAGAGAGAGAGAGAGAGAGAGAGAGGGGGGGGGACAGAAAGGGAGAGAGAGAGAGAGGACAGACAGAGATAGACAGACAAACAGAGGAAGAGAGGGAGACAGACAGAGAAAGAGAGAGAGAACGAGAGAGAGAGAGAGAGAGAGAGAGAGAGAGAGAGAGAGAGAGGGGGAGACAGAAAGGGAGAGAGAGAGAGAGGGACAGACAGAGATAGACAGACAGAACAGAGGAAGAGAGGGAGACAGACAGAGAAAGAGAGAGAGAGAGAGAGAGAGAGAGAGAGAGAGAGAGAGAGAGAGGGGGGGAGACAGAAAGGGAGAGAGAGAGAGAGACAGACAGACAGAGATAGACAGACAAACAGAGGAAGAGAGGGAGACAGACAGAGAAAGAGAGAGAGAACGAGAGAGAGAGAGAGAGAGAGAGAGAGAGAGAGAGAGAGAGAGAGAGAGAGAGAGAGGGGGGGGACAGACAGAGATAGACAGACAAACAGAGGAAGAGAGGGAGACAGACAGAGAAAGAGAGAGAGAACGAGAGAGAGAGAGAGAGAGAGGAGAGAGAGAGAGAGAGAGAGAGAGAGAGAGAGAGAGAGAGAGAGAGACAGAAGGGGAGAGAGAGAGAGGGACAGACAGAGATAGACAGACAAACAGAGGAAGAGAGGGAGACAGACAGAAAAAGAGAGAGAGAACGAGAGAGAGAGAGAGAGAGAGAGAGAGAGAGAGAGAGAGAGAGAGAGAGAGGGGAGACATAAAGGGAGAGAGAGAGAGAGGGACAGACAGACAAACAGAGGAAGAGAGGGAGACAGACAGAGAAAGAGAGAGAGAGAGAGAGAGAGAGAGAGAGAGAGAGAGAGAGAGAGAGAGAGAGAGAGAGAGAGAGAGAGAGAGACATTCAGACAGACAATCAAACAGTCATACTGATGAACAGACAGAGTAATTAATTCATGGGAAACCAGGGAGAATGGGTTACCCGTTGTATGTTTTGGGTGTCGTCTGCCCGGAACCTGTAACCCACACCCCCTTCCACACACCCCGCCCCTTCTCTTCTTCTCTGAAGGCATCTTCACTCTAGATCCATACCCCTCACCCCCCATCTTTTCATTGGCTTAGTTTCCCCTTTCAAGCAACTTAAAATTATTATAAGCCTTGGCTTGTTTATACTCATGTCTAAAAAAAACATTGCTGCATAATTACGATTGTGTGTCAATAAAACATTGGTTTTAAAATCCTGAAAGCTTCTGTCCCATTTCTCCTTATTCATGAATGTAACCCTCCCCCCCTCTATCCCTCTCTCTGTGCTCGCGCATATATGCATACTAATTTTTGCTCGTGCCCCTTGTCCTTCCCACTTTAATTAACAAAAAATGCCATTGTAAGACATGAATTATTTATAGAATCATCTTTTGAATCATCTTGCTCACATTTGAACTGTTTGACTTTGACCCGATGATGTCTGGCTAGGTGAACGTGCTTTGGACAGGAAGAGGAAGAGAGGGGGGGGGGGGTGAAGAGAGGGGTTGGGGAGAGGGGGAGGGTAAAGGGGAAGACAGAGGAAGAAAGGACGGACGGAGGAAGCCTAAACTGACTGATGATCTGCAACAGAACTAGCCCTGTCCGGACCAGGGTCGTGACGAGCACTGGACGCAAATGGCACAGACCTCTAGGGCCGATTTGTCACGCGACAATCACACTTTGACACACGCACGCACACACATACAAAAATGCACACACACATAGAGATACAATGGCGCGCGCGCGCACACGCACACACGCACACACACACACACACACACACACACACACACACACACACACACACACACACACACACACACACACGCACGCACGTATGTTCGCACGCACGCACGCATGTACGCACGCACGCACGCACACACGCACGCACGTACACACGCACACACACACACGCACGCACGCACACGCACACGCACGCACACGCACGCACGCACACGCACACACGCACACACACACACACACACACACCTAATGATGGACGTGCACTGTTTGCCTGTATGTTTTAATATGTTCTCTTGTTCGCTGCCTCTGTTTCCGTCTGTCTGTCTCCCTGTCTCCTTGTCTGTCTCCCTGTCTGTCTGTCTGTCTCCCTGTCTGTCTGTCTGCTTTACTGTTTCTCTCTCCTCCTCTTTTTGTGATCGTGGTCCTTTTTCACAAGTCTTTGTACAGTGAGTCTTGTTTCCTTTTTTCCCTGTCCTGTTCTTCACAACTGTGATTTTGGTTGTTTTTTAAAAAAAACCTAGACTTTCCTGTTTTTGTCATCTTCTCTTTCTTTCTTCCTTCCTCTTCATCAGCAGATTGTTTCTTGAAGCAGTTTGAATAATTAAATTAAAGCTGTCCTTCGTGTCTTCCTTCAATCATTTCTTTTCTGTTTTTCTTTTCTTTGTGTGCTTTTCTAAATTCTATCCTGTGTGCATTGTGCATTTTGTTAAAATGTATTTCTTTTGAGTTTTTTTTTCTCTTTTTTTCTCGACACAATGTTTGTAAATCTGATCGAACTTTGGCGTTGTTCCACATGCTAATGTCTTAACGTCGAAGAAATACCTGTAGCTAGTTTTCAGTGTTTCCCCATGGCAACACAGCGATGCTCTTAAGGTCTCCGTACACGTTAACATATCTCTATTACCCAATGGCAACACAGTGTTAGGCCACACATAAAATGACTCACAACTCACTGTCTTGCCACGGGGAAATAGTGATATTTTGTGAATACTATTAACGGTTCACATACCTTTACTAGAGCATCATGACCGTATTTGCCTATCACTGCGCTGCCATGGAGAAAGACAGAAAACTAGTAACGTGTATGTCGACCTTAAACATTTATCCCGTCTTTCTCCTTCGGTTTACGATCGTGTAGCTGTCATTTGGACTGTGTGGAAGTGCACCTTTATACTACCAGTTGGACTGTGTGGAAGTGTACCTTTATACTGTCATTTGGACTGTGTGGAAGTGTACCTTTATACTGTCAGTTGGACTGTGTGGAAGTGCACCTTTATACTGTCATTTGGACTGTGTGGAAGTGTACCTTTATACTGTCATTTGGACTGTGTGGAAGTGTACCTTTATACTGTCATTTGGACTGTGTGGAAGTGTACCTTTATACTGTCATTTGGACTGTGTGGAAGTGTACCTTTATACTGTCATTTGGACTGTGTGGAAGTGTACCTTTATACTGTCATTTGGACTGTGTGGAAGTGTACCTTTATACTGTCATTTGGACTGTGTGGAAGTGTACCTTTATACTGTCATTTGGACTGTGTGGAAGTGTACCTTTATACTGTCATTTGGACTGTGTGGAAGTGTACCTTTATACTGTCATTTGGACTGTGTGGAAGTGTACCTTTATACTGTCATTTGGACTGTGTGGAAGTGCACCTTTATACTGTCATTTGGACTGTGTGGAAGTGTACCTTTATACTGTCATTTGGACTGTGTGGAAGTGTACCTTTACACTGTCATTTGGACTGTGTGGAAGTGTACCTTTAAACTGTCATTTGGACTGTGTGGAAGTGCACCTTTATACTGTCATTTGGACTGTGTGGAAGTGTACCTTTACACTGTCATTTGGACTGTGTGGAAGTGTACCTTTATACTGTCATTTGGACTGTGTGGAAGTGTACCTTTACACTGTCATTTGGACTGTGTGGAAGTGTACCTTTATACTGTCATTTGGACTGTGTGGAAGTGCACCTTTATACTGTCATTTGGACTGTGTGGAAGTGTACCTTTACACTGTCATTTGGACTGTGTGGAAGTGTACCTTTATACTGTCATTTGGACTGTGTGGAAGTGCACCTTTATACTGTCATTTGGACTGTGTGGAAGTGCACCTTTATACTGTCATTTGGACTGTGTGGAAGTGTACCTTTATACTGTCATTTGGACTGTGTGGAAGTGCACCTTTATACTGTCATTTGGACTGTGTGGAAGTGTACCTTTATACTGTCATTTGGACTGTGTGGAAGTGCACCTTTACACTGTCATTTGGACTGTGTGGAAGTGTACCTTTATACTGTCATTTGGACTGTGTGGAAGTGAACCTTTATACTGTCATTTGGACTGTGTGGAAGTGTACCTTTATACTGTCATTTGGACTGTGTGGAAGTGCACCTTTATACTGTCATTTGGACTGTGTGGAAGTGTACCTTTATACTGTCATTTGGACTGTGTGGAAGTGCACCTTTATACTGTCATTTGGACTGTGTGGAAGTGAACCTTTAAACTGTCATTTGGACTGTGTGGAAGTGTACCTTTATACTGTCATTTGGACTGTGTGGAAGTGCACCTTTATACTGTCATTTGGACTGTGTGGAAGTGAACCTTTATACTGTCATTTGGACTGTGTGGAAGTGTACCTTTATACTGTCATTTGGACTGTGTGGAAGTGCACCTTTATACTGTCATTTGGACTGTGTGGAAGTGTACCTTTATACTGTCATTTGGACTGTGTGGAAGTGCACCTTTATACTGTCATTTGGACTGTGTGGAAGTGTACCTTTACACTGTCATTTGGACTGTGTGGAAGTGTACCTTTATACTGTCATTTGAACTGTGTGGAAGTGTACCTTTACACTGTCATTTGGACTGTGTGGAAGTGCACCTTTATACTGTCATTTGGACTGTGTGGAAGTGTACCTTTATACTGTCATTTGGACTGTGTGGAAGTGCACCTTTATACTGTCATTTGGACTGTGTGGAAGTGAACCTTTATACTGTCATTTGGACTGTGTGGAAGTGCACCTTTATACTGTCATTTGGACTGTGTGGAAGTGTACCTTTATACTGTCATTTGGACTGTGTGGAAGTGTACCTTTATACTGTCATTTGGACTGTGTGGAAGTGAACCTTTATACTGTCATTTGGACTGTGTGGAAGTGCACCTTTAAACTGTCATTTGGACTGTGTGGAAGTGTACCTTTAAACTGTCATTTGGACTGTGTGGAAGTGTACCTTTAAACTGTCATTTGGACTGTGTGGAAGTGTACCTTTATACTGTCATTTGGACTGTGTGGAAGTGTACCTTTATACTGTCATTTGGACTGTGTGGAAGTGCACCTTTACACTGTCATTTGGACTGTGTGGAAGTGCACCTTTATACTGTCATTTGGACTGTGTGGAAGTGTACCTTTATACTGTCATTTGGACTGTGTGGAAGTGCACCTTTACACTGTCATTTGGACTGTGTGGAAGTGCACCTTTACACTGTCATTTGGACTGTGTGGAAGTGTACCTTTATACTGTCATTTGGACTGTGTGGAAGTGCACCTTTATACTGTCATTTGGACTGTGTGGAAGTGTACCTTTATACTGTCAGTTGGACTGTGTGGAAGTGTACCTTTATACTGTCATTTGGACTGTGTGGAAGTGTACCTTTACACTGTCATTTGGACTGTGTGGAAGTGTACCTTTATACTGTCATTTGGACTGTGTGGAAGTGCACCTTTATACTGTCATTTGGACTGTGTGGAAGTGTACCTTTATACTGTCATTTGGACTGTGTGGAAGTGTACCTTTATACTGTCATTTGGACTGTGTGGAAGTGCACCTTTATACTGTCATTTGGACTGTGTGGAAGTGCACCTTTATACTGTCATTTGGACTGTGTGGAAGTGTACCTTTATACTGTCATTTGGACTGTGTGGAAGTGTACCTTTATACTGTCATTTGAACTGTGTGGAAGTGTACCTTTACACTGTCATTTGGACTGTGTGGAAGTGTACCTTTATACTGTCATTTGGACTGTGTGGAAGTGCACCTTTATACTGTCATTTGGACTGTGTGGAAGTGTACCTTTATACTGTCATTTGGACTGTGTGGAAGTGTACCTTTATACTGTCATTTGGACTGTGTGGAAGTGCACCTTTACACTGTCATTTGGACTGTGTGGAAGTGCACCTTTATACTGTCATTTGGACTGTGTGGAAGTGTACCTTTATACTGTCATTTGGACTGTGTGGAAGTGCACCTTTATACTGTCATTTGGACTGTGTGGAAGTGTACCTTTAAACTGTCATTTGGACTGTGTGGAAGTGTACCTTTATACTGTCATTTGGACTGTGTGGAAGTGCACCTTTATACTGTCATTTGGACTGTGTGGAAGTGTACCTTTACACTGTCATTTGGACTGTGTGGAAGTGCACCTTTATACTGTCATTTGGACTGTGTGGAAGTGTACCTTTACACTGTCATTTGGACTGTGTGGAAGTGCACCTTTATACTGTCATTTGGACTGTGTGGAAGTGTACCTTTATACTGTCATTTGGACTGTGTGGAAGTGCACCTTTATACTGTCATTTGGACTGTGTGGAAGTGTACCTTTACACTGTCATTTGGACTGTGTGGAAGTGTACCTTTATACTGTCATTTGGACTGTGTGGAAGTGCACCTTTATACTGTCATTTGGACTGTGTGGAAGTGTACCTTTATACTGTCATTTGGACTGTGTGGAAGTGCACCTTTATACTGTCATTTGGACTGTGTGGAAGTGTACCTTTATACTGTCATTTGGACTGTGTGGAAGTGAACCTTTAAACTGTCATTTGGACTGTGTGGAAGTGTACCTTTAAACTGTCATTTGGACTGTGTGGAAGTGCACCTTTATACTGTCATTTGGACTGTGTGGAAGTGTACCTTTACACTGTCATTTGGACTGTGTGGAAGTGCACCTTTATACTGTCATTTGGACTGTGTGGAAGTGCACCTTTACACTGTCATTTGGACTGTGTGGAAGTGTACCTTTATACTGTCATTTGGACTGTGTGGAAGTGCACCTTTATACTGTCATTTGGACTGTGTGGAAGTGCACCTTTATACTGTCATTTGGACTGTGTGGAAGTGCACCTTTATACTGTCATTTGGACTGTGTGGAAGTGCACCTTTATACTGTCATTTGGACTGTGTGGAAGTGTACCTTTATACTGTCATTTGGACTGTGTGGAAGTGTACCTTTACACTGTCATTTGGACTGTGTGGAAGTGCACCTTTATACTGTCATTTGGACTGTGTGGAAGTGTACCTTTATACTGTCATTTGGACTGTGTGGAAGTGTACCTTTATACTGTCATTTGGACTGTGTGGAAGTGCACCTTTATACTGTCATTTGGACTGTGTGGAAGTGCACCTTTATACTGTCATTTGGACTGTGTGGAAGTGCACCTTTATACTGTCATTTAAACTGTCATTTGGACTGTGTGGAAGTGTACCTTTACACTGTCATTTGGACTGTGTGGAAGTGCACCTTTATACTGTCATTTGGACTGTGTGGAAGTGTACCTTTATACTGTCATTTGGACTGTGTGGAAGTGCACCTTTATACTGTCATTTGGACTGTGTGGAAGTGTACCTTTATACTGTCATTTGGACTGTGTGGAAGTGAACCTTTATACTGTCATTTGGACT
>CM065695.1:1760072-1767572 GCA_017654935.2 Phymorhynchus buccinoides | reverse complement strand
GACACACATATAAACAGTGATTGTCTTAGTCAAACAAAGAGACAGACAGACAGGCATGCTGGCAGGGACAGACACACATATAAACAGTCATTGTTTTAGTCAGACAGAGAGACAGACAGACAGACAGACGTACATACAGGCATGCTGGCAGGGACAGACACACATATAAACAGTGATTGTCTTAGTCAAACAAAGAGACAGACAGGCAGGCAGGCAGGGAGGGACAGACACACAAATAAACAGTGATTGTTTTAGTCAGACAAAGAGACAGACAGACATACAGACAGACAGACAGGCAGGCAGGGGAGGCTGGGGGTGCACGGCTGATCAGTGCATTGATCGATCACAACGTCATTAATCAATGTCTTCACTCACACTATGTTTGCACAGCGCTGATACACATTGACACACACACGACAAACACGGACACCACACACACACACACACACACACACACACACAACACACACTCTCTCTCTCTCTCTCTCTCTCTCTCTCTCTCTCTCTCTCTCTCTCTCTCTCTCTCATTCTCTCTTTCTGAAACACACGGACGCGCACACAGACACACATCAATTAGACAAAGACAGACACATGCACCACAGTCATCAGAGAGATGGAGAGAGAGGGGGGGGGAGGGTAGAGAGAGACAGAGACAGACATACCTAGAAAGAGAGAGACAGAGAGAGAAAGACGGAGACATAGAATAGGAGAGACAGAGTAAGACAGATAGAGACGACAGATAGAAAGAGACAACAGAGAGACAGAGATAGAGAGAGGAAAGACGGGAGACAGAGATACAGACCAGACGACGGAAGTGTGTGACTGACGGAGATTTAGGCACACAATTCTCGATCACTGCACTGTATGCTTCTGTCTCCCCCCCCCCCCCCTCTCCCCCCTCCCCCCCCCCTCCCTCCCCCCTCCTCCCCCCTCCCCCTCCCACCTCCCTACCCCTCCCCCCTCCCCCCCTCCCCCCCCCCCTTCTCCCCCCCCCATGTCTCATAACTCAGCATTATTTTGTCGTGAGACACCGCCCTCCCTCCCTCCTCCCCTTCCCACACTCTTTATTTTACCCCCACCCCCTCCCTTCCTGCCCCCTGACTGCACATTATTGGGGAGGGGGCAGCGATTAGAGGTTTCCTTTGTGCAATCACATCATTTCAAAGGGTGTAAGGATACGTACACATACATGCGGAGATTCTGTGCAGAAACCCGTGCCCAATCCGTAAATAAGTAAAAGAAAGAAGGGAAAAGATTTGTGCACGTGTCCGAATTTCCCATAATCAGTATTTTTTTTAATCCTTCTTTCTTTCACTTATTTACGGATTGCGCGTGGGATTTCCGCATGAAGTGTGTACGAGGCCTAAGTCAGAATGTACTATCATTCTTCTTGGTCACTAACTCGTTGTTATCGTACGCCCTGGGTTTACCGTTGACGAATGCTACTACAGTGTTACATATAGATTCACAGATTCACAGATTTACATAGGCTGTAAGTGTAAGCCTTTGCCCTCGATAGTGGAATTTCTTTGTTCAGAGCTTGATTGACGTTATGGCCCGTGGATTTAGTTATGACGTTAGTGTATAATTAACACTCAACTTTACAATTCAAGTATGTCCAAATTGGTAGAAAACATTAGTGTTGCTAATTCCTTATTAATGTGATTTTTAAAGGAATTTACAGATGGTGCATTGACGGTATCATGGGACAAACTAGTCCATACATTTATTATTCTGTTTGTAAAATATGAGTGGAATTGACGGGTATTGGTTTGCTTTTTGGTTAGTTTAGAATTGTGACCTCTTGTGACATTATGACTAGATAGTTCAAAGAGCTGAGTAGTAGTTGAGGAGTCATATGATCCATGCATAATCTTTTTTAAAACACCTTCTATCATATCACCTCTGACTCTTCTATATTCTAAACTAGGCACCTTCAACCAGTTTATAAAGCAAGACATGTACTGGGTACATAGTGCACGGCCACAGGAAGAACATAAACTGAAACAAATGTAAGAGGATATACAAAAGTAAGAATTGTTGAGTCTGTTTGTTGGCTTACCCTGGCTAATGGACTCCAGGGATCATCCCAACGGAAGCGCTTGAACACTGTGGTACAAGTGCATCAGCTACAGATGAGAACATTACGTGTGTGACCGTTTTTGATTACCCCGCCACGTGGGCAACCACACTCCGTCTTCGGAGGAATTGTTGTGTTTGACTCTAAGTGCATACCCGTCAGTCCGTACGCGTGCGTATGTGTGTGAGTGAATAAGTGTGTGTGTGTGTGTGTAGCGTGATAACATATGATGAAAAGGTGACAGCGTGCAACGCAACACAGCATTAGAGAGGGCAGTGTCCAACGTGGCGCAACATTAGAAACAAGCTGTGTCCAACATAACACAGCATTAGAGAGGGCAGTGTCCAACGTGGCGCAACATTAGAAACAAGCTGTGTCCAACATAACACAGCATTAGAGAGGGCAGTGTCCAACGTGGCGCAACATTAGAAACAAGCTGTGTCCAACATAACACAGCATTAGAGAGGGCAGTGTCCAACGTAGCGCAACATTAGAAACAAGCTGTGTCCAACATAACACAGCATTAGAGAGGGCAGTGTCCAACGTGGCGCAACATTAGAAACAAGCTGTGTCCAACATAACACAGCATTAGAGAGGGCAGTGTCCAACGTGGCATAACATTAGAAACAAGCTGTGTCCAACA
The DNA here is from genome assembly GCA_017654935.2 of Phymorhynchus buccinoides. NCBI lineage: Eukaryota > Metazoa > Mollusca > Gastropoda > Neogastropoda > Raphitomidae > Phymorhynchus > Phymorhynchus buccinoides. The sequence goes on along the minus strand of CM065695.1, from coordinate 1,764,849 downwards.
TAACACAGCATTAGAGAGGGCAGTGTCCAACGTGGCGCAACATTAGAAACAAGCTGTGTCCAACATAACACAGCATTAGAGAGGGCAGTGTCCAACGTGGCATAACATTACAAACAAGCTGTGTCCAACATAACACAGCATTAGAGAGGGCAGTGTCCAACGTGGCATAACATTGCAAACAAGCTGTGTCCAACATAACACAGCATTAGAGAGGGCAGTGTCCAACGTGGCATAACATTGCAAACAAGCTGTGTCCAACATAACACAGCATTAGAGAGGGCAGTGTCCAACGTGGCGCAACATTAGAAACAAGCTGTGTCCAACATAACACAGCATTAGAGAGGGCAGTGTCCAACGTGGCATAACATTACAAACAAGCTGTGTCCAACATAACACAGCATTAGAGAGGGCAGTGTCCAACGTGGCATAACATTGCAAACAAGCTGTGTCCAACATAACACAGCATTAGAGAGGGCAGTGTCCAACGTGGCATAACATTAGAAACAAGCTGTGTCCAACATAACACAGCATTAGAGAGGGCAGTGTCCAACGTGGCATAACATTACAAACAAGCTGTGTCCAACATAACACAGCATTAGAGAGGGCAGTGTCCAACGTGGCATAACATTACAAACAAGCTGTGTCCAACATAACACAGCATTAGAGAGGGCAGTGTCCAACGTGGCATAACATTAGAAACAAGCTGTGTCCAACATAACACAGCATTAGAGAGGGCAGTGTCCAACGTGGCATAACATTAGAAACAAGCTGTGTCCAACATAACACAGCATTAGAGAGGGCAGTGTCCAACGTGGCATAACATTAGAAACAAGCTGTGTCCAACATAACACAGCATTAGAGAGGGCAGTGTCCAACGTGGCATAACATTAGAAACAAGCTGTGTCCAACATAACACAGCATTAGAGAGGGCAGTGTCCAACGTGGCATAACATTAGAAACAAGCTGTGTCCAACATAACACAGCATTAGAGAGGGCAGTGTCCAACGTGGCATAACATTAGAAACAAGCTGTGTCCAACATAACACAGCATTAGAGAGGGCAGTGTCCAACGTGGCATAACATTAGAAACAAGCTGTGTCCAACGTAGCACATCATTAGAGGGGGCACTTCCCATTGACGCCTAGGAGCGTCACAAGAATACAACAGTCAACCATAGAGGTCTCAATGCACGTGAACATGTTTCACTCTTTCCCCATGGCAACACAGTGATAGCCAGTCATACGATCACTTGTATATCAATCACTGTGTTGCCAGGGGAAATATCGAACATGTTCACGTGTACATAGAACTTAGCTGTCATCTATTATCTGTCTGCCTTACTGATCCATTATCCTGCCTTTGTTCTTATAAAAAAAACACTCTTGCAAATATGTTCTCAGCCGAAGACGGACATGCTCTTTCTTAGTTAGGCGCATAACGACAGCATGACGCATCTGCGCTCATATGACAGGAAACTTTCTTTACGATCGACGACGACGACGACGATTACGAAGAAGAAGAAATTCATCTTCTTTGTTTTGCATTTCTTTCTTTGTCAACTGGTGTAATTCCGCCTATATTAATGCTGTGTACCTATTTTGAACCGACCACGCCATACGCTTTGCTTCTTCTTGCTTCAGTTATGTTGTTGCCTTTGTTCATGTGGGTTGTTTTCTGAAAATAAAATGTTTAAACCAAGAAGAAGAAGAAGAAGAGAAGAAGAAGAAGAAGAAGAAGGAGAAGAAGAAGGAGAAAGCTACATAATTTATAAAACAAATTTCAAACTCAATATTCGGAGATAAGAAAACTATCAACATCGTTGTCCAAAATGTCCCCTCCCTATCTGATCCCCGGTCAATGGTCTCGCAGTGAATGTTGTATTACTGAATTGTGAGCATGCAGGGGTCATTGACCCTGTGCAGCCGCCCCCCAAACCCCCCCACCAAGGGCATCACCGAGCGCAGCAACGCATTGTAAGTGCATCGCCGAGCGGCAGCAAGGCATTGTGACAATGCGAACCCGGCCAGAGTTATGTCCTCCCCCCCCCCCCCCCCCCAATAAACACACCACTTTCCACCCTTACAGAACGCATAAAATACATAGCCCAAAATGTGAAGCGATTCTGTTCAGTAGTTCACGAGATACAGCTGAACTTTCATATACAAACTTCCTTGCACCATGGTACACCCACCACACACAAATTTGAAGCGATTCTGTTCACTAGTTCACGAAATAAAGCTGGGGGGGAAATTACATAACCCAAAGAAGGAAATTTCGAAGTTTTCATGGTCAAACTTCAAGGTCAAGGTCAGGACGGTGTTGATTAACGAAAGGAAGCTTCCTTTTCAAGCTGTCTACCCCTCTGCCAATTTTAATCAAAGTCCAAACAGTACTTTGTAAGATAATCGATACACAGACACACAGACACAGACACAGACATACACACACACACACACACACACACACACACACACACACACACACACACACGCACACACGCACGCACGCGCGCACACGCACACACACACACACACGCACACAAACCAATCGCAAAAAACCCCGGCCTCTGGCCGGGTAAACAACAACAAGACCCCTTTCTGTCCAGCGACCTAACTACTGGGTGCATCTCACTGACATGTGATGTCCATCCTGCAGGCAAGATTGAAAGAAGCACCCAGACAACCATCTCAACATCGCAGAGGAGGAGCGAGTGTTTTGGGAGCAGGTGGATTCTTCATTAGATGGAAAATAGTGATTGGCGCTTCTCTGTCTCTGTTTCTGTCTCTGTCTCTCTCTATCTCTCTCAGTTTAATAATAAAGGTGCAGGACAAATTTCAGGTCTTTTTGGTTCAAAGCAAATTAACGTCGAGATTAATTAAAGTTTGTGTGCGCGCACGCACACACACGCGCACGCACACACACACACACACGCACACGCACGCACACACGCACACGCACACACACACGCACACGCACACACACACACGCACACGCACACACACACACACAGACACACACACACACACACACACACACACACACACACACACACACACACACACACACACACACACACACACACACACACACACACACACACACACACACACACACACACACACACACACACACACACACACACAGACACACACACACACACACACACACACACACACACACACACACACACACCACACCACACACACACACACACACAGAGACACACACACACAGACACACAGACACACACACACACACACACACACAGACACACACACACAGACACACACACACACACACAGACACACACACACACACACACACACACACACACACCACACACACACACACACACAGACACACACACACAACACACACACACACACACACACACACACACACACACACACACACAGGCGTTTGTGGGCAGTCCCCACCCTCTTCCCTGTGTGTGTAACTTGTTTGTTTCTTTGTTTATTTCCCCTCTGTTCCCCTTTCTGTATTGTTTACCACTTTGGAATCTTTAGTTCATTCGTTTGTTTGTGTTTTGCTTTTTTACGGATGGCTTGATGAAAAAAAGCATAGTATTTTCTTATTCAATGTTCCATCTGGAAATACAATTTTGACTTGACTTGACTAGATTTGACTTGACACACGCACGCACGCACGCACGCACGCACACACGCACGCACGCACGCACGCACGCACGCACACACACGCGCGCACGCACGCACACACACACACACACACACACACACACACACACACACAAACACACACACACTAAGCGCGTTATTGATATCATGCGATTGTAAATATGAGAAAGATCAAGTTCATGCTTTTGTCTACCGATCATCAATTCACAATACGAATCTTTCCTTGCACTCTCTATTGTAGCTCTATGCTTTCCTTTCTTTCCTTGCACTCTCTATTGTAGCTCTATGCTTTCCTTTCTTTCCCTGCACTCTCTATGCTTTGCTTTCGTTCCTTGCATTCTCTATTGTAGCTCTATGCTTTCCTTTGTTTCCTTGCACTCTCTATTGTAGCTCTATGCTTTCCTTTCTTTCCTTGCACTCTCTATTTTAGCTCTATGCTTTCCTTTCTTCCCTTGCACTCTCTATTGTAGCTCTGTGCTTTGCTTTCGTTCCTTGCACTCTCTATTGTAGCTCTATGCTTTCCTTTGTTTCCTTGCACTCTCTATTGTAGCTCTATGCTTTCCTTTCTTCCCTTGCACTCTCTATTGTAGCTCTGTGCTTTGCTTTCTTCCCTTGCACTCTCTATTGTAGCTCTATGCTTTGCTTTCTTCCCTTGCACTCTCTATTGTAGCTCTGTGCTTTCCTTTCTTCCCTTGCACTCTCTATTGTAGCTCTATGCTTTCCTTTCTTCCCTTGCACTCTCTATTGTAGCTCTGTGCTTTGCTTTCTTCCCTTGCACTCTCTATTGTAGCTCTATGCTTTCCTTTCTTTCCTTGCACTCTCTATTGTAGCTCTATGCTTTGCTTTCTTTCCGTACACTCTCTATTGTAGCTTTTTGCTCTGCTTTAAAATTAACGAAAAATACAAGAAAAGCCCCTAATTTGAAACGGCTACCGGCCATGCCAGTGCTGTCTTACTTACCAGAACACCAGAACCGATACTTTGACATTTGGCACGGAAACCGCTTGGGAGCGGGGCCACGAATTTTAATTGTCAGCCATCTTGTGTTTGTCTCCCCTGAGCGGTACTGCTTCTGTCACCAGTTTCCTGTTTGAAGACGAGGCTCTTATCGACAAGGGACA
>CM065695.1:1752572-1757572 GCA_017654935.2 Phymorhynchus buccinoides | reverse complement strand
GTCATAAACCATGGTCAATATACAGTTCACACTCACCCACCCCACCATTCTAACCCATAGCTTGAAATTAGGTTTTTCAACAGCCCTCCTCATACTAACCAATCACGTCCCCTACTTAGACTACTGCTATTGATTGACAATCGAATGGGGGGACTGAACCCCCAAAGAAATGACAATGTCCCCCCCCACCCACCCCTCCCCCCCCCCGCCCCCCCCCCCCCCCCCCGTATACACAGACACACTTCCCCCAACCCACACACAGTACACACACGCACACAGAGAGCAGACAGAGAGAGAGAGAGGGAGAGAGAGAGAGAGAGAGAAAGTGAGGAGATGACGAGGAGTCCAGTTAGGGGAGGTGGGGGGGGGGAGAGGAGTGAGAGAGAGAGGGGAGAGAGAGAGAGAGAGAGAGAGAGAGAGAGAGAGAGAGCAAATAGACAGCTGACAGACAGACAGACATTCACAGAAAGAGAGCGCACGCGCCTTTACGCGCAATACACACACAACACACACATATACACACTCACGCTGCGCGCCACATCACACACAACACACACACACACACACATACACCACACACACACACACACACACACATTGCACACAACACATCACACACCACAAACTCGTACAACCCCACTACCACCACCACCACCACCACCACCCCCAGTCTCTTTCTGAAAATGATTCCAAACGGTCCCTCTCCTTTCTTTGCTACAGGCGAGTCAAGCTGATTGTTTCTCATCAATATCTTCACCATAAGTATGTTCCGCCCCTCTCGTTCTCTGCGTATATGTCTCTCTGTCTCTGCATCTGTCCTCTCGTGTGTTCTCTCTCTCTCTCTCTCTGTCTCTCTGTCTCTCTCTCTCTGTCTCTCTGTCGCGCTCTCTCCTGCTTTAAAACAAAATTGATTTTAAACATCGTCCGTAATGTTCTTAAAATCAAAGTACCTCTTCCAAGAGTTGATCTCTTCAAGACTAGTCTGTTGTATTCGGGCGGTTGTTTGTGGAATACGATTTTAGCTTCTTTTAATGTTCATTCAAGTCTCAATGTTTTCAAGAAAAACTACGGGCATAAGCACCTTATGATCAAACATATAAACAACATCACATATTAATCTCTTATGTAGCTTCTGTTTTAAACGTTTATTCATGACATGGTTAATTTGTACATAAATCTTGTTTCTAAACATGAGGTTTTTGTTGTTGCTTGTTTTTTGTTCACTTTAAGGGGGGGGGGGGAAGGAAGAAGAAAAGTTTTGATGATACCTACTCATTACATTTGTTTAGATTGATTTTTTTTTTTCTTCCTCCACAATGTATTTCCTGATTCTTGTGAATTCAATTTATATTAGTTCATATGATTACTGTGCTGCGAGGTTGGTGGTGGGTGGGGGGAAGGTGGAGCGTGGTGGTGGGGGGGGGGGGGGGGGGGGGGGGTGGGGGGGGGTTGGGGGGGGGGGGGGGGGTTGCTTTTGTTCAGGGGGGGGGGGGGGGGGTATGGGGGGGGGAGGGGGGGGGGGGGGGGGGGGGGGGTGGGGGGGGGGGGGTGGGGGGGGGGGGCGGGGGGGGGGGGGGGGTGGGGGGGGGGGGGGGGGGGTTGTGGGGGGGGGGGGTAGTGGGGGGGGGGGGTGGGGGGGGGGGGGGGGGGGGGGGGGGAGGGGGGTGGGCCCGAGCGTGGGGGGGGGGGGGGGGGGGGGGGGTGGGGGAGGGGGGGGGGGGGGGTTGGACATGGGTGGGGGGGGGTAGGGGGGGGGAGGTGGGGGGGGGGGGGGCGGGGGGGGGGGGGGGTGTCTCTCTGGGGTGGTGGTCTCTCTGGGGGGGGGGGGGGGGGGGGGGTGGGGGGCGTTGGGGGGGGGGGGGGAGTAGGGTGTATGAATGTGTAGTTGTTGGTTTTTTTTTTTTTCGTTTTTTTTTTGGTAGTTTTTGAGTTTGTGTGGTTTTGTATGAATGTGTAGTTTGTTGGTTTTTTTTTTTAGGGTTGATTTTTTACCATTGTTGCTTTTGTTCATTAATTGAAGTTTAATCATGCTTTTCTTCTTTTGTTTCGAGGGCAAGATGTAAACAAGCCCATTGTGTGCTTATTCTTTTCCCTCAATAAACAAATGTTTCAAATGTTTCAAATGTTTCTCTCTGTCTCTCTGTCTCTGTCTCTCTGTGTCTCTCTGTCTCTCTCTCTCTCTCTCTGTGTCTCTGTCTCTCTGTGTCTCTCTGTGTCTCTCTCTGTCTCTCTGTCTCTCTCTGTGTCTCTCTCTGTGTCTCTCTCTCTGTCTCTCTCTGTCTCTCCTTTCTCACTCTCTCTCTGTGTGTCTCTCTGTCTCTGTGTCTCTCTCTCTCTGTGTCTCTGTGTCTCTCTCTGTCTCTCTGTCTCTCTCTCTCTGTGTCTCTCTCTCTGTCTCTCTCTCTGTCTCTCTGTCTCTGTCTGTCTCTCTGTCTCTCTCTGTCTCTTTGTGTCTCTGTCTCTCTGTCTCTCTGTCTCTCTCTCTCTGTCTCAAAGCTTTGAGAAAAGTTAAAAAAGAAAAAAGCTGCTGGTCCTGATGGAATAATTGGAGAATTGTTGAAAAATCCTTGTGATAAAATTATAGAATTTTTTGTTAAACTTTTTAATAAGCTTTTCGACAGGGGTATTTATCCAGAAAATTGGTGTGAGTCTATAACTCTTCCATTATATAAGAAAGGTAATGTAAATAATACAAACAATTATAGGGGTATTTCGCTTTCAGACATTAGTAGTAAAGTGTTTAGTACAATTATTAACAGAAGATTACAAGAATATGTAAATTATCATAATATAACTGGTGATTACCAAGCTGGCTTTAAAGCAGGATACTCAACAGTAGATCATATGTTCACACTCATGGCATTAGTTCAAAAGCAGTTCTCCCTTAACCGCAAGCTATATGTAGCCTTTGTTGACTTCGAGAAAGCTTTTGATTCGATTAATAGAAATTTATTATGGCCTATTTTACTAAAATCAGGAATAACAGGAACATTATTTAATTGCGTAAAAGGCATGTATAACAGTGTAAAAACAAGAGTACGATCTGGAGGGAAATTAACTAATTACATAAATTGTACCAAAGGAGTTAAGCAGGGGGACGTCTGTAGCCCAATTTTGTTTTCTTTGTTCATTAACGAACTAGCTTTAGAAGTAATAAATAAAGGAAAGCATGGCGCTAGATTTACTACAGATTATTTTGAACTATTTATCTTACTACTGGCTGACGATATAGTTTTACTCTCAGAAACACCTGTTGGGCTACAGACACAATTGAATAACCTAAGTAAATCCGCAAAACAATTACAATTAAAGGTTAATCTTGATAAAAGTAATATTATTGTTTTTTAGGAAAGGGGGATACTTATCAGCAAGGGAAGTATGGGTTTACAATAGCTTAACATTGCCAGTAGTAAATGTCTATAAATACTTAGGTATCCTCTTCTCTACTCGTTTGAGTTTTACAGCAGCCTGCAGAGACCTTTCAGGGAAGGCTAAAAATAGTATGATTTATATTCTTAAGAAACTTAATACATTAGATAATAATTCAATAGAGCTTTTCGTTAAGATTTTTGATATATACATTCAAACTAAATTATGTTACGGTTCTGAACTGTGGGGTCTTGACAGAAATGTGTCCTCTTACTGTGATTCTGTTCATTTGTTTAGTCTTAAAAGATTTTTGGGAATAGATGTAAAGACCCCCAATGATTTAGTATATGGCGAAACTAATAGATTTCCAATGTATATAAATTCGGCGATAAGGTGTATTCGTTATTGGTTGAAGCTATTAAAAATGAATGCGGATCGTTTACCAAGGAGATCATACAATATGTTATGTGACTTAGATGTTCGTGGAAAATGTAACTGGGTGTCCAACACACGTTTCTTTCTTTATGAGCTTGGTTTTGGATATGTTTGGGAATCCCAGGGAGTTGGTCATGAAAGTGGATTTGTAAAATGTCTCCGCCAAAGATTAATTGATTGTCGATGGCAAAACTGGAATAATCATATTGGGACTAGTGACAGATTTAAGATATATAGAGGTTATAATTCTGACCATATAGTAAAAACTTATCTTACTTTAAATTTGGAAAACCATTTAGCCATGGAAAAAAATTTAGCCATGGCTAAATTTAGACTAGGTATATCCCCAATTAACGAACATTTCTATCGCTATAGAACGGTAAATGGTAATGAGCTTTTATGTCCTTTGTGTAAGAACTCAAATGAGGATGAGATTCATTTTGTCCTAGTATGTCCTGTTTTGAATGACCTCCGTAAAAGATATATACATAAAAAATATTATGTAAATGTATGCTTGTTTAGATTTTGTTTGCTGATGGCTTCTACTGAAAAAAGAACTGTTCGTAATCTCACTGAATATTTGTTTAAAGCTTTACAGTTACGAGAATGTCTGTTATCATGAATGTTCGTATTATTTTCTATCATATTTGTGCTACCGATGCATGTCTTTAAATTCTATTGTATTGTAAAATATTGTACCGCCCCTCATTCATATGGGGCTTTGGCCTTATTGGATTAAACATCTGAAGTCTGAAGTCTGAAGTCTCTGTCTCTCTGTCTCTCTGTCTCTTTGTGTCTCTGTCTCTCTGTCTCTCTGTCTCTCTCTGTCTCTCTGTCTCTCTGTCTCTGTCTCTCTGTCTCTGTCTCTCGCTCTCTCTGTCTCCCTGTCTCTCTCTGTCTCTCTGTCTCTCTGTGTCTCTCTGTCTCTCTCTGTCTCTGTCTATCTGTCTCTCTGTGTCTCTGTCTCTCTGTGTCTCTGTGTGTCTCTGTCTCTCTGTCTCTCTGTCATCCACATGTGTGTTCTAAAGTGACATACAAACCAGTACATCTTATTGCTGTGGTTTCCATGTCAATCAGACTGTGGTTCAGTTTTACTTTGTATTTTGTTCATCTAGCCTCCCTTCCATATTAACCCACTTTGAAACGGGCAAACATGCTTATTCCTCCCTCTCCTTTTATCTATCCATTTCACTTCC
>CM065695.1:1742572-1747572 GCA_017654935.2 Phymorhynchus buccinoides | reverse complement strand
TCTTCTTCTTCTTCTTCATCTTCTTCTTCTTCTTCTTGTTCTTCTTCTTCATCTTCTTCTTCTTCTTCTTCTTCATCTTCTTCTTCTTCTTCTTCTTCTTCTTCTTCTTCTTCTTCTTCTTCTTCTTCTTCTTCTTCTTCTTCTTCTTCTTCTTCTTCTTCTTCTTCTGTCTTCCTCTCTGGGTCCGCCTTCTCCGATCTAAAGTAGTTTATCTCCAACGCTTAGTTGTCCTTAGTTTCTTCGTATAAGTTTGATAATGCTTATGATTATGCATCTTGTGTCGGAACATTATATTACACGAATCACGCTTGGATTGCTGTAATTTAGTTTTGTTTGGTCTTTCTTTGGAAGAAATTGCACATCTTCAACGAATGCAGAGCAGTGCGACTCGTCTCATTTTGCGAAAGCGCAAGCGAGAGCATGTCACGCCACTCCTGAGAGAGCTGTACTGGCTCCCAGTCCAGTTTTGCCTACAGTACAAAGTTGCCTTCCTTGCCTTCCGTCATTCCATCTTGCCTCTCTACTGCTCTCCACACATGCCCTCCTTCTCGCCCACTCCGATCTTCCAATGCCATGCTTTTAGAGGTACCCAAAACTAATTTGAAATCTTTTTTTTATAAAAACAACTGAAACAGACTGCAACGTTACTGGAACATGCAACAAACAAAGAACTACACGACAAGTTAGTGTAGAGTGACGTTATTTTATTCACAAGAGACAAAACAAAACAAAACTACTGAGTTGATTTAACAATTAGACGCCCCCATGGACAAACAGACAAGTGTTGAAGAGAAGTAGGCCGGTGTATGTCGTCAGTCCGTCGTGTCCCATAATCACTTCTAGATAGCAGAGGAGAAAATTGTTATTTCAGTATTTTGGTATGTGGTATTTGGGGTATATTCTAGTAACAGAGACGTATCTCCGTGAAATTCAGGTTGCTCCCACCTGTAGAGAACGCCACCGCAAGCGCAGCGCCGCCCATCGTTTTTCTTCTTTTTTGGGTGGGTGGGGGTTGGATTGGGAGTCCTAGCTATCAATTTGGTCATACCAGAAGCAGGATTTGTCCCTGCTCTTACTGACTTTTGACTGCCGTGAGATTTTAACGTGCGTGAAGGGCACGGGCCAGACTAGCCTTAAGTTCCCATATCAAAGACTGGCTTTAAGTTCCTATATGGAAGACTAGCTTTAAGTCCCCATCTCAAAGACTAGCTTTAAGTCCCCATATCGAAAACTAGCTTTAAGTCCCCGGATGACTAGGGATGGAATTTGTTTATAGCGAAGATGTCTTGCCCAGGCTACATGGCCATTGTCTCTGGACCAAAGTCAGCTAACGTAAGGGAAGGTCCCCAAAGGCCGGCCAATGTGTTTTGTCTGCAGCAGTATGAGCCAGTAAAATGGCCCCTCGCTTGAGACACGTTGGTGGACACTTCCCACACCCTAAGCTGCATCGTTGTGTTCCATGATGGTAGTCACTAACCTGTTGTATACCTTTCAGTTTGCCTTGGACTAATCTTATCCAATAGATGACGAGGTGCCAAAACAATGACCGTGTCACTTTATATCTTTATTACCCCACCCCCCACCCCACCCCCACACACACCCGTTGCTGATTCCAGAAGGTTTATTTTCAGACTGCACTGATGGATGGCCACTTCTCCGCTGATCCTCCCTTCCTGTCTGTGTTAGGGGACTACATTGTCTCTCTGGCCATTGAGACACAGAGAGAGAGAGAGAGAGAGAGAGAGAGAGAGAGAGAGAGAGAGAGAGAGAGAGAGAGAGAGAGAGAGAGAGAGAGAGAGAGAGAGAGAGAGAGAGGGAGAGAGAGAGAGAGAGAGAGAGAGAGAGACATAAAGAGAGAGAGGGATAGAGAGAGAGGGGGGGAGAGAGGGAGAGAGAGAGAGAGAGAGAGAGAGAGGGAGAGAGAGAGAGAGAGACAGACAGAGAGACAGATAGAGAGAGAGAGAGGGAGAGAGAGAGAGACAGACAGACAGAGAGACAGACAGAGAGAGAGAGAGAGAGAGAGAGAGAGAGAGAGAGAGAGAGAGAGAGAGAGAGAGAGAGAGAGACATAAAGAGAGAGAGGGATAGAGAGAGAGGGGAAGAGAGAGAGAGAGAGAGAGAGAGAGAGAGAGAGAGAGAGAGAGAGAGAGAGAGAGAGAGAGAGAGAGAGAGAGACGCAATGACGAAATGACGCAATGAATTTTATAATGTGAGGCCACCGACCTATACACATTTGGAGGTGCAACTAAAATATGCACACGACTAAAGCAAAAGCAGGTAAAGAACGCAATGTTTAGAACAATACTTTGACAAGCAAAAATGAATGCCGATAGACAAAAAGCTATTTAGCAAGTTAAGGATTTACAAGTGGCATAAACTGTTCCCTTTGTTGTAAAGCATAGTATATAAACATAGCAACGTTTCAGAAACTAAACAACTTTCTCTTTGCAATAAACAGTTTAGTAAGGGGGGTCTTATAGTTACCATCGTTATGTTATGTTTCTACAAGTATTTACGTCTCAAGTCGTTATATATTGGACAATCATACAATACATGTAGTTCCTCTTCTAATTTGTTGCATGATGGACAATGTTTTGAAATATCTGTATATCGCTGGTTGAGTTTTAGTTAATTAATTCCAAAACGAAACTGTACAAAAACTGATCTAAATTTACTGATAGTTAAATCAGATACATATTTTTCTGGTTGCAGTAAAGATTTGAAAGAGCGATATGCTTCAAAACGGTCACAGCTGTTGAGTTTGGCTACCAAGTCTTGTTTAAAGCAATCAATCATACGCTGTTTAAGTAACACAACAAAAGCATTTATGTCAACCCCACCATATATCCGGACCTCTGAAAAGCCGTACATATCTAAACATCGTTTAATCGCGTCTGCCCAGTTCTACAATTTATTTGTTTCAACATTTGTGAGAGAGAGAGAGAGAGAGAGAGAGAGAGAGAGAGAGAGAGAGAGAGAGAGAGAGAGAGAGAGAGAGAGAGAGAGAGAGAGAGAGAGAGAGAGAGAGAGAGAGAGAGAGAGAGAGAGAGAGAGAGAGAGAGAGAGAGAGGAGAGAGAGAGAGGGAGAGAGAGAGAGAGAGGGAGGAGAGAGAGAGAGAGAGAGAGAGAGAGAGAGAGAGAGAGAGAGAGAGAGAGAGAGGGGAGAGAGAGAGAGAGAGAGAGAGAGAGAGAGAGAGAGAGAGAGAGAGAGAGAGAGAGAGAGAGAGAGAGAGAGAGAGAGAGAGAGAGAGAGAGAGAGAGAGAGGTTGGTAACGTGTGTGTTGTGGCGGTGCAGTGAGGGAGAAGTGATAGTGGTTTAATCATGACTGATGTCATTTACATAGAGGGCGCTGGCCTCACTTCGGTAGCGAGGAGTTTTCTTTGGTGAGGTGGAGGTGGTGGTGGTGGTGGGTTGTGGGGGGTGGGGGTGGGGGTGGATGTGGGAATGAGTTAGGTATTTAAAAGCTAAAAGTTGGAGGTTGGGTACGAATATCTGTATGTATTGTAGTCTGTCTCTCTGTCTTGTAGTCTGTCTCTCTGTCTTGTAGTCTGTCTCTCTGTCTTGTAGTTTGTCTCTCTGTCTATCTGTTTGTCTTGTAGTCTGTCTCTCTATGTCTTGTAGTCTGTCTCTCTGTCTATCTCTGTTTGTCTTGTAGTCTGTCTCTCTATGTCTTGTAGTCTGTCTCTCTCTGTCTATCTCTGTTTGTTTTGTAGTCTGTGTCTCTGTGTCTTGTAGTCTATCTTTGTTTGTCTTGTAGTCTATCTCTGTTTGTCTCTCTCTGTTTGTCTTGTAGTCTATCTCTGTTTGTCTATCTCTGTTTGTCTATCTCTGTTTGTCTTGTAGTCTGTCTCTGTTTGTCTATCTCTGTTTGTCTTGTAGTCTGTCTCTCTATGTTTTGTAGTCTGTCTCTGTCTTGTAGTCTGTCTCTCTCTGTCTTGTAGTCTGTCTATGTTTGTCTTGTAGTCTGTCTCTGTTTGTCTTGTAGTCTGTCTCTCTCTGTCTTGTAGTCTGTCTCTCTCTGTCTTGTAGTCTGTCTATGTTTGTCTTGTAGTCTGTCTCTGTTTGTCTTGTAGTCTGTCTCTCTATGTCTTGTAGTCTGTCTCTCTCTGTCTTGTAGTCTGTCTATGTTTGTCTTGTAGTCTGTCTCTGTTTGTCTTGTAGTCTGTCTCTCTTTGTCTTGTAGTCTGTCTCTCTCTGTCTTGTAGTCTGTCTCTGTTTGTCTTGTAGTCTGTCTCTCTCTGTCTTGTAGTCTGTCTCTCTGTGTCTTGTAGTCTGTCTCTCTGTGTCTTGTAGTCTGTCTCTCTATGTATTATAGTCTATCTCTCTATGTATTGTAGTCTATCTCTCTATGTCGTGTAGTCTGTCTCTGTATGTCTATCTCTGTATGTCTTGCAGTCTATCTCTGTTTGTCTTGTAGTCTATATCTCTATGTTTTGTAGTCTGTCTCTCTATGTCTTGTGGTCTGTCTCTCTATGTCTATCTCTGTATGTCTTGTAGTCTATATCTCTATGTCTTGTGGTCTATCTCTGTATGTCTTGTAGTCTATATCTCTATGTCTTGTGGTCTGTCTCTGTATGTCTTGTAGTCTATCTCTGTATGTCTTGTAGTCTATATCTCTATGTCTTGTAGTCTGTCTCTGTATGTCTTGTAGTCTATCTCTGTATGTCTTGTAGTCTATCTCTGTATGTCTTGTAGTCTGTCTCTGTATGTCTTGTAGTCTATCTCTGTATGTCTTGTAGTCTATCTCTCTATGTCTTGTAGTCTGTCTCTCTATGTCTTGTAGTCTATTGGATGAGAAATCACCGAATCGTTTTGTTTGCAAATAGATCGCCTCATCTTCATCCGTTGAAAAGGGTTTTTTAAGACTAATATTTACCTTCATCTGTTTTGCGTTAATGTGTGGCTTTGTGATGTTTTTATTTCAATTAAACGATTTCTCAAATGTCTCTACCGTCCGAATTAAGATGTTCGTAGAGCGGTTTCTAAAGGTGTGCTGTGGA
>CM065695.1:1710072-1737572 GCA_017654935.2 Phymorhynchus buccinoides | reverse complement strand
GTGGACAATTGTATTCCATTATGTGGTGTGATGTGGACAATTGTATTCCATGATGTGTGGTGGTGTGGACAATTGTATTCCATGATGTGGTGTGATGTGGACAATTGTATTCCATGATGTGTGGTGGTGTGGACAATTGTATTCCATGATGTGGTGTGGTGTGGACAATTGTATTCCATGATGTGGTGTGGTGTGGACAATTGTATTCCATGATGTGGTGTGGTGTGGACAATTGTATTCCATGATGTGGTGTGGTGTGGACAATTGTATTCCATGATGTGTGGTGGTGTGGACAATTGTATTCCATGATGTGGTGTGGTGTGGACAGTTGTATTCCATGATGTGTGGTGGTGTGGACAATTGTATTCCATGATGTGGTGTGGTGTGGACAATTGTATTCCATGATGTGTGGTGGTGTGGACAATTGTATTCCATGATGTGGTGTGATGTGGACAGTTGTATTCCATGATGTGTGGTGGTGTGGACAATTGTATTCCATGATGTGGTGTGGTGTGGACAGTTGTATTCCATGATGTGGTGTGGTGTGGACAATTGTATTCCATGATGTGTGGTGGTGTGGACAATTGTATTCCATTATGTGGTGTGATGTGGACAATTGTATTCCATGATGTGTGGTGGTGTGGACAATTGTATTCCATGATGTGGTGTGATGTGGACAGTTGTATTCCATGATGTGTGGTGGTGTGGATAATTGTATTCCATGATGTGGTGTGGTGTGGTGTGAACAGTTGTATTCCATGATGTGGTGTGGTGTGGACAATTGTATTCCATGATGTGTGGTGGTGTGGACAATTGTATTCCATTATGTGGTGTGATGTGGACAATTGTATTCCATGATGTGTGGTGGTGTGGACAATTGTATTCCATGATGTGGTGTGATGTGGACAATTGTATTCCATGATGTGTGGTGGTGTGGACAATTGTATTCCATGATGTGGTGTGATGTGGACAATTGTATTCCATGATGTGTGGTGGTGTGGACAATTGTATTCCATGATGTGGTGTGGTGTGGACAATTGTATTCCATGATGTGTGGTGGTGTGGACAATTGTATTCCATGATGTGGTGTGGTGTGGACAATTGTATTCCATGATGTGGTGTGGTGTGGACAATTGTATTCCATGATGTGGTGTGGTGTGGACAATTGTATTCCATGATGTGGTGTGGTGTGGACAATTGTATTCCATGATGTGGTGTGGTGTGGTGTTTGTATTCCATGATGTGGTGTGGACAGTTGTATTCCATGATGTGGTGTGGTGTGGACAATTGTATTCCATGATGTGGTGTGGTGTGGACAATTGTATTCCATGATGTGGTGTGGTGTGGACAATTGTATTCCATGATGTGGTGTGGTGTGGACAATTGTATTCCATGATGTGGTGTGTTGTGTTGTGGACAGTTGCATTCCATGATGTGGTGTGGACAATTGTATTCCATGATGTGGTGTGGTGTGGACAGTTGTATTCCATGATGTGGTGTGGTGTGGACAATTGTATTCCATGATGTGGTGTGGTGTGGACAATTGTATTCCATGATGTGGTGTGGTGATGATGTGTGTGGTGTGGACAATTGTATTCCATGATGTGGTGTGGTGTGGACAATTGTATTCCATGATGTGGTGTGGTGTGGTGTGGACAATTGTATTCCATGATGTGGTGTGGTGTGGACAATTGTATTCCATGATGTGGTGTGGTGTGGACAGTTGTATTCCATGATGTGGTGTGGTGTGGACAATTGTATTCCATGATGTGGTGTGGTGTGGACAATTGTATTCCATGATGTGGTGTGGTGATGATGTGGTGTGGTGTGGACAATTGTATTCCATGATGTGGTGTGGTGTGGTGTGGACAATTGTATTCCATGATGTGGTGTGGTGTGGTGTGGACAATTGTATTCCATGATGTGGTGTGGTGTGGTGTGGACAATTGTATGCTTGGTGATCGGTGAAACTGATTACAAACCTCCTGCCACATCCTATGCCTTAGTGCAGACTGGGCAGTGCATTGCGTATGGTTTTCTTTCATTTGTGTGTGTAGTTTATCATCTGGCATTCTTTGTTCTTTCTTTTCTTTCTCCCTTTCTTCTTGTTCGTGCTTTGTTTTTGTTGATTTGATTCAAGTACCGGCTCAATTGATCATCTCAAAGCAGATACATTCATTTCAAGTGCGGCAACTTTAACATAGCTAAAACGTATCCTATCGCAATCAGAGGAAGCATATTGACATTAAATAGCATTTGATTGAATGTAAATTATTCTTTTAATAATTGGTATATGATTGTGTTTGTTTGTTTGTTTGTTTGTAATGTCGGTGAAATGTATGCAGGAAAGGCATTCAAAGAATTTATTAAAAAAAAGCTAATCATATTGGACAATGCACCTAAAGGAGAGAGAGAGAGGGAGAGAGAGAGAGAGAGAGAGAGAGAGAGAGAGAGAGAGAGAGAGAGAGAGAGAGAGAGAGAGAGGAAAGAGAGACAGAGAGAGAGAGAGAGAGAGAGAGAGAGAGAGAGAGAGAGAGAGAGAGAGAGGAAAGAGAGAGAGAGAGAGAGAGAGAGAGAGAGAGAGAGAGAGAGAGAGAGAGAGAGAGAGAGAAAGAGGAGAGCTAGAGAGAGAGAGAGAGAGAGACACACACACAGAGGAAGAGAGAGAATACGAATACGAATGTGAATGCTTAATACGAATGTTTAATGAGGGTAAACGGATAAGCTCAAGCTTATTTACACCATGCCCTCGAGGTGAAAAGGAAAAGCCAAATAACAAGAAAAGGAAAACAAAACGAAAGTTTAAAAACCATAAAAAGAATATAAAATAACAAGAGGCATGTTCACAGTAAAGTGAAGAACATGGGGGAAAATTCAAGCTGAAATCAACAGCTCGTTCACGTACTGGCACACACACACAAATATACAGTATAGCCTATAAACATGCGTAGAGAGAGAGGGGGAGAGAGAGAGAGAGAGAGAGAGAGAGAGAGAGAGAGAGAGAGAGGAGAGAGAGAGAGAGAGAGAGAGAGAGAGAGAGAGAAACAGACAGAGAGAGCGAGAGAGAGAGAGAGAGAGAGAGAGAGAGAGAGAGAGAGAGACAGACAGACAGACAGAGAAGAGAGACAGAGAGAGAGACAGAGAGAAAGCACATTGACAAACAAACAACCTGGCAAAATAACCATCAATGATTTGTCCACTTGCTCATTTAGTGTAGTCTTCCGCAAAGTCCCCCATTGAAACGCATCTCCAAAGCATCAGCCAATCAATCACCGCCTTCCTTACATTCCCCACTCTCCCTGCTCTCTCCCCCGCCCTGATTGGCTAGACGATCCTCCTTAAATGGGAGACATAAATTATCCCCCCCAACCCTCCCCTCCCCTCCCCCCAGCCCATAAATAATGCTGTTAGCCGGAACAGTGAAACACCATCAACTGACTACCAGGGAGGGGCGGATTAGGGGGGGAGGGGGAGGGGGTGGCAATGAGAGGTGATCGATGCTAACTGAAGGGGAAAATTAGGACCACATAAACCGTTAAGTTTGTAGTCACAGGATAGGGAGAGCTAGCTTTTCCTGTAGCTTCGTCTGTCTCAATGTCTGTCTGTTGTCTGTCTGTTTGTCTGTATGTCTGTATGTCTGTCTGTCTGTCTCGTGTTCTGGTATATGCCTATGTGTAAAGGCCGTTCTTAACCAAGCCAACACTTGGTTTGCCAACTGTGTTTGACAACACTTCCACCTAGTTTTGCATCTGAACCGCGCCAACACATGTTGGGCAACATTATCTGCGGGGTTGGCAAACCAGGTTGGCACACAGGTTTTTGGTTTTCAAGCTATGGTTTGGGAACTTCTGTGTTCCTTCGTTTTGATTGGTCGAACTCTTTCGCGTTGAAGAATAATTTCTTCATTTCACCTACTGCGGCAAAATGGCTGACATCACGAACATCAACCTAGATGCTACAAGAACGTGTTTGTTCATCGATCTATGGTCTCAGTATCCCTTGCGCACACGTTAAAGCCCTTCCCACTATTCGGTACGAGTAGGCCGTGTGTGTGGGTGGGATGGATGACACGAATTCGCATAGCACGAATCCTGTACAGTATTAATTATTGGTGAGAATGAAAACCGGTGAGCGCAGGATAAACATCCCCAACTGGAAGAAGAAAAAGGGGTTTGTTGGTTTTTTTGCTGTCCCATGTTGCTTTTCTCTTTCTCCTCTCTCTCGCTTCTTCCTCCTCTAACACTTCATTTAGAATTAGAATCATAGCAAGATCTTCTTCATCGCTGTCGTAGGCAGCCATTTGGGTTAGTTTATTTTCGGTGACGTATGCATATCATTAACCGGCGCGGTTAAGAGCCACAACTTGTGTTTGTCCAAATTGTGGTTTCCAAACTAGTTGTCCAACCCTCTATTCGTACACAAAACCTAATCCACCGAACATGTTTACCAACCAGGACTACGTCTGGTTAAGAACAGGCTTAAGCTTGAGTGTCTATCTCTGTATTAGTCACGTTGTCTCTGTCCGTATCCTCCTCCTCCTCCTCATTTCTCTCACTCTTCTCGCGCTCTCTGTCTATCTGTCTCTCTGTTTGTCTCTGTCTGTCTGTCTGTCTGTCTCTCTCTCTCTCTCTCTCTCTCTCTCTCTCTCTCTCTCTCTCTCTCTCTCTCTCTTTCTCTCTCTCTCTCTCTCTCTGTATGTGTTTGTTTCTCTGTCTGTCTATCTGTCTCTCTCTCTCTGTCTGTATCTCTCTCTCTCTCTCTCTCTCTCTCTCTCTCTCTCTCTCTCTCTCTCTCTCTCTCTCTCTCTCTCTCTCTCTCTCTCCCCTCTCTGTATCTCTCTCTCTCTTTTTCTTTCTCTCTCTCTCTCTCTCACTCCCTCTTTGTCTCTCTTTCTTTCTCTGTGTGTGCTAACGCGTACGCGCATGTGTTCGCACTTTCCTCATTTCTTTTCTAACACCTAACCCTAACCCGGATCACCAGAGTGGAAAGGTAACCGGTTGTAACGATCTGTGTAAACTCCCCCGTGTTTATGGAGGAGTCATACTGACGATGATGGAGTTCACCTCAACCGTGTGGCTTGTCGCAAGTACAACGTAAGTAGGTAAGTTTTGTTTGATCTGTATGGTGTGCTAGTGATATCACAGCTTACTAAAGTCCTGTGTCGGAGTTTATCAAACACAAAATTGAAAAGAGAAAAAAAAGTCGCATTTTATTTCACAGAGAGAGAGAGAGAGAGAGAGAGAGAGAGAGAGAGAGAGAGAGAGAGAGAGAGAGAGAAACAGAGACACAAAGAAATAAAGACAAACAGACAGAGAGAGAGAGAGAGAGAGAGAGAGAGAGAGAGAGAGAGAGAGAGAGAGAGAGAGGGAGAGACAGAGACAGAGACAAAAAGAAAGACATACACAGATAGAGAAAGAGACAGATAGATAGAGATAGAGAGAGAGAAAGAAAGTGGGAGAGAGAGAGAGAGAGAGAGAGAGAGAGAGAGAGAGAGAGAGAGAGAGAGACAGACAGACAGACAGACAGACAGACAGACAGACAGACAGACAGACAGACAGAGTTTGTCCTAGAAGTTCTTCAACCTCATCAGCGTTACTGATCCCAGTACACCTACTTCCATATTAATCATCTGACAATCATCAGAACCCAGTCACTTGGCGTCCTCGTTTATCTTCCCCTTTGCCCTCGTCTGACCATCCTTCACTCCGCCATCCACCGCAGAGAAAGAGGACGACACGTTGCTGGAGGAATGCATGTTGATCTACACCTGCACATCTTCACTCCGCCATCCACCGCAGAGAAAGAGGACGACAGGTTGCTGGAGGAATGCATGTTGATCTACACCTGCACATCTTCACTCCGCCATCCACCGCAGAGAAAGAGGACGACACGTTGCTGGAGGAATGCATGTTGATCTACACCTGCACATCTTCACTCCGCCATCCACCGCAGAGAAAGAGGACGACAGGTTGCTGGAGGAATGCATGTTGATCTACACCTGCACATCTTCACTCCGCCATCCACCGCAGAGAAAGAGGACGACACGTTGCTGGAGGAATGCATGTTGATCTACACCTGCACATCTTCACTCCGCCATCCACCGCAGAGAAAGAGGACGACAGGTTGCTGGAGGAATGCATGTTGATCTACACCTGCACATCTTCACTCCGCCATCCACCGCAGAGAAAGAGGACGACACGTTGCTGGAGGAATGCATGTTGATCTACACCTGCACATCTTCACTCCGCCATCCAACGCAGAGAAAGAGGACGACAGGTTGCTGGAGGAATGCATGTTGATCTACACCTGCACATCTTCACTCCGCCATCCACCGCAGAGAAAGAGGACGACACGTTGCTGGAGGAATGCATGTTGATCTACACCTGCACATCTTCACTCCGCCATCCAACGCAGAGAAAGAGGACGACAGGTTGCTGGAGGAATGCATGTTGATCTACACCTGCACATCGTCACTCCGCCATCCACCGCAGAGAAAGAGGACGACAGGTTGCTGGAGGAATGCATGTTGATCTACACCTGCACATCGTCACTCCGCCATCCACCGCAGAGAAAGAGGACGACAGGTTGCTGGAGGAATGCATGTTGATCTACACCTGCACATCGTCACTCCGCCATCCACCGCAGAGAAAGAGGACGACAGGTTGCTGGAGGAATGCATGTTGATCTACACCTGCACATCGTCACTCCGCCATCCAACGCAGAGAAAGAGGACGACAGGTTGCTGGAGGAATGCATGTTGATCTACACCTGCACATCTTCACTCCGCCATCCAACGCAGAGAAAGAGGACGACACGTTGCTGGAGGAATGCATGTTGATCTACACCTGCACATCTTCACTCCGCCATCCAACGCAGAGAAAGAGGACGACACGTTGCTGGAGGAATGCATGTTGATCTACACCTGCACATCTTCACTCCGCCATCCACCGCAGAGAAAGAGGACGACAGGTTGCTGGAGGAATGCATGTTGATCTACACCTGCACATCGTCACTCCGCCATCCAACGCAGAGAAAGAGGACGACACGTTGCTGGAGGAATGCATGTTGATCTACACCTGCACATCTTCACTCCGCCATCCACCGCAGAGAAAGAGGACGACAGGTTGCTGGAGGAATGCATGTTGATCTACACCTGCACATCAGCGACAGGACCATAGAAAAAGATAAAGAGAGACAGAGAAATATATCGATTCGTTCCATCCACAACATTACAGTGCTCTTGGTAAACGCAGTGTTTTGTCTTCAGACGTAGGGTTAGAATACCATACATTTCGCACTTCAATAAGCAAGGGTGTCCGTTCACTTGATCAGATCGACCTCTCTTTCCCTCACAGGCTGCTGTCCTGGTTTATGGGCGTGGAAGAACAAGGGGACTAATCACACCCTACGCATTCCCCCGAATGTGTGCGGCCAATCACAGACAGCAGGGGAGAAATAGCAGTAAAGAACAGGTTCACTTTGAATAATGGCCTTCTGTTTCACCAGTGAATTTCAATCCATCCGAATTAAAATGGGCTGGGGAGGGGGGGGGGGGGGGGGGGGTGGGGTGGGGGGGGTGTACGTAGACTTGACTACATTCTTTTATCGCTCTATCTCTCTCTCTGTCTGTCAGTGTCAGTTGGTCTCTCTCTCTCTCTCTCTCTCTCTCTCTCTCTCTCTCTCTCTCTCTCTCTCTCTCTCTCTCTCTCTCTCTCTCTCTCTCTCTCTCTCTCTCTCTGTGCATGAACTTAACTGTGAAAATCCTTATTCTTTGTTTTTTGTTTTGGACAAAGAACTGTTTGGTTTTTATAATAATATTTTATATGTCTGTGCGTATGTTCCTCCCGAAAATTCTCCATATTATATTATTAATGGTTTTGAAAATGGAATTGAATTATTAGAAAATTGTATAATTGACACCTTATTATTGTTGGATGAGACAGACATATTGTTGTGTGCTGATATGAATGCTAGAATAGCTGATAAATGTCCTGATGATTTTGATAGTGAATTTATCTATGTCAATTATTCAAAGTTTGACGTTGCAAACAGAATTTCTCAAGAAAAAGTGTTAAACACGTTTGGTAAAAAACTGTTGAATATGTGTACTGTTTTAGGTTTAAGAGTATTGAATGGAATGTGTTCTGGTGATCCTAAAGGCCGCTACACTTACATATCTGATACAGGCTGCAGTGTTAACGACTATTTTTTACTGTCAGTGAATTTATTACAGTATTTGAGTAAATACGCTACTTTGAGTGTCATGGACAGGCTTGAGTCTGACCATTTGCCCATTGCATTTAAGGTTAGGGGTAGAGGTATTAACAATGACTCTAATGTAAACCACCGTCAGTTTATTATGAAATATTGTTGGAACACTGATTACGCTCAAGATTTTAGCAGTAATATGTCTTCACAAGTGGTTCAAAGGAAGTTAGCAATGGCTGAAGATCTTATTCATGAGGATGTTAATAAAGCTTTGTGTATGTTTAATGCTATTGTCAAAGATGAAGCAGAAATTATGAAGAAAACCATTTCATTAAATAAAGATATATTTAAGAATAGGTGGTATGATGATGAGTGTAAAACGGCTGGTATTAAAATGTGGAATCAATGGGAAACATTTAAAGTTACGTCTGATAAAAATGATCGAGTAGATTTTTGCATTGCAAGGCGTGAGTACAAGAATGTGAACATAAAAAAAGAAAAAAGACCATAATGATGCATTATTGAATAAGTTAGTTGATTCTGTAAATGATCAGCAGGCTTTTTTGGGAAACTGTACATAAGATTTCAAGGAAAGAATCTCCATCAGGCAATAACATTTCTTTATTCGAATGGTTTGACCACTTTAAGGACCTATTAGATAAAGGGAACGAGGATGGTGTAGAAGACGGTGTTGATGAGGACAACGATAATTTAGACCTTCCGTTTGACAGAACGATTACAAGAGAAGAAATTTTACGAGCTATCGGAAAATTAAAGAATGGGAAATCTGCTGGCCCAGATGGATTAATAGGAGAGTTTTTCAAAAATGCAGACATGTGTGTTATAAATGTTCTGGTAAAGCTATTTAACTATCTCTTTGATTCTGGAATTTATCCAGATAGCTGGAAAGAATCCATCATTTTACCCTTGTTCAAAAAAGGTGAACTAAATAATGTTAATAACTATAGAGGCATATCTTTAAGTAATATATGCAGCAAAATCTATAGTTCTATCATTAATAATAGATTACAGGAATGGGTAAGTCAAAACAATATAACCGGAGAACATCAAGCTGGTTTTAAGAAAGGTTATTCGACTATTGACCACATTTTTGTGCTCCTTGCTGCTGTACAGAAACAATTCTCAAATAATCAGAAACTTTATGTAGCCTTCGTGGACTTTGAGAAGCCCTTCGATTCCATTTCTCGTAAGTTATTGTGGCCAGTTTTGTTAAAAAATGGAATTAAAGGCAAACTATTCAGATGTGTAAAGAACATGTATAATGATGTAAAAGCAAGGGTAAGATCAGGGGTAAAGTTATCAGATAGCATTAGGTGTACACGTGGAGTCAAACGTTTCATTATTCACGCAATATTTTGTGATCTAATCTTATGTTTAATATTTACTTATTTCTCGCTTGTTTTTGTGCTGTTGTAACGGGTCACGGGCCTATACACAATTAAACATTTGTCATTTCTCTCTCTCTCTCTCTCTCTCTCTCTCTCTCTCTCTCTCTCTCTCTCTCTCTCTCTCTCTCTCTCTCTCTCTCTCTCTCTCTTATTTATGCTGTATCCTTGATATATTTTCATATTGTATGATGCATATATTGCTAGGTTACTTTGGTGTCTTTTGTTTTTGTTTCATCTCTGTTGCTTTATGACATGGGCAGAAAGGTCTACGCATTGAATTGTTCGTTCATTCTCTCTCTCTCTCTCTCTCTCTCTCTCTCTCTCTCTCTCTCTCTCTCTCTCTCTCTCTCTCTCTCTCTCTCTCTCTCTCTGTCTCTCTCTCCCCCCCTCTCTCTTTTCCCAGTATCACATGGACCGTTAACTCTATAGCCAGAAGCGGATTGTGTTCACCACGCACCCATGATGTTGACGTCGGTCTGGGCAGGCCACACCAAGGCTGAGTCCAACGCACCAAGGAGAACATGAGCCGGCCCACTTAGGGCGAGTAACACAGCGTGAGGGTTCATCTTCTTTCACAACTTGGCGACTAAAGTCGAGCTGCGTTTGCCTGGGGTGGGCGACAAGATAGAGCAAGATAAAAGTAAGTCAAAAAGGAAATGAGCCAGAAGAAGAATCGCTTAAAGACCCACCACTTCACGTGTCAAAATCACGTTTTTTACGCGTTTCCCCTTTTATAGCTGGTAAGAAAACTTAAGAAATCTTCCTAGCATAAGAGGGAATGTGACACGTGACGTGGGGGGTCTTTAAGGGCCAGCCACACGACTTACGAATCGCATCTGAATGCGATGCGATTTTGACGATGCGA
This sequence comes from Phymorhynchus buccinoides, assembly GCA_017654935.2. Lineage (NCBI taxonomy): Eukaryota > Metazoa > Mollusca > Gastropoda > Neogastropoda > Raphitomidae > Phymorhynchus > Phymorhynchus buccinoides. The sequence goes on along the minus strand of CM065695.1, from coordinate 1,727,090 downwards.
GTCATGATTCACGCGAAATTCATGCATTGGGTTTACCTGAGCGAAAACGGCAGAATTATTTTAGACGGAAGTATTTCACGTGAATCATGATTCACCTCACATAATCGCATCGCATCCCCATACGGTTTTACACGTTGTGTGGCGCCGGCTTTAGGTACTGATAGAGACTGGAAGAAAATCGCCTCTAAGTGGCCTAGAAAATAAGATTTTTGGGAGGGGGGTGGGGGGCAAAAATTATTGATAAGTGATATTGGCCGTATATGATGTTTAAGAAGTGTTATGGTAATAAGATTGCCTCTGTGATCCTGATCAAAATATATGACCGCTTAAAGATGCAAACAAAATTATATCGATTTCTTTCGACGGTTGGTATCTTTAAACTGTTATATCTTCATCACTCACACACACATACACACACACACACACACACACACACACACATACACACGCGCGCGCGTACGCACACACACACACATACACACACGTGCGCAGCACGCACACACACACATACACACACATACATACACACGCGCGCGCGTACACACACATACACACACGTGCGCAGCACGCACACACACACATACACACACGCGCGCACGCACGCACGCACGCACACGCACATACACACACACACACACACACACACACACACACACACACACACACACACACACACATACACACAAACACACACACATACACACATAAACGCACACACAAACACACACAACAGAGAGAGAGAGAGAGAGAGAGAGAGAGAGAGAGAGAGAGAGAGAGAGAGAGAGAGAGAGAGACAGACAGACAGACAGACAGACAGACAGACAGACAGACAGACAGACAGACAGACAGACAGACAGACAGACAGACAGAGACAGAGTGAGACTATGTTTTAGAAAGTGAAAGTGATAGTAAATGCCAAACATCCAATTACCTGCAATATTTTGATATCAGTGCAGATTAAACTATATAACTTTTTAAAAAATCTGAATTCATCAACGACGCAGGCCTGCGTGTGTCTGTGTATATGCATGCTTGTATGCGTTCGTGTCAATATGCATAAAAAAACCGTTCCATAATGTGATTACGACTAATTAATCCTTCCTGTTTCTTCTGAAGGAATTCTGGGGAGTCAATTACACACGCGATAAAATGTCCACTTGTGTTGATGTCCAGAACCTTCCTAATTAGGACCGAGCTATGTTCGCTGCTATTTCTGAACATAGTTAAAGAATTATAGCGTGTAATGTCCCTGCCCCCAGTTACTTCATCCAAACGAACTTAAATCAACTGCAGCGAATGTTAGCAAGGAGTTAATGATGTTGTTTTTACCGTATTTTAATTGGGTTTGTTTTGGGCAATGTTACTTGATGCTGGAGAGTCATACGAGTAGTTAACGAAGAGAGAGAGAGAGAGAGAGAGAGAGAGAGAGAGAGAGAGAGAGAGAGAGAGAGAGAGAGAGAGAGAGAGAGAGAGAGAGAGAGAGAGAGAGAGAACACTGAACAATGAATGGTTTAATGAATAGGCCCTAGGCCCATGTCATGGTGGGCGGTTACAAAAACAAACCAAAAATGTCAAGGGCATTGCAATGCATGAATAAATTCAAACACATGTAATTCACACACACACACACACACACACGCTTGCACACACACGCACACAATCGCGCGCGCACGCACGCACACATACATACTCGCTCACACATATACATTAATACATACGCACGCACGCTCGTTCATAGGTATAATTGTTTTTAAAAAAAGAAAAAAAGTACAAATTATTTTTGAACAAATTAGCCAGTTTGACAGGAAACATCTATCATGATTCATTATTAAATATGTCGCGTTATTTAAGTGCCCCTGCAAATAGAACAGAATCAAACACACATCAATTACAGGATAGATTCATTTTAGCATACATACGCTCACAGTATACGCCCCCCTTCCCCCTCCCACGCACACACATTATATTACACGCACTCGAGCGCATGTGAATTGCATCACAAAAGATGCATTCTTTGTAACAATGTTTTTTAAACATAGAACATCCTTTTTAGTTCATCACTAGAGAGAGAGAGAGAGAGAGAGAGAGAGAGAGAGAGAGAGAGAGAGAGAGAGAGAGAGAGAGAGAGAGAGAGAGAGAGAGAGAGAGAGAGAGAGAGAGAGAGAGAGAGAGAGAGAGAGAGAGAGAGAGAGAGAGAGAGAGAGAGAGAGAGAGAGAGAGAGAGAATCCTGTTTTTTTTCAATTACTAAATAAGTACCTTGTTGCAATTTGCACAAGGAGATGCTAAAAAGAAGAATAGCCACACAGCCCCTGCCCATTTACTGAAGCAGCTTGCAGCAGTACTGTGTTGTCCGTTAGTCATACCTCCCCCACCACACAGCCCCTGCCCATTTACTGAAGCAGCTTGCAGCAGTACTGAACTGTCCGTTAGTCATACCTCTCCCACCACACAGCCCCTGCCCATTTACTGAAGCAGCTTGCAGCAGTACTGAACTGTCCGTTAGTCATACCTCTCCCACCACACAGCCCCTGCCCATTTACTGAAGCAGCTTGCAGCAGTACTGAACTGTCCGTTAGTCATACCTCTCCCACCACACAGCCCCTGCCCATTTACTGAAGCAGCTTGCAGCAGTACTGTGTTGTCCGTTAGTCATACCTCCCCCACCACACAGCCCCTGCCCATTTACTGAAGCAGCTTGCAGCAGTACTGAATTGTCCGTTAGTCATACCTCTCCCACCACACAGCCCCTGCCCATTTACTGAAGCAGCTTGCAGCAGTACTGAATTGTCCGTTAGTCATACCTCTCCCACCACACAGCCCCTGCCCATTTACTGAAGCAGCTTGCAGCAGTACTGTGTTGTCCGTTAGTCATACCTCCCCCACCACACAGCCCCTGCCCATTTACTGAAGCAGCTTGCAGCAGTACTGAATTGTCCGTTAGTCATACCTCTCCCACCACACAGCCCCTGCCCATTTACTGAAGCAGCTTGCAGCAGTACTGTGTTGTCCGTTAGTCATACCTCCCCCACCACACAGCCCCTGCCCATTTACTGAAGCAGCTTGCAGCAGTACTGTGTTGTCCGTTAGTCATACCTCCCCCACCACACAGCCCCTGCCCATTTACTGAAGCAGCTTGCAGCAGTACTGTGTTGTCCGTTAGTCATACCTCCCCCACCACACAGCCCCTGCCCATTTACTGAAGCAGCTTGCAGCAGTACTGAACTGTCCGTTAGTCATACCTCCCCCACCACACAGCCCCTGCCCATTTACTGAAGCAGCTTGCAGCAGTACTGAACTGTCCGTTAGTCATACCTCCCCCACCACACAGCCCCTGCCCATTTACTGAAGCAGCTTGCAGCAGTACTGAACTGTCCGTTAGTCATACCTCCCCCACCACACAGCCCCTGCCCATTTACTGAAGCAGCTTGCAGCAGTACTGTGTTGTCCGTTAGTCATACCTCCCCCACCACACAGCCCCTGCCCATTTACTGAAGCAGCTTGCAGCAGTACTGAACTGTCCGTTAGTCATACCTCCCCCACCACACAGCCCCTGCCCATTTACTGAAGCAGCTTGCAGCAGTACTGTGTTGTCCGTTAGTCATACCTCCCCCACCACACAGCCCCTGCTCATTTACTGAAGCAGCTTGCAGCAGTACTGAATTGTCCGTTAGTCATACCTCTCCCACCACACAGCCCCTGCCCATTTACTGAAGCAGCTTGCAGCAGTACTGTGTTGTCCGTTAGTCATACCTCCCCCACCACACAGCCCCTGCCCATTTACTGAAGCAGCTTGCAGCAGTACTGAACTGTCCGTTAGTCATACCTCCCCCACCACACAGCCCCTGCCCATTTACTGAAGCAGCTTGCAGCAGTACTGAACTGTCCGTTAGTCATACCTCCCCCACCACACAGCCCCTGCCCATTTACTGAAGCAGCTTGCAGCAGTACTGTGTTGTCCGTTAGTCATACCTCCCCCACCACACAGCCCCTGCCCATTTACTGAAGCAGCTTGCAGCAGTACTGAACTGTCCGTTAGTCATACCTCCCCCACCACACAGCCCCTGCCCATTTACTGAAGCAGCTTGCAGCAGTACTGTGTTGTCCGTTAGTCATACCTCCCCCACCACACAGCCCCTGCCCATTTACTGAAGCAGCTTGCAGCAGTACTGAATTGTCCGTTAGTCATACCTCTCCCACCACACAGCCCCTGCCCATTTACTGAAGCAGCTTGCAGCAGTACTGTGTTGTCCGTTAGTCATACCTCCCCCACCACACAGCCCCTGCCCATTTACTGAAGCAGCTTGCAGCAGTACTGTGTTGTCCGTTAGTCATACCTCCCCCACCACACAGCCCCTGCCCATTTACTGAAGCAGCTTGCAGCAGTACTGAACTGTCCGTTAGTCATACCTCCCCCACCACACAGCCCCTGCCCATTTACTGAAGCAGCTTGCAGCAGTACTGAACTGTCCGTTAGTCATACCTCCCCCACCACACAGCCCCTGCCCATTTACTGAAGCAGCTTGCAGCAGTACTGAATGGTCCGTTATCTCCAGCACAGCGCAACAGGCTAGGGTCATGTTTGGAGAGTTACTGCGCCCCTCCCTGTACTATTAACGGTTTGGCAGAGAGACCAATTTCACCATCCAGCTAACAGTGAGGTCCTCCAGAGGTCCTGTGATGATCTTGTGCTTCAGGGCGGAATGGCGGAATGGTTTACTGCAGTCCTCAAAACCAGCAGGGCGAGTTATCTTTCTTCCTGGTCCCTCCCACCTGATGTCGCTAATCAGTCAACGAATGAATAAATGAATTTTATTTATCGAGGATACTAGAATAAGCATAATTCCTTTTTTTCCATCCAGCCCTCTAGATAAACAAAATAAATTAAAAATGAAACAAAAGAGAAAAAGGAGAAACAATCACGCAAATTCAATAATGACAAACTGCAAGCAGTCAAACATAATGAAGAAACATGCACGTAAATACTCGCGCCTTCATGAGAAAAAACCCACTTCATAAGAGAGAGAGAGAGAGAGAGAGAGAGAGAGAGAGAGAGAGAGAGAGAGAGAGAGAGAGAGAGAGAGAGAGAGAGAGAGAGAGAGAGAGAGAGAGAGAGAGATGCATTGGCCCATGCTTGATGTTGTTAGTGCAGTCAGTGGCATGGAGGATCACAGGTTTGTAAATAAAGCAGGGAGGGGAGGGGGTGTTACTGATTTTACTGGTGTACGCACCTACACACTCAGACAGAGAGAGCAAGTGAAGAGAAGACGAGATGGAGAGACTAATCTTCAGCTGCATGCACGCACATGTCGGTTCCTAGCTGCTGGTACGTGTCGGTTCCTAGCTGCTGGTACATGTCGGTTCCTAGCTGCTGGTACATGTCGGTTCCTAGCTGCTGGTACGTGTCGGTTCCTAGCTGCTGGTACATGTCGGTTCCTAGCTGCTGGTACATGTCGGTTCCTAGCTGCTGGTACGTGTCGGTTCCTAGCTGCTGGTACATGTCGGTTCCTAGCTGCTGGTACATGTCGGTTCCTAGCTGCTGGTACGTGTCGGTTCCTAGCTGCTGGTACATGTCGGTTCCTAGCTGCTGGTACATGTCGGTTCCTAGCTGCTGGGACAGGTCGGTTCCTAGCTGCTGGTACATGTCGGTTCCTAGCTGCTGGTACATGTCGGTTCCTAGCTGCTGGTACATGTCGGTTCCTAGCTGCTGGTACATGTCGGTTCCTAGCTGCTGGTACATGTCGGTTCCTAGCTGCTGGTACATATTTGCTTCCAGTCACTTTGTGGACCGTTTTCATTCTGGACCAGCGATCCTGTGGCCAGTGTATCGATTTATAGCACCACCACCACCCCTTTCCCCTCCTCCTTCCTTCCGTGCTCGTCCCCCCCCCCCCCCCCCCCCCCCGACTAATCATTGATCATCATCAGCATCATGGGCCTGATCCTCTCCAAGCCCTCCTCTTCACTGACCGATTCTCTAATGGTCAACATACATCCTGTTATTTTCCACTCTTTCCCAGTGGCAGCACAGTGACAGGCTAGCGATATAATTACTAGTGTAACGCTGTGCTACCACGGGGGAAGAATGGGAAATAGTATTTCGACCCTAATAGTACTGTGCTGCATGTTGTTGCATATTTGATGCTTAAAACTTCGATTTGGTTTACAGGGGTTTTGGTCTTCAAGGTGAAGTTTTCTCTGAGTGTTGTTTTTATGATTGTTGTTTGTAGGATATTCTTTCCAATTATTTGATTCGTTGACGTATGTCCTTCTTGGTCGTAAAGTTTAAACAGAACTTCAGAAAGCTATTGGTCACGACTGGTTTGTTTCTCCAACCGTGAAACTTCAACGATTCAGTTTATGATATTAAAAAAAATTAAAATAATGGAACAACTTTGTTACAGTGACCGAACATATCACAACGTCATCATTTTTTTCACGAGAAGAAAGGGAGAGAGAGAGAGAGACGGACGAGAGAGAGAGAGAGAGAGAGAGAGAGAGAGAGAGAGAGAGAGAGAGAGAGAGAGAGAGAGAGAGAGAGAGAGAGAGAGAGAGAGAGAGAGAGAGAGAGAGAGAGAGAGAGAGAGAGAGAGAGAGAGAGAGAGAGAGAGAGAGAGAGAGAGAGAGAGAGAGAGAGAGAGAGAGAGAGAGAGAGAGAGAGAGAGAGAGACACACACACAGAAAGACGGGCAGCCACAAATACAGACAGACAGACGATAGACCGACAGCCGTACAGAGATCAACAGACAATTTGACAAACATAGCACGCTGTCTTCAAAATGTCATCCACATTCGTTCGAGTTCACGGCAATCTATTTGAATAATATCACGTGGTTAAAAACAATTATCGTATCTGCATCTTGTGTGCGGTGTATGAGCAATGCTAAATACACATTTCATCACAATCCGCACACACGTGTTCCAGCAGAACTGCTCACAGACAGACAGACAGACAGACGAACAGACAGACAGACGAACAGACATCGTCATGACCTCAGTGGTTGAGGCATCCAGTTCAGTTTGAAGCCAGAATGACAGTGATGTATCGAAGGCTTTCTTTCCTCACACCATGCAGGCCATTTTCTAACGCTTGGAATCTCTCTGTTCACCCTCAATCCTCTTCTTTGTCCTCTCTCGTTCTATGTCTCTCTTTCTGTCTCTGTCTGATTATCTCTCTGTCTCTCTCTCTGTGTCTCTCTCTGTCTCTGTCTCTGTCTCTCTCTCTCTCTCTTTCTCTCTCTCTCTCTCTCTCTCTCTCTCTCTCTCTCTCTCTCTCTCTCTCTCTCTCTCTCTCTCCTTAAAGAGGGTATTAGGGGTATTAGGTACTTTATAGTCACAGAGGCGTCTCTGTGAAAATCGGGTTGCTCCCACCTGGAGAGCGCGTCACAGCCAGAGGCGCGCCACCCATTTTTTTATGTTTTGCATGCAATGTTTGTGAGACTGATGACCTGGGACGCGGGAGGGGACGTGTGAAAAAATAAATCAGAATCCGAATGTCAACAAGTGACTTAACAAAATTACGAGCACATGCATATTGTACCAGCGCTATAGCTCATATTGTACCAGCGCTGTAGCTCTGGAACTACGGTGGACTTTCGATTTAACAATAGTGATTTGGTGTCCATGTCACGTTGATCGATCTGCTAGCTATGTTTTTGTCTTTGATATTGTTTTCGATTGTCTTTGGTTCCTTGGAGCCTATTTCTAAGGGCTAGTGGCCTAGATAAATTAAACCATTGTTCTGATTCCTTCCTGATTATTATCTCTCTCTGTCTCTATCTGTTTCGATCTCTGTCTCTCTCTGTCTCTCTCTCTCTCTCTCACTCTCTCTCTCTCTCTCTCTGATTCTTTTCTGTTTATTATATCTGTCTCTGACTCTCTCTCTCTCTCTCTCTCTCTCTCTCTCTCTCTCTCTCTCTCTCTCTCTCTGTGATTCTTTTCTGTTTATTCTCTCTCTCTCTCTCTCTCTCTCTCTCTCTCTCTCTCTCTCTCTCTCTCTCTCTCTCTCTCTCTCTCTCTCTCTCTCTCTCTCTCTCTCTCTCTCTCTCTGTGTTAAAAATGAGTATAGTCAATAATAATAGGTTTGATTTTGTTATTGATGTGTTACGATATAGGGATGTATTTTGCATGCTTTATATTACTTTGTGCTTATTTTCGTTTTCCATTTTTTACTTTTATATATGTATTTTGTCCAGAGGGCTGGATGTAAAAAAACATGTTATTGCTTACTCTATTACCCTCTATAAATAAAATTCATTAATTCATTCATTTATTCTCTCCATTCTTTCTCTCTCGATCATACCTAACTGTCTCTGTCTCTGTCTCTGTATTTGTGTCTCTGTGTCACTATGTCTCGTCCTCTCTCTCTGCTCTTTCCCCGCTGTCTCTCTGTCTTTCTCGCTTTTAATGTCTCTTTTTATCTCTGTCTTTCTCTGTTATTACTCTGTTATTCCGTCCCTGTCTCTGTCTCTCTCTGTCTCTCTGTCTCTCTCTCTGTCTCTCTCTCTCTCTCTCTCTCTCTCTCTCTCTCTCTCTCTCTCTCTCTCTCTCTCTCTCTCTCTCTCTCTCTCTCTCTTCATTCCGGGGCAATTCCAAGTTTTGATAGTAGTCTGCCATTACTGACAGTTACTATAAATCTCCTTTGTTTTTCACAAAAACTACAAGGCCCAGTTATTATAGTTTGAAGAGACTTTATGGTGTGTGTGTGTGTGTGTGTGTGTGTGTGTGTGTGTGTGTGTGTGTGTGTGTGTGTGTGTGTGTGTGTGTGTGTGTGTGTGTGTGTGTGTGTGTGTGTGTGTGTGTGTGTGTGTGTGTGTGTGTGTGTGTGTGTGTGTGTGTGTGTGTATGTGTGTGTGTGTGTGTGTGTGTGTGTGTGAGAGAGAGAGAGAGAGAGAGAGAGAGAGAGAGAGAGAGAGAGAGAGAGAGAGAGAGAGAGAGAGAGACAGAGAGAGAGACAGAGACAGAGACAGTGAGACAGAGACATACTATAGATGTATGGGTTTTACATTTTACCTTTAAAAAAAGTTTGCCAGAGTTTATAATTTCTTTATTTAAACATAGGCTAGTAACAACGCCCCCCCCCCCCCCCCCCCCCCCCCCCCCCCCCCCCCCCCCCCCCCCCCCCCCCCCCCCCTTTTCCCCCCCCCTCCCCCCCCCCCCCCCCCCCAATCATTTTTATTTTTTAACAAGCACAGACGACTATGATACGTGTGTTCGTGAGCACGTGCATTTACGTTAATTTGGATGTGCATAGATGACGTATGTCAATGCTTTGAGTGAGCCGTGTCACGCACTGGAAAGGTCATTAATTAGCGAGGGTCATGGAGTAAGTGATGAATTAACCCATTGATGCCAGCAACACCTCCGTGCCACGCTAGGTCAACACAGGGCTGTGGATGTGGACTTTGGGCATGGCTACTGCTGCTGCTGCTGCTGCTGCTGCTGCTGCTGCTGCTGCTGCTACTACTACTACTACTACTACTACTACTACTACTACTACTACTACTACTACTACTACTACTACTACTACTACTACTACTACTACTACTACTACTACTACTACTACTGTCAAGGCTGTAAATGTGATTCCTACATGTACTTTAACCACACATAATGTTATCCATATGGCTGCTGCTTTGCTGCTATTGCTACTGCTGCTGCTGCTACTACTACTACTACTACTACTACTACTACTACTACTACTACTACTACTACTACTACTACTACTACTACTACTACTACTACTACTACTACTACTACTACTACTACTACTACTACTGTCAAGGCTGTAAATGTGATTCCTACATGTACTTTAACCACACATAATGTTATACATATGGCTGCTGCTTTGCTGCTATTGCTACTGCTGCTGCTGCTGCTGCTGCTACTACTACTACTACTACTACTACTACTACTACTACTACTACTACTACTACTACTACTACTACTACTACTACTACTACTACTACTACTACTGTCAAGGCTGTAAATGTGATTCCTACATGTACTTTAACCACACATAATGTTATCCATATGGCTGCTGCTTTGCTGCTATTGCTACTGCTGCTGCTGCTACTACTACTACTACTACTACTACTACTACTACTACTACTACTACTACTACTACTGCTACTGCTGCTGCTGCTGCTGCTGCTGCTGCTGCTGCTGCTACTACTACTACTACTACTACTACTACTACTACTACTACTACTACTACTACTACTACTACTACTACTACTACTACTACTACTACTACTGCTGCTGCTGCTGCTAACTACTACTACTACTACTACTACTACTACTACTACTACTACTACTACTACTACTACTACTACTACTACTACTACTACTACTGCTGCTACTACTACTACTACTACTACTACTACTACTACTACTACTACTACTACTACTACTACTACTACTACTACTACTACTACTACTACTACTACTACTACTACTACTACTACTACTACTACTACTACTACTACTACTACCGGTGTTGTGTTCTACGTCCGACCATAGCGTGTCGTGACACAATCACTCACTCAATCTTTTACGAAGTACCGCCAGCCATTTTGTTCTTGCCAACTGACTTTATTATTTTCCATCTTTTTCTAGCTCCACTCTTAATCATCAGCATTATGGCATGGTATATATTATTATTATTATAATCATCATTATGGCATGGTATATATTATTATTATTATAATCATCATTATGGCATGGTATATATTATTATTATTATAATCAGCATTATGGCATGGTATATATTATTATTATTATAATCAGCATTATGGCATGGTATATATTATTATTATTATAATCAGCATTATGGCATGGTATATATTATTATTATTATAATCAGCATTATGGCATGGTATATATTATTATTATTATAATCAGCATTATGGCATGGCATATATTATTATTATTATAATCAGCATTATGGCATGGCATATATTATTTATCGCTAGTCCCCAGATACGCGAACGCGTGGTAGAGACTTTAAACTCCGTGGTAGAGACTTTAAACTCCGTGGTAGAGACTTTAAACTCCGTGGTAGAGACTTTAAACTCCGTGGTAGAGACTTTAAACTCCGTGGTAGAGACTTTAAACTCCGTGGTAGAGACTTTAAACTCCGTGGTAGAGACTTTAAACTCCGTGGTAGAGACTTTAAACTCCGTGGTAGAGACTTTAAACTCCGTGGTAGAGACTTTAAACTCCGTGGTAGAGACTTTAAACTCCGTGGTAGAGACTTTAAACTCCGTGGTAGAGACTTTAAACTCCGTGGTAGAGACTTTAAACTCCGTGGTAGAGACTTTAAACTCCGTGGTAGAGACTTTAAACTCCGTGGTAGAGACTTTAAACTCCGTGGTAGAGACTTTAAACTCCGTGGTAGAGACTTTAAACTCCGTGGTAGAGACTTTAAACTCCGTGGTAGAGACTTTAAACTCCGTGGTAGAGACTTTAAACTCCGTGGTAGAGACTTTAAACTCCGTGGTAGAGACTTTAAACTCCGTGGTAGAGACTTTAAACTCCGTGGTAGAGACTTTAAACTCCGTGGTAGAGACTTTAAACTCCGTGGTAGAGACTTTAAACTCCGTGGTAGAGACTTTAAACTCCGTGGTAGAGACTTTAAACTCCGTGGTAGAGACTTTAAACTCCGTGGTAGAGACTTTAAACTCCGTGGTAGAGACTTTAAACTCCGTGGTAGAGACTTTAAACTCCGTGGTAGAGACTTTAAACTCCGTGGTAGAGACTTTAAACTCCGTGGTAGAGACTTTAAACTCCGTGGTAGAGACTTTAAACTCCGTGGTAGAGACTTTAAACTCCGTGGTAGAGACTTTAAACTCCGTGGTAGAGACTTTAAACTCCGTGGTAGAGACTTTAAACTCCGTGGTAGAGACTTTAAACTCCGTGGTAGAGACTTTAAACTCCGTGGTAGAGACTTTAAACTCCGTGGTAGAGACTTTAAACTCCGTGGTAGAGACTTTAAACTCCGTGGTAGAGACTTTAAACTCCGTGGTAGAGACTTTAAACTCCGTGGTAGAGACTTTAAACTCCGTGGTAGAGACTTTAAACTCCGTGGTAGAGACTTTAAACTCCGTGGTAGAGACTTTAAACTCCGTGGTAGAGACTTTAAACTCCGTGGTAGAGACTTTAAACTCCGTGGTAGAGACTTTAAACTCCGTGGTAGAGACTTTAAACTCCGTGGTAGAGACTTTAAACTCCGTGGTAGAGACTTTAAACTCCGTGGTAGAGACTTTAAACTCCGTGGTAGAGACTTTAAGACTCCGTGGTAGAGACTTTAAAGGGGTGGTAGAGACTTTAAACTCCGTGGTAGAGACTTTAAACTCCGTGGTAGAGACTTTAAACTCCGTGGTAGAGACTTTAAACTCCGTGGTAGAGACTTTAAACTCCGTGGTAGAGACTTTAAACTCCGTGGTAGAGACTTTAAACTCCGTGGTAGAGACTTTAAACTCCGGATGGTAGAGTGGTAGAGACTTTAAACTCCGTGGTAGAGACTTTAAACTCCGTGGTAGAGACTTTAAACTTGGTAAGACTTTAAACTCCGTGGTAGAGACTTTAAACTCCGTGGTAGAGACTTTAAACTCCGTGGTAGAGACTTTAAACTCCCACAAGAAGGAGAAGAAGAATGGCATGGCAGAGAAAGAGAGGGGTGGGCACTGCACGTGGAATGGGGTGGTGGTGTGGATGTTGTTGTTGTTGCTGCTGCTGTACCCTGGCTGAAAGACTCCAGGGATCATCCCAACAGCCGAGGCACTCGAACACTATGGTACAAATGCGCCAGCGAGGGATGAGGACATTACGTGTGTGACCGTTTTTGATTATCCCGCCACGTGAGCAGCCACACTCCGACTTCGGAGGATTTTGGACTGATGATGTTATGCTAGGAGCTTGCCATGACTAAAGACAATCCCCGCATAACTATCCAGAACATAACATTTTGATGTAGCCTTGGTGTTCTAGCTGATGCCAATTGGTCTGACAGCCTTAATATGCCAAGGCGAGATGTGAGTGTGAAATCTTCTCATTTAAAATGAACATACCTGGCTTCATTCTATCATTGGAATCCCCCGAACAAGGTGAAATAAATAAACTGAAATATTGGGAATCAAAATGTGTAGGAGTTGTTTTTTTCAATTCATGCATCATCAGCATAACGATACTCTTTCGCACTGTATAACCGTATGCTTAATTTTGAAATCTATGATTGACCATTGAAAGTGATAACAAAACACCCACCAACACTTCCTCACAGAGACAGGCATTGTAGTGACTATTGAAAGTGATAACACAAAACACCCACCAACACTTCCTCACAGAGACAGGCACTGTATTGACCATTGAAAGTGATAACACAAAACACCCACCAACACTTCCTCACAGAGACAGGCACTGTATTGACCATTGAAAGTGATAACACCAAACACCCACCAACACTTCCACACAGAGACAGAGGCACTGTAGTGACTATTGAAAGTGATAACACAAAACACCCACCAACACTTCCTCACAGAGACAGGCACTGTATTGACCATTGAAAGTGATAACACAAAACACCCACCAACACTTCCTCACAGAGACAGGCACTGTATTGACCATTGAAAGTGATAACACAAAACACCCACCAACACTTCCTCACAGAGACAGGCACTGTATTGACCATTGAAAGTGATAACACAAAACACCCACCAACACTTCCACACAGAGACAGGCACTGTATTGACCATTGAAAGTGATAACACAAAACACCCACCAACACTTCCTCACAGAGACAGGCACTGTATTGACCATTGAAAGTGATAACACAAAACACCCACCAACACTTCCTCACAGAGACAGGCACTGTATTGACCATTGAAAGTGATAACACAAAACACCCACCAACACTTCCTCACAGAGACAGGCACTGTATTGACCATTGAAAGTGATAACACCAAACACCCACCAACACTTCCTCACAGAGACAGGCATTGTAGTGACCATTGAAAGTGATAACACAAAACACCCACCAACACTTCCACACAGAGACAGGCACTGTAGTGACCATTGAAAGTGATAACACAAAACACCCACCAACACTTCCACACAGAGACAGGCACTGTATTGACCATTGAAAGTGATAACACAAAACACCAACCAACACTTCCACACAGAGACAGGCACTGTAGTGACCATTGAAAGTGATAACACAAAACACCCACCAACACTTCCTCACAGAGACAGAGGCACTGTAGTGACCATTGAAAGTGATAACACCAAACACCCACCAACACTTCCACACAGAGACAGGCACTATAGTGACCATTGAAACTGATAACACAAAACACCCACCAACACTTCCTCACAGAGACAGGCATTGTAGTGACTATTGAACCAGAGACAGGCACTGATAACACCAAACACCAACCAACACTTCCACACAGAGACAGGCACTGTAGTGACCATTGAAAGTGATAACACAAAACACCAACCAACACTTCCACACAGAGACAGGCACTGTAGTGACTATTGAAAGTGATAACACCAAACACCAACCAACACTTCCACACAGAGACAGGCACTGTAGTGACTATTGAAAGTGATAACACCAAACACCAACCAACACTTCCACACAGAGACAGAGGCACTGTAGTGACTATTGAAAGTGATAACACAAAACACCAACCAACACTTCCTCACAGAGACAGAGGCACTGTATTGACCATTGAAAGTGATAACACCAAACACCAACCAACACTTCCACACAGAGACAGGCACTGTAGTGACCATTGAAAGTGATAACACAAAACACCAACCAACACTTCCACACAGAGACAGGCACTGTAGTGACCATTGAAAGTGATAACACCAAACACCAACCAACACTTCCACACAGAGACAGGCACTGTATTGACCATTGAAAGTGATAACACAAAACACCAACCAACACTTCCACACAGAGACAGGCACTGTAGTGACCATTGAAAGTGATAACACCAAACACCAACCAACACTTCCACACAGAGACAGGCACTGTAGTGACTATTGAAAGTGATAACACAAAACACCACACCAACACTTCCACACAGAGACAGGCATTGTAGTGACTATTGAAAGTGATAACACAAAACACCAACCAACACTTCCACACAGAGACAGGCACTGTAGTGACTATTGAAAGTGATAACACAAAACACCCACCAACACTTCCACACAGAGACAGGCACTGTAGTGACCATTGAAAGTGATAACACAAAACACCCACCAACACTTCCTCACAGAGACAGAGGCACTGTAGTGACCATTGAAAGTGATAACACCAAACACCAACCAACACTTCCACACAGAGACAGACACTGTATTGACCATTGAAAGTGATAACACAAAACACCAACCAACACTTCCACACAGAGACAGGCACTGTAGTTGACCATTGAAAGTGATAACACCAAACACCAACCAACACTTCCACACAGAGACAGGCACTGTAGTGACCATTGAAAGTGATAACACAAAACACCCACCAACAGTAGTGACCATTATGGGAGGCAATACTAGAAAATGGTTTCTTTAACCCTTTCGCCGCCAGCCAGTTTTCAGCAAACAATGTCCATGAACTTGTCTGGGTAGAGAAACAAAAATATGTGTAATTTTGGAGATTCCTCTGTGACATATTTAAAGTAAGGCCTATCCTTGACTCCCAACATTGAGAGAATAGGGTCTTTGGATAACAGACCCTGATGTGATGCCTTTTAGTGACATGGGTGTTAAATCATTGTGGTGCAAAAATTGGCGGTGAAAGGGTTAATTTGAAACCCAACCACCTTAAAAGAAACCCCTCTTTTGAGACCAACTATGCACCATACACAGTCTGTCTTCATCGCTCCTAAAGAAACCCCTCTTTTGAGACCACCTATGCACCATACACAGTCTGTCTTCATCGCTCCTCATGAAACCCCTCTTTTGAGACCAACTATGCACCATACACAGTCTGTCTTCATCGCTCCTAAAGAAACCCCTCTTTTGAGACCAATTATGCACCATACACAGTCTGTCTTCATCGCTCCTAAAGAAATCCCTCTTTTGAGACCAATTATGCACCATACACAGTCTGTCTTCATCGCTCCTAAAGAAATCCCTCTTTTGAGACCAATTATGCACCATACACAGTCTGTCTTCATCGCTCCTAAAGAAACCCCTCTTTTGAGACCAATTATGCACCATACACAGTCTGTCTTCATCGCTCCTCATGAAACCCCTCTTTTGAGACCAACTATGCACCATACACAGTCTGTCTTCATCGCTCCTAAAGAAATCCCTCTTTTGAGACCAACTATGCACCATACACAGTCTGTCTTCATCGCTCCTAAAGAAATCCCTCTTTTGAGACCAACTATGCACCATACACAGTCTGTCTTCATCGCTCCTCATGAAACCCCTTAGGGACAGGACTTTGACTTGACACTATCGACCAACCACGGAGAAGGAAATCTCCTTTTGATGCTAATTAGACACCATAGAAAGGGAGGGCGGGGAGAGAGAGGGTCAATGCGGTCTTCTGACACTAATAATATGCCATAGAAAGGCGGCCCTGGGGTAAGCCAATGTCTTAGGCGGCACTTAACAAGGATTAGCTGACCCTTAGGTCAATCCACAAATGACCCAAGCATTGACCACCTCTGCTGCAGTGATGACCACTCCATTTCTTTGTCTCTGTCTCTCTCTGTGTTTCTTTCCGTGTGTGTTTCTTACTATGACCCAATCTCTTTGGTTCTGTCTGTCTGTCTCTGTCTCTCTCTGTGTTTCTCTCCGTGTGTGTTTCTTACTATGACCCAATCTCTTTGGTTCTGTCTGTCTGTCTCTGTCTCTCTCTGTGTTTCTCTCCGTGTGTGTTTCTTACTATGACCCAATCTCTTTGGTTCTGTCTGTCTGTTTCTGTCTCTCTCTCACATTGTTTAGAATCTCTGATCCAAGCCTTTCTTTCGTTCTGCCTATCTATGTTTCTAACTGTTAC
>CM065695.1:1702572-1707572 GCA_017654935.2 Phymorhynchus buccinoides | reverse complement strand
ACACTTTCACATGCAGGAACCCCAGTCGTAGGTAATGTATGTCATTGAGGTCCATAATTGGATACTAGTGCATAACGCGTCTTTCATGTAGTTGACATCAGGCACTCACACTTTCACATGCAGGAACCCCAGTCGTAGGTAATGTATGTCATTGAGGTCCATAATTGGATACTAGTGCATAACGCGTCTTTCATGTAGTTGACATCAGGCACTCACACTTTCACATGCAGGAACCCCAGTCGTAGGTAATGTATGTCATTGAGGTCCATAATTGGATACTAGTGCATAACGCGTCTTTCATGTAGTTGACATCAGGCACTCACACTTTCACATGCAGGAACCCCAGTCGTAGGTAATGTATGTCATTGAGGTCCATAATTGGATACTAGTGCATAACGCGTCTTTCATGTAGTTGACATCAGGCACTCACACTTTCACATGCAGGAACCCCAGTCGTAGGTAATGTATGTCATTGAGGTCCATAATTGGATACTAGTGCATAACGCGTCTGTCATGTAGTTGCGGGTCTTTGGGGGTCAACTGACCTCATCTTTAAGACGTACAATCGTCTTTGAAAAACATTCACCAGACTGTAGTGCGATAAATAATTTGTCCCTGCACGTCACCATTCCTAGAGTCCTCTCTCTACATGTACATATATCACCTCAATCACACAACACCATTCCTAGAGTCCTCTCTCTACATGTACATATATCACCCCAATCACACAACACCATTCCTAGAGTCCTCTCTCTACATGTACATATATCACCTCAATCACACAACACCATTCCTAGAGTCCTCTTTCTACATGTACATATATCACCTCAATCACACAACACCATTCCTAGAGTCCTCTTTCTACATGTACATATATCACCTCAATCACACAACACCATTCCTAGAGTCCTCTTTCTACATGTACATATATCACCCCAATCACACAACACCATTCCTAGAGTCCTCTTTCTACATGTACA
This sequence comes from Phymorhynchus buccinoides, assembly GCA_017654935.2. Classification (NCBI taxonomy): domain Eukaryota; kingdom Metazoa; phylum Mollusca; class Gastropoda; order Neogastropoda; family Raphitomidae; genus Phymorhynchus; species Phymorhynchus buccinoides. The sequence continues at coordinate 1,706,592 of CM065695.1, read as the reverse complement.
TATATCACCCCAATCACACAACACCATTCCTAGAGTCCTCTATCTACATGTACATATATCACCCCAATCACACAACACCATTCCTAGAGTCCTCTTTCTACATGTACATATATCACCTCAATCACACAACACCATTCCTAGAGTCCTCTTTCTACATGTACATATATCACCCCAATCACACAACACCATTCCTAGAGTCCTCTTTCTACATGTACATATATACCTCAATCACACAACACCTTTCTGGCATCAATCACACAACACCATTCCTAGAGTCCTCTAGAGTCCTCTACATGTACATATATCACCCCAATCACACAACACCATTCCTAGAGTCCTCTTTCTACATGTACATATATCACCCCAATCACACAACACCATTCCTAGAGTCCTCTTTCTACATGTACATATATCACCCCAATCACACAACACCATTCCTAGAGTCCTCTTTCTACATGTACATATATCACCTCAATCACACAACACCATTCCTAGAGTCCTCTTTCTACATGTACATATATCACCTCAATCACACAACACCATTCCTAGAGTCCTCTTTCTACATGTACATATATCACCCCAATCACACAACACCATTCCTAGAGTCCTCTATCTACATGTACATATATCACCCCAATCACACAACACCATTCCTAGAGTCCTCTTTCTACATGTACATATATCACCCCAATCACACAACACCATTCCTAGAGTCCTCTTTCTACATGTACATATATCACCCCAATCACACAACACCATTCCTAGAGTCCTCTTTCTACATGTACATATATTCCTAGAGTCACCTACATGTACAATCACACAACACCATTCCTAGAGTCCTCTTTCTACATGTACATATATCACCTCAATCACACAACACCATTCCTAGAGTCCTCTTTCTACATGTACATATATCACCCCAATCACACAACACCATTCCTAGAGTCCTCTTTCTACATGTACATATATCACCCCAATCACACAACACCATTCCTAGAGTCCTCTTTCTACATGTACATATATCACCCCAATCACACAACACCATTCCTAGAGTCCTCTTTCTACATGTACATATATCACCCCAATCACACAACACCATTCCTAGAGTCCTCTTTCTACATGTACATATATCACCTCAATCACACAACACCATTCCTAGAGTCCTCTTTCTACATGTACATATATCACCCCAATCACACAACACCATTCCTAGAGTCCTCTATTCTACATGTACATATATCACCCCAATCACACAACACCATTCCTAGAGTCCTCTCTCTACATGTACATATATCACCCCAATCACACAACACCATTCCTAGAGTCCTCTTTCTACATGTACATATATCACCAATCACACAACACCATTCCTAGAGTCCTCTCTCTACATGTACATATATCACCCCAATCACACAACACCATTCCTAGAGTCCTCTTTCTACATGTACATATATCACCCCAATCACACAACACCATTCCTAGAGTCCTCTTTCTACATGTACATATATCACCCCAATCACACAACACCATTCCTAGAGTCCTCTTTCTACATGTACATATATCACCCCAATCACACAACACCATTCCTAGAGTCCTCTTTCTACATGTACATATATCACCCCAATCACACAACACCATTCCTAGAGTCCTCTTTCTACATGTACATATATCACCTCAATCACACAACACCATTCCTAGAGTCCTCTATCTACATGTACATATATCACCCATATATCAATCACACAACACCATTCCTAGAGTCCTCTATCTACATGTACATATATCACCCCAATCACACAACACCATTCCTAGAGTCCTCTATCTACATGTACATATATCACCCCAATCACACAACACCATTCCTAGAGTCCTCTATCTACATGTACATATATCACCCCAATCACACAACACCATTCCTAGAGTCCTCTTTCTACATGTACATATATCACCCCAATCACACAACACCATTCCTAGAGTCCTCTATCTACATGTACATATATCACCCCAATCACACAACACCATTCCTAGAGTCCTCTCTCTACATGTACATATATCACCCCAATCACACAAGTCCTCATCTACATTCCTATAGAGTCCTCTCTTCCTACCTCTCTCTACATGTACATATATCACCCCAATCACACAACACCATTCCTAGAGTCCTCTATCTACATGTACATATATCACCCCAATCACACAACACCATTCCTAGAGTCCTCTCTACATCTACATGTACATATATCACCCCAATCACACAACACCATTCCTAGAGTCCTCTCTCTACATGTACATATATCACCCCAATCACACAACACCATTCCTAGAGTCCTCTTTCTACATGTACATATATCACCTCAATCACACAACACCATTCCTAGAGTCCTCTTTCTACATGTACATATATCACCCCAATCACACAACACCATTCCTAGAGTCCTCTCTCTACATGTACATATATCACCCCAATCACACCTAGAGTCACACCATTCCTAGAGTCCTCTCTCTACATGTACATATATCACCCCAATCACACAACACCATTCCTAGAGTCCTCTACTATCTACATGTACATATATCACCCCAATCACACAACACCATTCCTAGAGTCCTCTTCTCTACATGTACATATATCACCCCAATCACACAACACCATTCCTAGAGTCCTCTCTCTACATGTACATATATCACCCCAATCACACAACACCATTCCTAGAGTCCTCTCTCTACATGTACATATATCACTCCAATCACACAACACCATTCCTAGAGTCCTCTCTCTACATGTACATATATCACCCCAATCACACAACAATTCACAATTTCACACAACACCATTCCTAGAGTCCTCTATCTACATGTACATATATCTGCTCACACGTCACCATTCCTAGAGTCCCATGTAAATCACCCCAATTTCCTAGAGTCCTCTTTCTACATGTAATATATCACCCCAATCACACGTGTTCCTAGAGTCCTCTCTCTGACATGTACATATATCACCCCAATCACACAACACCATTCCACGATTCCTCTCTCTAAAAGAACATATATCCTCCAAGACACAACTATTTTCTGGCACTTTTCTACATGTACATGGGTATTTCAACAATCCTAACATGTATTTTTATTGGCATTGTGGTAAAAATGCTAAAACATGCACATTGGCGGTGGAAGGGTTAATCAATCTGGCTGGGTTTACAACTACATCCATATACTACGAACAACAGACTCATTGAATCAACTCACAATAACAACTAATTAAAACTACAACCTTCAAGGTGAAGTGTCCCTGGAGTAGTCTTCCATTTCCAGGGCGAGAATTGTAAACTATTTGTAATATCTCTGTGTTGGACAGTCAATCCCCCCTGTAACACGAGGAAAGTACTCCCCACGCGGAATTTACTCCCGAGTAAAAACCGCGTACGCAGATTTTACTCCCTTTACGCGAAAAGTACTCCCTGCACACACGCCATTTTTACTCCCCTGCGAAATTTACTCCCCTTTTCTTTCTAAACTGAATGAGCAGCAAGACGGATGGCGGGTAGTATTATTCATTATTTAAAAGAAATAATAACTGCAAGAACAACTATTTTTTATTTTTGTATGTGTAATGTGTGAGTTGATTATTTAACAAACTAATAGTATTGTTCCTATGTCAAGGGAAATCACTCTTATGATTGTGGTGCAAAAGAGTTATCACTCTGAAAAGCTAAAATGCTGCGGCACGATGACTGCTTATCAGCATATAGAGTTTAAATATGTTAGTGATTTTCTCGTGTCTGCGGAGTAAAATTTGTTGTTTACGTATTTTATCCCCCGTAAAACAGTATTTACCAGACTTTTCACGGTGTCAGTACTTTAAAAGGGAGGTAATTTCAGTATGGGGTGTAAAATTTGTCGTACGCACATTTTACCCCCAGTAAAACACTATTTACCATATTTTTCATGGTGCCAGTACTTAAAAAAGGAGGCAGTTTCAGTTCGGGGATTAAAATTTGTCGTACGCGCATTTTACCCCAG
>CM065695.1:1695072-1697572 GCA_017654935.2 Phymorhynchus buccinoides | reverse complement strand
AAGAGAGACGAGAGAAAGAGAGAGGGCGAGAGAGCAGAGAGAGAGAGAGAGAGCCGCTCTGACAATGAAACAGAGACGTTGATGCACACAGATTGAGGGTGAATTAAAGCAGAAGAAATAATGGGCTTAGAAAGGGTGACTGCCAAGACAAACCAAGCTAACAAGGGAAGAAAGGGAAGAAAGTGAAACACAGAAAGGAAGCAGATAATGATCTCGATGTGACACACAGGTCAGGGAACAGTGTCCGTGGTCAGAACCCAGTGGACCAAATGGCTAACGAGTGTTTACTGCAGACACCTGGACGTCACCACTCTGCACTAGATCATTTCAACTTTAACGCGTCTCACGCTCTCTCTCTCTCTCTCTCTCTCTCTCTCTCTCTCTCTCTCTCTCTCTCTCTCTCTCTCTCTCTCTCTCTCTCTCTCTCTCTCTCTCTCATAATATCACTGCTTTGCTACCTTTAAATTCAAATATGTATGTTTAATATTGCCATGTTTGTATTCTATGTTCGTATATGTACCAGAGTGCTACCTTTATGTTCAAATCTGTATGTGTAATCATGCCTTGCCATGTTTGTATTCTATGTTCGTATATGTACCAAGGACAGATTGGAAGACTAGGCGTTGCCTAAAGTTAAAGTTTTCAAGTTCTCTCTCTCTCTCTCTCTCTCTCTCTTAACCCTTTCACCGCCAATGTCGCAATTTAGCACCACAATGATTTAACGCCCATGTTGCGAAAAGGCCTCAAACCAGGGTCTGTTATCCAAAGAGCACAGTTTCATAATGTTGGGAGGTAAGGATAGGCCTTACGTTATACATGTCACAGAGGAATTCACAATATTGCAGATTATTATTTGTCTCTACCCTGTTAAGTTTAATGGAATTTTCTTGCTGAAAAATGGCTGACGGCGAAAGGGTTAAAGGCCAATATATACTAAGCAGAAACGATAGCATTTTAGGCGGATGTGCATATAACGAGCACTGTCAGGATAAGGACAACAGACGGCCTTTACCACACACACTTACACAAAAGTAAACATCAAAAAGAAAACAGAGGAGAAAAGAAAAAAGAGAATACAAAAATAAAAAATATTAAAGGTGGAGGAAAAACAAATTGCATTCATTATGATGGCTTTGTGTTATTTCGCATAGTTCATGACACTGTCCGTTTATCTTTAAAAGGATTAGAAAACACATATAACATCTCTCTCTCTCTCTCTCTCTCTCTCTCTCTCTCTCTCTCTCTCTCTCTCTCTCTCTCTCTCTCTCTCTCTCATAACCAATCGTCCGGAGAGTTACAACTTGTTCACTGTGGAATGACCCAGGATTGGCGTGTCACTGTTTACAACACCTAGAGACCCACTGTTCTGCAGGAAACACTGCACCCATCTCTCTGTCTCTCTATCGGTCTATTTGTCTGCCTCTCCATGTATCTCTCGCTTTGTCTGTCTGTTTTCCTTGGTACTGTCTGTTTTTTTTTTTTTCGCTGTCTCTGTCTCTGTCTCTCTCTGTCTCTCTCTCTCTCTTCCCCCCTTCTCTCTCTTCCGCCCCTCTCTCTTTTTTTTCACTCTCTCTCTCCCCCTCTCTCTAAGCTCACTCTCTCTAAGCTCACTCTCTCTCTCTCATCCTCTTCTCCCTTCTCTCCCTCTCTCTCCCTTCGTCCTCTCTGCTCTCCATCTCTCGATCCTCTCTCCCCCTCTCTCTAAGCTCTTCTCTCAAAGCGCTCTCTCTCTCTCTCTCTCCTCATCTTCTCTCTTCTTCTCGTCGTCTCTCTCTCTCTCCGTCTCTCTCTCTGTCTTCTCTTCTGTGTCTCTGTTTCTATTCTTCTTTCTCTTTCCCCTCGCAATCCCTTCCTCACTCTTCGTCTCTCTTTTCTTTCTCACTCTTCTCTCTAATCTGGTCGCTCCTCGTCTCCCAGTCCCCTCCTCAGTCCTCTCTCTTCACTCAGCGCTCTCTCTCTTCTCTCCTCTCTTCTCCTCTTCTCCTCTCTCTATCTCGTCTCCCCTCACTCTCTCAGCATCCCCTTCTCCCTCTTCCCTCTTCTCTCTCCTCTCCATCTGCATCACTCCTCGCTCTCCCTCTCCCCTTAGCTCTTCTCCCTCTCCTCTCCTCCCCCATCTCTCCTGTTCTCCTCCCTCTCACTCTCCCGACTCTCCTCTCTCTCTCCACTCTCCCTCCCTCTTCCTCCACTCTCGCTCTCTCTCCTCCTACTCCTCTCTCTGCTCTCCTCTCTTCCTCTCTCTTCCTCCGTCTCGCCTCTCTCTCCTCATCCGCTCTCATCTCTCGACGGGGTCCTCCTCTCTCTCCTCGTCTTCATCTCTCTCCCGCCTCTCTCCTCTCTCTCTCTCTCACGTCTCCTTCTCACAATCATCATCTCCTATCCTCTCTTCTCTTCTATCTCTTCGTCTCCTCTCTCGCTCTCGCCTCGATCCTTCTCTCGGTCCTCTCGCTCTCTCTCTCTCTCTCTTCTCGCCCTCTCCTCGCCTCTCCTCTCTTCTCCG
>CM065695.1:1679851-1684851 GCA_017654935.2 Phymorhynchus buccinoides | reverse complement strand
ACTAGAATTAGAAAATTACATTATAAAATTTGAGCCCCACACATTTTGCCGCCTTAATATAGCCCCCCCCCCCCCCCCCCACACACACACACACAAGAGATAGATAGCGAAGAGTCTAGCGTCTCCTTTCTGAAGTAAATTGGTCCAACAGTCTGCTGATATTAGATTTGCTTCAAGTATTTTTTATTGTATTTTTGTTGTCATTTTATGATTTTTTACTTCTCATTGACTGTGGGCCATTTCGCGCCGGAGTTGTATAACTAATACTGTCTGTTATCAGAGGGTGTGTTTGTATAACTATTACTGTCTTTTATCAGAGGGTGTGTTTGTATAACTACTACTGTCTTTTATCAGAGGGTGTGTTTGTATAACTACTACTGTCTTTTATCAGAGGGTGTGTTTGTATAACTACTACTGTCTTTTATTAGAGGTGTGTGTGTGTATAACTACTACTGTGTTTTATCAGAGGGTGTGTTTGTATAACTACTACTGTCTTTTATCAGAGGGTGTGTTTGTATAACTACTACTGTCTTTTATCAGAGGGTGTGTTTGTATAACTACTACTGTCTTTTATTAGAGGTGTGTGTGTGTATAACTACTACTGTGTTTTATCAGAGGGTGTGTTTGTATAACTATTACTGTCTTTTATCAGAGGGTGTGTTTGTATAACTACTACTGTCTTTTATCAGAGTGTGTGTTTGTATAACTACTACTGTCTTTTATCAGAGTGTGTGTTTGTTAACTACTACTGTCTTTTATCAGAGGTGTGTGTTTGTATAACTACTACTGTCTTTTATCAGAGGTTGTTTGCATAACTACTACTGTCTTTTAGAGGGTGTGTTTGTATAACTACTACTGTCTTTTATCAGAGGTTTTATCAGAGGTGTGTTTGTATAACTACTACTGTCTTTTATCAGAGGGTGTGTTTGTATAACTACTACTGTCTTTTATCAGAGGTGTGTTTGCATAACTACTACTGTCTTTTATCAGAGGGTGTGTTTGTATAACTACTACTGTCTTTTATCAGAGGTGTGTTTGTATAACTACTACTGTCTTTTATTAGAGGGTGTGTTTGTATAACTACTACTGTCTTTTATCAGAGGTGTGTTTGTATAATCGGGTGTTGAAGAAGTCCACGAACACAGGTTGGTGCACCCTACTTGTCATTGTACATATTAGGCCTTATGCGTATTAGATCCGCAATCCGCAGGTTCTGTACGGAAACCGCGTACACTTATCTAAGAAATAAGCGGATGGGATTACGGATGGGTAGCGTGTAGTGGGTACATACAGTCTTTCATATTTGCTACTTCCAGATTGTCGCGGATTGTGCATGGGTTTCCGCGCGGAACTTGAGCGTGTATCTGCACCAACCTATACTAAGTGATAATGTACAACAGTTGTCAATCCCGGAACATTGTATTTTGATTTTTTAAAGCGTAAGCAAAGATGTTTACATATAAACATTCTCTGTGATGTGCGGGAGTCCATTACATTGTTTACACAGGAACACAGAAAGGAAGGTTGCAGAGTGGCTAAGACGTCCGCCTGCCGATTTCAATGCGTGACTGCAGCGTGTGTGACCCGGGTTCTAATACCCACCTCGCCCTTTCTTTCTAGTTCGACAGAAACATCGAATTGAACGTCGAGTCCTTCGGATGGGGACTTAAAGCTAGTCTGACCCGTGCGCTCTACGCACATAAAAATCCCACGGCAGTTGAAAGTCGGTAAGAGCAGGGGAAAATCCCTCTGACTGGTATGACCAAATTGATAGCTAAGTTTCCCAAGTCTGTCCTCACCCCTTTCTTACCCCCCCCTGCCCCCCCCCCCCCCCCCCCCCCCCCCCCCACCCAACCCCCCCCCCCCCCAATGGGTAGGTAGGCGTTTCGCTTGAGGCTACGCGCTCTCCAAGTAAGAGCAGCCAGAATATACCAAATGCCAACTACACGCGTTTTTGTACTCGCTTTTAGTTCCTGGGTTTCGCGCACGTATACATGGTAACATCTTTCGACCAGGGCTTAATGCTTCATGAAGTGAGTAATCAATGTGAAACTGAGTGACGGCCGTGGTCACAAAACAGTCCTGTGTCTGAGAGACAATCTAACCTCCTTGGCGGAGGTAGCAACAGAGTTTCACAGATTAAGCCAGCGAAAGATAACACTGAAAAGAAACAGTCCTTGACACGCCTTAACGGCCCTTAATTCTGACGTCACCAATTATTTGTCACATCACAACCCGCGGCCATACCGTGCGACATATGTAAACCGATTTCCCATTGGATAAGACCAGGGATAAGTGAAGAAGAGGGGGGAGGGGTTAAAGAGTGATTGACAAAGGGGTGTCCATCTGACACGGTGAATCTGTTCGGTGCCTGGCTAATGCTATTAGAGCCCTCCACACAGTGTGGAGACTGACAGACTATATCTCTCTTTGTCACTGTGACAGGGGTGCAAAGGACCGTCTGCAAAGACTACCTTATCTACAAACTGACACGGGGGATCTGAAGCCTGGGAAGAACTGCAGGTCCTCTTTTCTGTCTCGTACACATAATCCTCTTCACGATGACGGAGTTTCAAATTTATTGGAACATTGACTCTCTCTCTCTCTCTCTCTCTCTCTCTCTCTCTCTCTCTCTCTCTCTCTCTCTCTCTCTCTCTCTCTCTCTCTCTCTCTCTCTCTCTCTCTCTCTCTCTCTCTCTCTCTCTCTCTCTCTCTCTCTCTCTCTCTCTCTCTCTCTCTCTCTCTCTCTACCTCTGCATGTATGTACATACGTATACTATGAATATATTATGCATAAATATGATAACCAAAACACGAAACCACACTACCTAACTGATCATAGCGCATATTCGCAGGTATTTTACTGACGGTTTCTGTACACGCACGTTGTTATGTTTAATGTGTTCTTTTTCGTCGATCACTAGATGGTGACACCAATGTCCCTCACGAAGAGAGCAGTTGTCCGAAGGTCCGCCAAGCTGCCGTAGAGTTTGTCCATCCGTGATGCTGGGTTTGGCCATGCTGCTTGTCTGGGGGCTTAGTGGAGCTGGCAATTTTGTAATAAATGCTCTGCAGTCATGCTTTCTGCTCTGCATGGGCACATCTCAGATTCGCCAATCTTGAGTTTTCGGAACATATTACCACGCAATCTGTTGTGTCCAGTCCTCAGCCTGATCAGAATGACCTGGTCAGATCTGGTGAGTTTGTGATAGCAGTCAGACTGGTTGAAGCTTGGGTGACGTTGCTTCCATTTCTTTTGGGACAGGGTTTTGATAACAGTCTTTTCTTATCCGTAAGAGATCTGTCTGTCCTCTTGTTCCAGCTGCCCCCCTCCCTCCTTTGCCAGCATGTCTGCTTCCTCGTTGCAATGAATCCCACAGTGTGCTGGTACCCACTGCAGAAGCAGATCTGTTTGTTCTGATAGGTCCATCAGCGCTGTTGACAGCTCCTTGAGGTCTTTTGTTCGGGGGTTGTGGAGTGCACTCAGAACAGAGAGAGCAGCTGTGAAGATGACCACTTGAGACTTAGTCTGTGGCAGGTTGGCTCTGATTTTTGTTGCTGCTGTTTTGAGGACTTCAGTTTCAGCTTTGAAGTTTTTGGAGTATTTGCCGGTGGCTATGGAATGTTGTGCTTCTCCATCCCTGTAACTGATGTAATTTAAGGTGTAAATGTTATGGTCCAAAAGTTATGACTCTCTCTCTCTCTCTCTCGCTCTCTCTCTCTCTCTCTCTTCTCTCTCTCTCTCTCTCTCTCTCTCTCTCTCTCTCTCTCTCTCTCTCTCTCTCTCTCTCTCTCTCTCTCTCTCTCTCTCTCTCTCTCTCTCTCTCTCTCTCTCTCTCTCTCTCTCTCTCTCTCTCTCTCTCTCTCTCTCTCTCTCTCTCTCTCTCTCTCTCTCTCTCTCTCTCTCTCTCTCTCCCTCTCTCAGAAAAGAGCGCAAACAATAATCAGAAACAGAAAGTAGATTCAAACCCAAATAACTCTTACAAAGAAAAGCTTCTTTGGTTTGATTTGCATGCCGATGTAAGAGGAGCATGAAAACAATTGTTTTTGATTTGTGTTCTTTTATTATATTTGATGTATTGTTCTGTTTCAATCAGTGGGGTACCTTCTCGTGGCATCCTCAAAGCTGTATACCCTTAAGGCTCGGATAAATCGTACAACTGTACGATATGATTCGATTACGTGGTCTCGGAGAACAAATGTGATTCGCGCTTCGACACCATGTGATCGAATCGTATCGTGCTGTCGTTCGATTTTAGCTGACGTGTAACCGAGCCTTTCGGGAGCACTCAATCAAAACCAACTGTAGAAAGTAAACAATAAATATGAGAGGGAAGGAAGGAAAGACAGTGGGCTAAACAGAAAGGAGCCCAGGGGATGTAACGTGATCATGGCTATGCATATATGTCATCCCCTCCTTCCTGGAATAGAAGCGAAGAACAGGACACGCAACGAAAAAGACACAATCTAAATAGCTGGCCAAATAAAGCACTTGATCGCATAAGCATATGCTACACAAAGAAAAGAGATGGACCCTAGATATTATTTTGTCTCTGTAGATGCCCCCCCCCCCCCCCCCCCCCCCCCCTCCCCAAGCGATGATTGTTTTACCATCCAATGCCATATCCAGGAAGGCGTGCGCATGCATATCATTATTATTCATATCCTGTGTTCCGAACAGACACACAACCGTCACGATAACGCACAGATTAACGAAGCGAGTCTTCTGCAAAGACAAAAATTTGGCACCATGTTTCTGAAGATTTCTTACCTTCCTCTTTGTCCCTGTTCTCTTTGACAAAGCATTAATAACTTACAATTTGTATACACGTAAGCCATAACAACAACAATAGCAAAAATAGTGGGAATGGGGAAAAAATAGAAAAGATTATTCAATGGGTGCAGACTATGAGGTGAAACAGCACTTTTGAAACAGGTGGGTTTTCAGACCAAACCTGAAGGCAGGCAGAGTGTTTGATGACCGGAGGTGGAGAGGGAGA
>CM065695.1:1667351-1674851 GCA_017654935.2 Phymorhynchus buccinoides | reverse complement strand
GAGAGAGAGAGAGACTTCAAACTTCAGACACTTTATTTTACAAGGATAAGAATTTAGGCTGGGCCTAGAAAGAGAGAGAGAGAGAGACAATGACAATGATTTATTCATTTAGGCCTTTGCCCCTCATGAAGGGGGTACAGGATAAACAAAACATCATATACAACTGATCATAATAATATTAACAAATTAATGTATCTCATGATATCATAACTGATCGCAAACGTAAAGCTTTGTATAAATAAATCGACAGGTTTCTTACAATTTTTCATTCGTAGAAGCTAAGAGTAAACTAAAACGAAACTGGTTTGGATGTTTGTAGAACGTTTGCAAAATGTACCGTTTTCTTAAATCATACAAGGCAGGACAACATAACACAAAATGAACATCATCTTCCCTTGTTTTCTTACATAGTGGACAAATTAAGTCAGCTTCAGTGTGTCTCTTATAACGATAGTGATGTACTAAAATCTCAGATACTCCACATCTAAACCTTGACATAATGAATTTCAAATGTTTATCCATATCAATTTTCAAATAAGTTTTAACATCATGTATCGCACAAAATGTTCTATACACATTAAATCGCTCACTGTTATTTACATGGAAGTTCCAGTCTTGCCATCTACATACTATTAATCTTTCCTTAAACACATACAAAAACCGTTTCATGTCTTGCACTCCTTGATTTTCCCAAACATACCCAAACCCAAATTGATACAGCTTGCATCGAATATTTGATACCCAGTTTCTTTTATCTCTACTATCTAAATCTAACAGCATTTCATAGGCCTTATGGGGTAATCTGTAATTTTCCATAATCGTCAATTTTAACCAATAGCGGATACAACATATAGCAGAATTAATGGAAATCGGATATCTATCAGTTTCTCCGTATATGAGATCATTGGGTGTTTGAGACTCAAGTCCTAAGAGAGAGAGAGAGAGATAGAGAGAGAGAGAGAGAGAGAGAGAGAGAGAGAGAGAGAGAGAGAGAGAGAGAGAGAGAGAGAGAGAGAGAAGAGAGAGAGAGGGAGAGAGAGAGAGAGGCGGATGAGGGGGAGTTACAGGAGTTCTGGACGCTCCCCCTCCCCGCCCCATTACATAACAGAAAGAAAGTAAAAGAGGGAGAAATCCATCTACTGCTTCTTATGTGTTCCTATGCCAGACGGCCATAATGGGTGAGGTACGTATGTGTACGATTGTTAGTTTTCACTGGTCTCCCCGTTGCATTCAACCAAGGCATTCCAATGTCAGAGAATATTTGGAAGATAAAAAAGGCAGGTGAATGGGCCAGTAAGGCAGAAACATAGTAGATGATAGTAAAAAGAGGAACAAGTAGAGTAAAAGAGTTGTAGATTAAAAAAAAGTTGCTAACATGGAACTTCCAGAAGGTGGGGTAACTACCTGTACTGAAAGATCCTCCAGTATCCCCACGGGAGAATAATCCATGACCTTATGCCATTCCATACTAGACTTTTAGCTTATCCCAGGAGGCGCCCTATTGCATATTTTACATTTGACACCCCCCTCCCCTCCCCAACCCTCAAACTAAGACACTGGAATCCTATCATCCTTGACTAACTGATCTGCCCCCGTTGTCAACATGCTATGAATTTCATACATCGCCCCAATCACATATTTTGCTGGTTTGGCATTTCTTCATCTAAACTAGACTTTATCAGAGCAGATACCAGCTTCTGAGGTAATCAGAATGGACAGCTTGAATGCACACAAAGTTATCTTTCTCTCCACTCTCTTTCCGTCTCTCACTCCCTCCTCCCCCTTTCTTTCTACCCCCCCCCCCCCCCCTTTCTCTTTCTTTCTTTCTAAACACACACTAAATCTCTCTAAAGTGCAATAGAGAAGGCAAGTTTTGGAAACAGTCTGTCTACCTGTCTCTGTCTGTCTATCTATCTATCTCTGTCTGTCTGTCTGTCTACCTTTCTCTGTCTGTCTATCTATCTATCTCTGTCTGTCTGTCTTGTCTACCTTTCTCTGTCTGTCTATCTATCTATCTCTGTCTGTCTGTCTGTCTACCTTTCTCTGTCTGTCTATCTATCTATCTCTGTCTGGTCTGTCTACCTTTCTCTGTCTGTCTATCTATCTATCTCTGTCTGTCTGTCTGTCTATCCTTCTCTGTCCATGTCTATCTATCTATCTCTGTCTGTCTGTCTATCTATCTATCTCTGTCTGTCTGTCTGTCTATCTATCTATCTCTGTCTGTCTGTCTGTCTACCTTTCCTCTGTCTGTCTGTCTATCCTATCTATCTATCTCTGTCTGTCTGTCTATCTATCTATCTCTGTCTGTCTGTCTGTCTATCTATCTATCTCTGTCTGTCTGTCTGTCCTATCTACCTTTCTCTGTCTGTCTGTCTGTCTATCCTCTATCTATCTCTATGTCTTTCTGTCTATCTATCTATCTCTGTCTGTCTGTCTGTCCCCCTCCCCCCCCCCTATCCTATCTATCTCTGTCTGTCTGTCTGTCTCCCTTTCTCTGTCTGTCTGTCTGTCTATCTATCTATCTCTGTCTGTCTGTCTATCTATCTATCTCTGTCTGTCTGTCTGTCTATCTATCTATCTCTGTCTGTCTGTCTGTCTACCTTTCTCTGTCTGTCTGTCTGTCTATCTATCTATCTCTGTCTGTCTGTCTATCTATCTATCTCTGTCTGTCTGTCTGTCTATCTATCTCTGTCTGTCTGTCTGTCTGTCTACCTTTCTCTGTCTGTCTGTCTGTCTATCTATCTATCTCTGTCTGTCTGTCTTCTACCTTTCTCTGTCTGTCTTTCTCCTGTCTATCTATCTATCTATCTCTGTCTGTCTGTCTGTCTACCTTTCTCTGTCTTTCTGTCTGTCTGTCTCTCTGTCTGTTCATATCTATCTCTGTCTGTCTGTCTCTGTCTATCTATCTACTATCTCTGTCTGTCTGTCTGACCTTTCTCTGTCTGTCTGTCTGTCTATCTATCTATCTCTGTCTGTCTGTCTGTCTGTCTATCTATCTCTGTCTGTCTGTCTGTCTGTTACCTTTCTCTGTCTGTCTGTCTCTGTCTATCTATCTCTGTTTGTCTGTCTGTCTGTCTACCTTTCTCTTTTCTTTCTCCCTCTCTCTCCTTTTTCATTCTTTCTTTTTGGTCCAGCCAGAGAAAGGGATGAAAAGATATAAAAAGAAAGAAAGAACAGAAAATAAATAAGCAAAAAACAAAGTTGGGGAAGGGTGAAAGGTTGAAGGAGGGAGGGAAGAAACTGAAAAGAAACAAACAAATAAAACGAAGAATGAAAAAGTGAAGATGACAAAGAGAAATAAACAACTGGAGGCAATAATCACACGCACATGATCAGATCAATTTCTCTATCATTTTACAATGATCGCTCTCTGGGCAGTTGGCCCGGTTCAGTAAATCATTGTTCATCGTTCTCTTATTTTTAAAAAAAAGTGTCATTTTCTTTTTCTTTCTTGTTTTATTTCATTCTTTTTCTTTTACTTCCTTACAGCTTTCACTCTTTTTTGTCCTTGATTTCTTTTTTTGTATTCTGTCTGTCTGTCTTTCTTTCTCTGTCTGTCTGTCTGTTTCCGTCTCTCTCTCTCTCTCTCTCTCTGCCCCTGTCTCTCCCTTTCTCTCTGTCTGTCAGATTTCACAGTCTAGCAGTAGGCTGGTAGAGATTGTATGACAGATAAGGGAATCTGGAATGTCTTTGCCGTCACTTCAGTAATCATAGTAGTGGTAGCCTGTTTAGCCAGGGTCAAAAGAATTTGGCCAGCTGGCACTGAGGGGAACACCTTCTAGGGAAAAGAGGCAGGAATGTTGGCTGTGGGCGGGGCTTACCGACCCTGGGTTTGAGACGCCATTTTGCATACCGCTTTAAGGGCTCGGCACACGCTGCAACTTTTGCTAGTTGTACCTGCAACTTTGTGGTTGCAACAGTTGTATGCAACATACAACACGGTTGTAGGGTTGCAGCTGTGGGTTGTAGGGCGATAGAAAACGATCCTATCTCTGAGCCTCCACTTGCAACAAGTTGTAGGTTGCAGCCAATCAGAGCGTCGTTTCGTATCACGTGATTTTTATGTCTCAATGGCGGAGTGAAGCCGTGGGACTGTAACATGCAAACTGATCGAGTTAATTCGTAATTTTCCTTGCATTTGGGAACCGGGTGTCCCCATTAAAAAAAAGTCGGGACAGGTACAAGAGGTCAGAATTCAAATAAGCCGTGAAATGGGCGGCATCATAAATGATGAATACTTGCAGGGCATGTTTTCTTTTTCAATCGATGTAGATCAAAACAGTGTGTAAAAATATAAATAGGCTAGGCCTACTACTAGTAGGCCCTAGGCCTATTTGTCAGTTCGAGTTTTTAGAACACCTACTCGAAACAGGACTCTGGCGGGTACTGCCCATCGTCATCGTGAATGACGAGTACTTGCTCAGCATATTTTCTTTTTCAATCGATGTAGATCAAAACAATGTGTAGAGCTGTAGGCCTAGTATTCTTTGTCAGTTCGAGGTTTTAGAAGTAGGCCTACTCGAAATCGGACTCTGGTACTGACCATCGTTTTGATCTGTACACTATTTTCTGTCAGCTTTCGCATTTTAGTTTACATTTGAGTAGTCTGCATACATTTTAGAACAGTATTTCTGAGTCTACCTGTGGTCGGTTCAGCATATGATTGCAAGGACGTCGTACCAAAGTTGCAGCGTGTGCCGCGAGCTCAGGAATTTCTACTGCAACTTGTGGTATAACACTAGTTGTACAACTAATTTGTTGCAGCGTGTGCCGAGCCCTTTAGATAAGTTAGCATGGCAACCAGAACGAGAGCTTTCCCTTCTATGTAGGCTATTATAATTGTGTGTATGTGCTGGGTGTCTTCATTTCTCGTCTTCTTCCATGCAAGATTATGTCAGTCTACTGCCCCCTGCTCTCTTCAAACTGACGGAAATGATCCAGTGAGATGGGAGTATTTGTGGAGTACTGATGGAAATGCTTAGTGAGATGGGAGTATTTGTGGAGTACTGACGGAAATGATCCAGTGAGATGGGTGTATTAGGGGAGTACTGATGGAAATGATCCAGTGAGATGGGAGTATTTGGGGAGTACTGATGGAAATGTTCAGTGAGATGGGAGTATTTGTGGAGTACTGACGGAAATGCTCCAGTCAGATGGGTGTATTAGGGGAGTACTGATGGAAATGCTCCCGTGAGATGGGAGTATTTGGGGAGTACTGATGGAAATACTCCAGTGAGATGGGAGTATTTATGGAGTACTGATGTAAATGCTCCAGTGATATGGGAGTATTTGTGGAGTATTGGTGGAAATGCTCCAGTGAGATGGGAGTATTTGGGGAGTACTGGTGTAAATGCGCCAGTGTTATGGGAGTATTTGGGGAGTACTGATGTAAATGCTCAGTGAGATGGGAGTATTTGGGGAGTACTAATGGAAATGCTCCAGTGTGATTGGAGTATGTATGGAGTACTGGTGGAAATGCTCCAGTGTGATGGGAGTATTTGGGGAGTACTGATGGAAATGCTCCAGTGAGATGGGAGTATTTGGGGAGTACTGATGGAAATGCTCCAGTGTGATTCGAGTATTTGGGGAGTACTGATGTAAATGCTCAGTGAGATGGGAGTATTTGGGGAGTACTGATGGACATGCTCCAGTGTGATTCGAGTATTTGGGGAAAAATAAACAGAACACACTTGTCAAAGGTAACCAGTCAACCGATGACATAAACCCAAACACAACTAACTCTCTCTCTCTCTCTCTCTCTCTCTCTCTCTCTCTCTCTCTCTCTCTCTCTCTCTCTCTCTCGCTCTCTCTCTCTCTCTCTCTCTCTCTCTCTCTCTCTCTCTCTCTCTCTCTCTCTCTCTCTCTCTCTCTCTCTCTCTCTCTCTCTCTCTCTCTCTCTCTCTCTCTGCACAGATTCTACCATGCTAGCAGTATCTCAGACTTTCCCAATTGTGACCTGGCCATGTAGTCATGAGTGCGAATTCGACATTCAAAACAGGGAACAATATGTAAATTAGACTAAAGTCCCAAAACGATTGGCTGTTTAGCCTAATTTACATATTAATCCCCGTTTTGAAATGTCTAAGACGCACTCATCACTACAGGGCCAGAAGACAGCAAACGACTTTAGGGAAGTCTGCTCAGGTCATTACCTCCCCTTCTATCCCATTAGGCAACTTTCTGTCGCCATCTTGCTGACGTCGTCACCTTCAGGGACCATAACTTAATATTGGTGTTGTCTTTCCCTGGTTCTGGGCTGCATTGTGTCAAGGTGTGGAGAAGTTTGAACCCAGTGTGTGTTTTAACTGATTGGAGGGAAAGGGCATAAGCTGCTGGGCACTGAGACGAAAGTTGTTTTGTCAAGCGTCTGTTAACACTTTGTGAAGTAGTGTGTTTAGTGTGCTAGCTGATAATGTTAGTCAGTATGAAGTTGGAAGAGAGAGAGAGAGAGAGAAGGGGGGGGGGAGGGAGAGAGATACTTCAGACTTCGGAATCTTAAAATAACAGCAATGAGAATATAGGCTGAACTTGTTCTTACATTCTGTTCTTGGTATCAAACATGCAGCATTTGAGTTACGCTAGAGCTGAACATACGATATGCAGAACATAGGAATCATAAACACAAGCTACATGTGAGAGAGAGAGAGAGAGAGAGAGAGAGAGAGAGAGAGAGAGAGAGAGAGAGAGAGAGAGAGAGAGAGAGAGAGAGAGAGAGAGAGAGAGAGAGAGAGAGAGAGAGAGAGCACAATTGAACTCACAATTGAACACCGTTTTAATGTTTCAGGGCTCCGGCCTATTACATAGGAAGTGCGGTGCACACATGAAAGGAAATGACAACAAATGTATAATAATTAATATGCGAACAACATTAATCATGAAGGTGGCTAGTTGCTTATCATATGTAAGACATGAATTCTTTTTTTCATCAGTACATAGTAAATATGACAATAAGATATCATGAGCTTGAAGTAATCTGTGTTTCCATTAAGTTTATATTCAGAAAGGACATACATCCAGTGCTTATTGTCGGTACATCCAGTGCTTATGAGACAGTCAACACGGGTAGTAGTATGTAAATTAGGCTAGACAGCCAATCGTTTTGGGACTTTAGTCCAATTTGCATACTACTACCCGTGTTGACTGTCTAAGACGCACTCATGATTACACGCCCTGGCTGTTAACTTACTCATTGACTTACCAAAGAAGGGTGATGTGAAAATACGCGAACAAAGACATTTAGACCCAACCAAACAGGAGCTCTGTAGCACGAAACAGAATAAATCAAACTTAATCGTAGTAAAGAAAAACCAACACATTCTGCTGGATCCAGGTCTACTGAGGAAAGATTCCACACAACAGGCATTCTCCAGAGAGGCTGGCTGTCAGAACCTACACCAGGTTAGACAACTCTCCACAGGCTATTGTTGTCCCCCTGTAAACCAGTTACTGAACCTTCCTCCGCCATTTTAAACACTTCCCCATACAAATGTATGGTTTGGG
>CM065695.1:1649851-1662351 GCA_017654935.2 Phymorhynchus buccinoides | reverse complement strand
GTCTTTTTCGCTGTCTGTTTGTGGGCCTGTCTATGTAGAAATCTGTTTGTTTCAGTCTTTCTGCACATGTTTACAATAAGAAAGGTGAAGTTATGTTTCTGCATTGTCAGTTATTAGGATTTTGGAGTGGGATGATAAACAGCAAGGCTCGAGAGATAGGATAAAAGGAATATCCCATTCCAAAGTCCTAATAACGGATATATACCGATATGTATCAACAGAAAAGCAAGAAAAAGAAATAGGCTCAGATCTGCAGCGAAATGAAAACGCATCCATTTTCACAACAGTGGTCGCAGCACACACACTGTAACACGCATTCTTGCGCAAAGAATATAGTTCAACAAAATATAATTTTTTCACACAAATGTACTTCATAAGATGTGGTGACAAAATGTAACGTTTAAAACAAACAGAAGCAATGAACTGAAACACTAACGATAATTGCTGTTATTTTAATTTGTAAACACCAACAATAAAACGTACACACTTAACAAGAGCGAGTCAATTTCAACACACCGTGAAAAAGAGGGGAGTCAGCTTTGACAAGAACGTCAATCACAGGCCCGGAAAACACGCATTTTTTTAAAAACGGCGGTGTGGTAGCTCTTCGCACAGGTTCAGTCGGCTCATCTTTATTTCCGGACTGAAGATGAATTCGAGCTGTTTTGAGACAGTACTGCGTCTACATTATCAACATGGACTCTCCCTGTGCCAAAATTGCATAGCTCGAATCGTCTGCTAATATCGACGCGCATGGCTGGTCATGGAGTTGAGTAGCCTAGGCCTAGATCCGCGGCTAGACGTTCCAAGTGGCACGCACAGAATGGTTTGTGTAGATCTGTGACAGCTGGCATTGTTGATTCAGTCGAGCCATGAATCTTCTTCAGAGTGGCTTCGTTGTGTACCAGCATTAAATGTTGTCGTCAGCGCTGAATGAATCCGAGGGGTAGCACTGCACAGCTTGTCAAATTCTAGGTCCAGCTTTGGTAGACCCGTAGAGCTCGCGTTGACAGGACGGTAATGTAATAATGCTATGTGAAAATAAATAACTGTGACGTCAAGTTTGTAATAGCAACGGTGTATTCTTACACCTTTTCTCACGTGCGTTTACACTAAGCCTATGGGTTAATACAAGAAATGATATGTCAAGTTATGGTTTTATATCCCCCGCTTGGCAGCCTTCTTTGCCTCTCTTGGAGATTGGTATAATTATTGTGTATTATCCATCGTTCCTTTACCGTGTTATATATTATGTTCTCCTCCATCGGTCGGACCAGTCAGTGGTTGGTTTTCTGGTTCATATTACACGTGTCACCCCTTCCCGCTCTCTCCTCTCCCCTCCCGATTTCCCCTTGTCCATCACTGGCAACTAGTTGGCAGATGTCATAACGATGCTAGCCGTTTCTCTTGACCCATAGAGCTCTGGTGCGGCCTTACAGAGGGACAGTCGTTCACAGTCCTTTAACTTGCATTACCTGTCGCACCCGTCAAACAAACGAATTGTTTATGTGCCATTTTAACACAAATTTCAGAAACAATGGTTGCACGCTGAAATGTGTGTGTGTGTGTGTGTGTGTGTGTGTGTGTGTGTGTGTGTGTGTGTGTGTGTGTGTGTGTGTGTGTGTGTGTGTGTGTGTGTGTGTGTGTGCGTGTGTGCGTGCGTGCGTAGTGTGTTAAGTCAAGTCAAGTAAAGTCAAGACATTGAATAAGCAAGCATACATGCTTTTTGTTTGTGGCCAAGCCACAAACGTATAACTCACTTTGTCTGTCTGTCTGTCGGTCGGTCGGTCGGTCTGTCGGTCCAAAATTGTCGCACATAATTTTTTTTAAAATTATTGACAACATTGTCGCACATATTGTAAAAGAGAAAAAAATACTTGGGCATAAAGTAACATTTCAGTTGTCATATCTACAGTCCTTAGGTAATGACAGAATTGTATACTTAACAGAGCACATTAATCTTCATTTTAAAGCGTACAAAATAATAAACATACGTAATACAGACACTGCAACAGACACGACGAGTATGCGGTGCTTCTTTCGATGAGTATAAGTAGGATAAATAGTTTTAAATGTTTTCCAAAATATATAAAAAGTTACGAAATAGTGCAGAGATAACATTCTGGTTTACAGATTAAAATTATTGAAAAGCCAGGGGAAGCGACTCAGTGTATGTAATGATTGGAGTGGTAAAAATAGACCGCTGCCACAAACGATTGCGAATCCGCGCTTGTTTTCATCAAGCCATCTAACAAAGACAAAATGCAAACACACACGCACAATACACAAACCATATAGCTTATATACATAGAAAAAAGAAACACGGAACAGATTTATATTTACAGTAAACAATGGAGATCCTACGAAAAGCAAAACATATCAACAAATCGTGCCACATATTAACATGGAAATGGAGGCACAAAAGGTTATACGCTCAGATACATTAACACATCTTTATCTCACTCACTACTATTTGTCTATTTTGTAGGAATGGGATTGGGAGACATTACAGTCCAATCTTACAGAACAACTATTACATAGTTAGCTGTTTCTTATCCGAAAGATGGAGTTTAAGTCTTGTCTTCTAGATTTATAGAGGTTATTCCTAGGCCTAGGGAAAGATAACAAATGATTATGTCTGTGAGTATTAACCTTAAATTCATTTTAAAGCTTTTTCGGAGCATTCCCATTTACAATATTGTGCATACGTATTGCTTTATTGAACAACAATCTGTCATGTAATGTTAATAAGTTTAGTTCTTTATAATCTTTGATATCCAGTGAGCTAGATTTTAACAAAATCAATTTTACAGACTTTTTATGCATACGGTTGATTAGTTTCAAATTAGTATCATGCTGTGTGTGTGTGTGTGTGTGTGTGTGTGTGTGTGTGTGTGTGTGTGTGTGTGCGTGTGCGTGTGTGTGCGTGCGCGTGTGCGTGTGCGTGCGTGTGTGCGTGTGCGTGCGTGTGTGCGTGTGTGTGTGTGATTTGATGATTGATTTAATTTAAAGTCTGTTCACACAATGGTAATATTAGACTGGGGGGAGGTGGGAAAAAAAAGTGTGTGTGCGTGTGCGCGCGCGCGCGTGTGTGTATGTGAATATGAGTGCGTGTGCAACAAATCCCTAACAAATGAATAACAACAAATAAATTAAAAAAAAGTGAAAAAGAAAACAAAATTAAAGTGAATTAACTCATGAACTAAAGTAATCTTGCAATTCCAGAGCTGGATTTGACTGTAGCAATTTTGATCATTTCATGACTGTAAACTACATATTTTAAAGTTCCAATTTGTGCAACTTGTATCCCAGATACTTTGTATAACAATGATAATAATGGACATTCTAAAAGAATGTGTTGAACTGATATTGGGAGACCACAATCGCATTCTACATCTTTAGAAAATTTGGTCCTCCACGAGTTCAATCGAATTTTGTAGATAAGGCTAGATAAAGATCTTGAACATAATAATATCTTAGATTTTGAAGGAAGCTTTTCATTATATATACTATTTTCTAACATTGAATTTATTTCGTGTTTTTCTAGTTTTATCGAACAATCTGACGATTTTCTACTAGCACCTTCTTTCGCTAATTTATCAGCTAGTTCATTCCCAATGATACCACAGTGCGATGGAATCCAGCAAAATTCTACGTTAATTCCGTTAAATATAATAGAATGTATTAGATATTTTACATCAAAAATTAAATCTCTTCCGGTGTTTGCATTCCAGTTTTGTAAACTATAAAGAACAGATTTCGAGTCAACACAAAGTAAAATACTATAAATTGCAATATCCATATCAGCTATCCATACAGAAAAGTCTTTTCCTAAACAAAATGATTTTCTGACTTTTAAATCAGGGATCACAAATCCAGCTCCTGTATAGGATTCTAAAACCGAGCCATCTGTGTAAATCTTAATATTATGTGGATATGTATTTTCGATGTTTTCTTTTGCTTCTACTGATATTAAATTGATGTTATCGTCTTTTTTCAGAGTAGTATAATCTATATCAATTTTTGCAGAATTATGCTCCCAGTGAGGAACAATAGTGTGTGTGTGAGTGTCTCTGTGTGTGTGTGTGTGTGTGTGTGTGTGTGTGTGTGTGTGTGTGTGTGCGTGCGTGTGCGTGTGCGTGTGTGCGTGTGCGCGCGTGCGTGCGTGTGTGACGATGAAATTGATTGCTGGGAAAGTGGGGCGGTTTCAATATGCAGGCGGCTGACCTAAGGTTTGAGGTTGTGCTGTTTTGAATTTAGAAACAAACAAATACAAAAACACTTGTATTGCTTTTCTTTTACTGACGGTTTTCGTTATTTGTGTCTTATTGAATTTCTATTATTGCCGCCAGGTTTTTGTTTTCCTGTCTTCCATGTTTCTTTCTTTCTTCTTCTTCTTCTTCTTCTTCTTCTTCTTCTTCTTCTTCTTCTTCTTCTTCTTCTCCTTCTCCTCCTCCTCCTCCTCATTCTTCCTCTTCTTCTTCTTCTTCTTCTTCTTCTTCTTCTTCTTCTTCTTCTTCTTCTTCTTCTTCTTCTTCTTCTCCTCCTCCTCCTCCTCATTCTTCCTCTTCTTCTTCTTCTTCTTCTTCTTCTTCTTCTTCTTTCTTCTTCTTCTTCTTCTTCTTCTTCTTCTTCTTCTTCTTCTTCTCCTCCTCCTCCTCCTCATTCTTCCTCTTTCTTCTTCTTCTTCTTCTTCTTCTTCTTCTTCTTCTTCTTCTTCTTTCTTCTTCTTCTTCTTCTTCTTCTTCTTCTTCTTTCTTCTTCTTCTTCTTCTTCTTCTTCTTCTTCTTCTTCTTCTTCTTCATCTTCTTCATCTCCCCCCCCCCCCCCTATCCTTAATAACTGGATCTCTGAGCAATCAAGAGGCAACAGAGAGAAAAAAACAACGAGCCTCAAAATCTGACAACCACGCTAACCTCCCTTTGGCGGAACCGGAAATTGTCATGTTCTTGGCTCTATCATGTCTTTCCGAGCATGCGCAACAGCATGCTAAGTGCTTAATACATGCCCCCCCCCCCCCCCCCCCCCTTCATTCTGTCTGTATTTCTAGTTTTACCTCTACAGTTGGAGGATGTGCTACAAGTTCTGTTTATTAACTTTCGTTGGCATGTAGCGAACATTTCCGTGCTGGCCGTCATGTCCTCTGTCTCTAGTGTTACATTTAGCTGTAAATGCGTGGAATAAGGGTCCCCCCCCCCCCCTATGTAGTGCAGTACACCGCGGCATTTGTCACAGGCCTGGTTCGTTGCGTTTTTCCGTCTTGCCTTTATCTTCTACTATTATTGAATGCATGTGTTTCATAATGTAAATGAATGAAAATTTGTGTTAAATATAGCAAATGACAGAGGATGAAGTACTCAATCTGCAGTAAGAAAGGCAAGAACGGAAAAATGGAAACAACCGATAAATGGAGGAGGGGGGGAGGGGGCGCATCTTTACCTTTACCAACATGTAGTCTAAAGATCGAACTACACGTTCTTATTTGTCACTCTTTGTGTGTGTGTGTGTGTGTGTGTGTGTGTGTGTGTGTGTGTGTGTGTGTGTGTGTGTGTGTGTGTGTGTGTGTGTGTGTGTGTGTGTGTGTGTGTGTGTGTGTGTGTGTGTGTGTGTGTGTGTGTGTGTGTGTGTGGTGTGCGTGCGCGTGCGTGTGCGTGCGCGTGTGTGTGTGTGTGTGTGTGCGCGCGTGCGTGTGCGTGTGTGAGTGAGATAGAGGTGACTTGCTGTGATGTTAAAGACATCAATTCATGATTCCTTCATCAATAATCGCCATGATAAAGTAATAAAAAAAAAGTCATCAGAGAGAGAGAGAAATTGGTAGAGACAGAGACAGAAACTAAATGAAATTATATATTAAATTAAATTAAAAATATTGTATTCATCTAGGCCATAGTCCCTAACTGCTCCAGTGAGATGGGAGTATTTGGGGAGTACTGATGGAAATGCTCCAGTGAGATGGGAGTATTTGGGGAGTACTGATGGAAATGCTCCAGTATGATTCGAGTATTTGGGGAGTACTGATGGAAATGCTCAGTGTGATTCGAGTATTTGGGGAGTACTGATGGAAATGCTCCAGTGAGATGGGAGTATTTGGGGAGTACTGATGGAAATGCTCCAGTGAGATGGGAGTATTTGGGGAGTACTGATATATAATGGAAATGCTCCAGTGTGATTCGAGTATTTGGGGAAAAATAAACAGAACACACTTGTCAAAGGTAACCAGTCAACCGATGACATAAACCCAAACACAACTCTCTCTCTCTCTCTCTCTCTCTCTCTCTCTCTCTCTCTCTCTCTCTCTCTCTCTCTCTCTCTCTCTCTCTCTCTCTCTCTCTCTCTCTCTCTCTGATTTACGTGGTCAAAGCGAGATGTCAAAATTCCAAAAATGTCCCATAACCTAATAACTCGCAGATCCTTTGCTCGTCTTGAGAACGACGCGTTTCTTTCAGATTTAGCTCATTCCCAGTCATTGCGCTCTGTCTATCAATTCACTGATCCCGATGAAGCTTTTGAAATGTGGTACCACGGTTTCCTTAACATTTATGCTAAACACGCTCCTTTAAAAACAATGCGAGTAAGCTATAATTTAAAAAATATCGAAAGATGTAGATGAAAGAGAGTCGCTTTTGGCATCAGGAGATAAAGATAATTTTAAAAAGCAAAGAAATTTGGTTAATTCTATTAAACGATGTGCGAAGAGAACATACTTTAAAAATCTTATATCTACTAAATCTGATAGTAAATCAATTTGGAAAGCAATAAATCAATTAAGCAATAAAAATGTAAAGACTAAGAACCCATTTGTTAAATTATCGACAGATGACATGAATAAACATTTTTGTGACATGGCCACCACAATAATAACATCCAATAGAACTTCAGAAAATACTCTAAATATTTTGCAGAACTTCTGTGATACTAAAAAAGTTAAAGAGTGTGTTGATATTCCGCTATTGAGTGTACACGAGGTTTTCAACACTCTTACCCACTTGAAACAGACAAACACACGAGGCATTGATGAAATTGATGCTAAGATACTGAAGTTATCTGCCCATGTAATTGCTGAAACACTCACATATGTCTACAACCTATGTATTTCAAAAAATCGTATTCCCAAAGCTTTTAAAGTAGCCAAAATAATACCAATCCACAAGTCAGGTGATTGCGAAGATCCTTCCAATTACAGGCCCATTACTATTTTATCTACCCTATCTAAGCCTTTGGAAATTCACATAAATAAACATATTCTGAATCATTTCAATTCCTTTGATTTATTTCATCAAAACCAATCAGGGTTTAGAGCTAACCATTCGTGCCACACCGCTTTAACCAACCTGGTAGATCAGTGGCTTATTAATATTAACAACGATGAAATTACAGGTGTTCTTGCTGTTGATTTCATGAAAGCTTTTGATGTTGATCGTAACCTCTTGCTAAAAAAACTAAACATTTATGGCATAACTAATAACACCTTAGAATTCCTATAGTCTTTTTTATCAGATCGAAAGCAAAGAGTCTTTCTAACTGAATCTGAATCCTGTACAATGCCTGTTGATTTTGGTGTTCCCCAAGGTTCAGTCCTTGGCCCCATCTTATTTTCAATATACATTAATGATCTGCCTCTTTTTCTTACAACTCCCACTGAAATGTTTGCAGATGATACGACTTTGCATACTAGTGATAGTAAAGTAGATCAGGTTTTTACTTGTTTACAGGACAATGTTGACAAACTAATTGAATGGTCTGAAATTAACCATATGAAACTACATCCCAAACCATCTAAACACTTACTAATCATTACTAGACAAAAACGTCAAAATCACTGCCTTGGTTCTCATTCGCTCTATATCAATGGTGAAATCATGGAAGAAGTTGACCATCACAAGATACTCGGAGTTGTTGTTTATAACAATCTCTCGTGGTCCTACCAAATATCTATGCTTTGCAAGCAAATATCTAAAAAAACCGTTTATCAGCTTTCCAGTATTAAACATTTTCTTGATATCGACAGCCGTAAATTGTTTATCAATGCTTATATCCAATTACATATTAATTATGCCTCTACACTATGGGATTCAGCTAGTGGAAATAATCTAAAACCTTTACTTAGTTTGTACAGGCGTGGTCTTAAGTTGATCCTTTTGAAATCCTCGTCCATTACTCATACGGACTATCAGCACCTAGGAATACTGCCTCTACAATGGAAACTTGAATATAACAAAGCCATTTTCATGTTTAAAATAATGTCTGATCGCGCTCCTCCTGCTTTAAAACATAAATTTGAACTAAACCTCGTCCGCAATGTTCTTAAAATCAAAGTACCTCTTCCAAGCGTTGATCTCTTCAAGACTAGTCTGTTGTATTCGGGCGGTTGTTTGTGGAATACGATTTTAGCTTCTTTTAATGTTCATTCAAGTCTCAATGTTTTCAAGAAAAACTATCATAAATACCTTATGATCAAACATATAAACAACATCACATAATTATTAATCTTTCTTATGTAGCTATTGAAATGTATTACTTTTAATAATGTTTATTCATGACATGGTTAATTTGTACATAAATCTTGTTTTTAAACATGAGGTTTTTTTTGTGTTTTTTGTTCACTTTAAGGGGGGGGG
The DNA here is from genome assembly GCA_017654935.2 of Phymorhynchus buccinoides. Lineage (NCBI taxonomy): Eukaryota > Metazoa > Mollusca > Gastropoda > Neogastropoda > Raphitomidae > Phymorhynchus > Phymorhynchus buccinoides. The sequence goes on along the minus strand of CM065695.1, from coordinate 1,653,733 downwards.
GGGGGGGGGGGGGGAGGGAAGATGGAGGAAGAAAGTAATTTATTGTGTTTTGATGATGTCATACTCATAATGCATTGTTTAGATTGTTGTTGTTTTTTCTTCCTCCACAATGTATTTCCTGAATCTCGTGAATTCAATTTATATTAGTTCATATGATTACTGTGCTGTGTGCGAGGTTGGTGGTGGGTGGGGGGAGGGTGGATGGGTGTATGAATGTGTAGTTGCATTTTTGGGGGTGGGTGGGGGTGGGGGGGGGGGTGTGTCCTGCTGCTTTTGTTCATTAATTGAAGTTGTAATTATGCTTTTATTCCTTTGTTTCGAGGGCAATATGTAAACAAGCCCATTGTGTGCTTATTCTTTTCCCTCAATAAACACATGTTTCAAATGTTTCTCTATTTCTGTCTGTCTGTCTCTCTCTCTCTCTCTCTCTCTCTCTCTCTCTCTCTCTCTCTCTCTCTCTCTCTCTCTCTCTCTCTCTCTCTCTCTCTCTCTCTCTCTCTCTCTCTCTCTCTCTCTCTCTCTCTCTCTCTCTCTCTCTCTCTCTCTCTCTCAGAAAAGGTTATTCCAGAGGGCTGGATGTAAAAAAGCATGTTAGTGCTTACTCTATTACCCTCTATAAATAAAATTCAATCAATCAATCAATCAATCTCTCGCTCTCTCTCTGTGTGACAGAATGCTTAAATTCCCATCCTTGTTCAATTAATTATAAAGTGTACGAAATCTGACCTCTCTCCATCTCAGTCTCTCTCTGTCTCTCTCTCTCTGTCTCTGTCTGTCTGTCTGTCTGTCTGTCTCTCTCTCTCTCTCTCTCTCTCTCTCTCTCTCTCTCTCTCTCTCTCTCTCTCTCTCTCTCTCTCTCTCTCTCTCAGAAAAGGTTATTCTACTGTAGACCAAATGTTCAATCTACATGCAATTGTTCAAAAATGTATGAGTAAAAAGGGTAGAAAACTGTACGTAGCTTTTGTGGATTTTCGAAAAGCTTTTGATTCGATCAGACATGATAAATTACTAGAATGTATTCGAAATAATGGGGTAAAAGATACATTTCTTGCATCCCTAACAGCTATGTATGAATCTTTATTTTCATGTGTTCGTGCGAATTTTGATTTATCTGAATTTTTTGAATGCCCAATATGTGTAAGACAGGGATGTGTTTTAAGCCCTACATTATTTTCGATGTTTATAAACCAGCTTGCAGACCATATGAGTGAAAATGGTTTACATGGGTTTCAAATAGTGCCAGACATTATGGAACTGTTTATTTTGCTTTTCGCAGATGATATTGTTTTAATTTCTACTACCCCAAGGGGACTACAGCATCAATTAAATATCTTAAAATCCTGCTGTGATGACTTACAATTATTTGTCAATACTGAAAAGACTAAAGTTATGGTGTTTAGAAAAGGTGGATTTCTTGCAAAATATGAACGGTGGTTTTATGATGGTAACCAATTAGAGGTAGTTAACAAGTATTGTTATTTAGGATTCTGCTTTACTACAAAAATTAGCGCTAAATTAGGAACGGAACATTTTGTTTTTAAGGGAAAAAGAGCTGTTGTTGAATTGAACCGAGCATATCAAATGTATAAAGAAATGAATGCTAACACTTTCTTTAAAATATTTGACATGAAAATACAACCTATATTGCTGTATTCTTCTGAGATTTGGGGTCTCCAAAGACTAGAACATATAGAGAAAGTCCATCTCATGGCTTGCAAGAGATTCCTAGGTGTGCCACAAAGAACTCCAAATAAAATGGTATATGGTGACCTTGGAAGATACCCCCTTTATATCAATTCTATGGTTAATTCTGTCAGATACTGGTTCAAACTGGTTCAAACCCCTAACAGATTACCATATAATGCTTATCTTCTGTTGCTTGATATGGATCAGTCTGGAAAGACTTGTTGGGCTTCTCAAATACGTAACAATTTGTGTGAAACTGGTTTCAATATTGTATGGCTTCAGCAAGGTGTTGGCGATATAAAAGCTTTTTTGTATATATTCAAGCAAAGATTAGTAGACATGTTTATTCAGGAATGGTCTGGATCTCTTAGAGATAGTAATAGATGTAGTAACAATAGATCTTTCAAAACTATTTTTCACAAGGAAGAATACATCACTTGTATGGATTATTGTTTTAGATTTGCCATTTCACAAACAAGGTTCAATGTCTTGCCTCTCAATAATAATGTACACAGACATAGTGATAACAATGTGGATAAGATGTGTCCTTTCTGTATGAGAAAAAATTAAAACGAGGAACATTTTATTTTTGAATGCTTCATGTACAATGATTTAAGGTTGACATTTCTGAAAGATTGTATTACCTTACCATTGTCTACACTACTGAAAGCAAGCAACAGTACTCACAGACATGGTTTATCCAGATACATTTCCCATGCTATAAACAGAAGAAATAATGTGATTGGCTAGCTAATACAGATTCATTGTTATCCAAATTATACAATACAAAATGTCATCTATGCGTATGCGTACATTGCCATTAATACTGATTTATGTGATATTGTGTTGTTGTTTGTTCAAAAAAACATAACTGTGAACACGTGACCATTGATAGTAATCTATTATGTGAGTCACCTGAGTTATTTTAGTTTACAACATAATAGCCAATTCATGCGAAATTATACTGTGACAGGAAATAGTTGTTCTTGTTCTAGAACTAATTACTTGAAGCAATATTTGGTTGATAATCATTTCGCTATGAACGGTATTCATTATTGCATAACATGATGTCTAATATTAATAGCCACATTATCACCATTGTTTATGCACTCTTTACAGGTCCTCCCTTTCACCCGTTCGTCGTTCCCCATTGCACTGTGGCCCAAGGCCGAAGCGCAATTAAAAACCTTTCAGTGTTCAGTGTTCTCTCTCTCTCTCTCTCTCTCTCTCTCTCTCTCTCTCTCTCTCTCTCTCTCTCTCTCTCTCTCTCTCTCTCTCTCTCTCTCTCTCTCTCTCTCTCTCTCTCGCTCTCTGTGTGTGTAACAGAATGCTTAAATTCCCATCCTTGTTCAATTAATTATAAAGTGTACGAAATCTGACCTCTCTCCATCTCAGTCTCTCTCTGTCTCTGTCTCTCTCTCTCTCTCTCTCTCTCTCTCTCTCTCTCTCTCTCTCTCTCTCTCTCTCTCTCTCTCTCTCTCTCTCTCTCTCTCTCTCTCTCTCTCTCTCTCTCTCTCTCTCTCTCTCTCTCTCTCTCTCTCTCTCTCTCTCTGTCTCTGTATCTCTCTGTCCCTCTCTCTCTCTCTGTCTCTCTCTCTGTCTCTCTCTCTCTCTCTCTCTCTCTCTCTCTCTCTCTCTCTCTCTCTCTCTCCCTCTCTCTCTCTCCCTCTCTCTCTCTCTCTCTCTCTCCTCTCTCTCTCTCTCTCTCTCTCTCTCTCTCTCTCTCTCTCTCTCTCTCTCTCTCTCGCTCTCTTGTATCATTGGACCATGAGCGTATTTGCACCTGTGTGTTCGAACCTACCACAAGAGACTAGGTATGCATATTTTGGTATAGTTATGGGGTATACTGTATGTTTTTGTGTGTGTGTGCGAGTACGTTTGAGTTTGAATTTGTTTTGCTTGTTCTTCAATTTACTGTGAACATGCCTGTTGTTAGAGTTAGAGTTATATGTTGTTTATAGCCCCGTCGACTGCTACGGCCATTTCAGGGCTGTCACCACGTCAAAATTTGAGTACATAAGATCACAGTTTAAAATCCGACCACGTGATATGTTGTTATTTTCTATTCTTTTTATGCATGTTTTACTTTCTTTTTGTTTTCCTTTTCTTGTTATTTGGCTTTTCTTTCCCCCTAGCCCTCGAGGGCATGGTGTAAAGAAGCTTGAGCATATCCGTTTACCCTCATTAAACATTCGT
>CM065695.1:1639851-1642351 GCA_017654935.2 Phymorhynchus buccinoides | reverse complement strand
GTAAGAGACACGATCCTAGCATTCATTATGTGACAACGCTGCTGCTCATAAAGTCCAGATACGGGGCCGTAACCAGAACGGGGACTGTGAGAAGATACTGATACCCACAACATTACGACCGCTGTTAGTGGTCGATGGCCAAGTCTTGTAACCCTCTGTCTGCTTCAGAGAGAGAGAGAGAGAGAGAGAGAGAGAGAGAGAGAGAGAGAGAGAGAGAGAGAGAGAGAGAGAGAGAGAGAGAGAGAGAGAGAGAGAGAGAGAGAGAGAACAATATCAAAAGTGTCATAAATATAAAAAATAAGTTATAAAAAAAGAAAAGAAAAAAAGAAGGTATACGAGAATGTTTGGAGAGATATGCATATATACTTGCATGTAAATACATTCCTTCATAACAGTTATGCACACACAAAGTATGTCAAATATCTAGCCACAATTGACATAAAATATAATTATATAGTAGCACACGTGTGCAAACATGGTATATTTTAAAGCAAAATAGTTGATAAAGTTTTAACTTTAAAAAAATACAAAAAATACACAGACAATAATTAGATGCAACGAATGAAATGGGAATATGTGCGAACTTTTTCAAAACATTTCAGGGGACAATATTGAGGTTATTCAGAGTTATTCATCAGAAAATCGTAAAATATTTGTTTAAACCTCTTAAAATTTGATTCATGTTTAGAGAGAGAGAGAGAGAGAGAGAGAGAGAGAGAGAGAGAGAGAGAGAGAGAGAGAGAGAGAGAGAGAGAGAGAGAGAGAGAGAGAGAGAGAGACAGAGAGAGAGAGAGAGAGAGAGAGAGGGAGAGAGAGAGGGGGGGAGAGAGAGAGAGAGAGAGAGAGAGAGAGAGAGAGAGAGAGGGAGAGAGAGAGAGGGGGAGAGACAGATAGAGAGAGAGAGAGAGAGAGAGAGAGAGAGAGACAGACAGAGAGAGAGAGAAGGAGAGAGAGAGAGGGGGAGAGAGAGAGGAGAGAGAGAGGGTGAGAGAGAGAGAGAGAGAGAGAGAGAGAGAGAGAGAGAGAGAGAGAGAGAGAGAGAGAGAGAGAGAGAGGCGACACTCGGTGCTTTCAGTCCACGTTATGACAGCCGAAAGATGATAGACTGGGGCGTATCAGAAGCTAGAGCAGCTGTAGAATGCAGAATGCAGCTGCAGGGTGTTAGTGGTCAATGTCCAACAGTACTGACCGATGTAGCTCTTAGGGATGAGGACTGTTTGTACACAACATAGTACTAGAGAAAGGTGCATCGAGGCAACAGGCCCATGTTTTGATGTCAGTCCTAACGACAAGTTGCCTTCTGGATGCTGGCTCTCCGTCGGATAACACAGCAAGTACACTCACCATAGTAGAGCCTGGCAATTCAGACCTAGTGCCATGGTCGTATTTAATTAAAACAGCAGTGTGCTCCTTGTTGTAATATTAATGATCGCCATATCAATATATAATATTGTAATATCAACACTCAATCTCTCAGAATCCTTCTCACTGGTACAAAGACACTTTACAGAGAGCCGGCCAACACAAAGTAGTAGTTGTAATAAAACAAAACTACACCATAGTAGCAGTAAATAGTAGTAGTAGCATTACATGTAGTGGTGTTAGTAGTAGTAGTTACTAGTAGTACTAAGTAAAAACAAGTGCAACGCTGAGCGGCTGCAAAGTCCCCTCGCAGCATCGCCGAGCTACTCCGAAATCGGAATGTGTCGGCTGTACACACAGCGGGGAGACCATTGAGAACTGAAAACAGGACGCACGCACGGCCGAATGGACGGCCGGAAAGAAGTGGGACATATCGGGCCTGTGACACAAAGGGCCTAGGGCACAGCGGGCTTATCCCATGTTTAGCGACTCGGGAACTTATCTGCCGCTTGGCGATGCGCGTGTTGCTTTTTTTTTTAACTACACACTAATCATTAAAAACGCATCAAAACAGCACGTAACTGAATAGTTTATATATATATAGCCTTGGGGTTCGGACCCGTGATTTGAGCGCCCGCGATCATGCGTACACGCGCGCACAGAAACATTCATGACAACTGTGTTATAGACCATTCATCAAGAAATGTTGTGAAACAAACTGCATTGAAATACATGCAAAACTTCGCGAGATATTAGCGATTATGTGTTTCGGGGTTTGAACCCCGTAACTGGCGCGACCTTGACCTTAATGTAAAACTAAATACATCAGTGGATAGCTTGCATCTTGGCAAACTAGTATACCAAATTTGATGATGATAGACTGAATAGTTTTTGAGAAAAACGGACGAGTAGCCGGACGGAGGCACGCCGGACGGACGCCGCTGGACGGACGCCGCTGGACGGACGCCGCCGGACGGACGCCGCCGGACGGACGCCGGACGGACCAGACAAAAACAATAGTTCCCCGAACCTTCGGCTCGGGGACTAAAAAGAAAGAAATTGAGTCAAGCTCCTCGACCATTGAGTCACGCACTCTACGGAAGCAGGCCTGTACCCAGGTCACAACTCTTTAATGTCC
>CM065695.1:1609851-1619851 GCA_017654935.2 Phymorhynchus buccinoides | reverse complement strand
AATCCACACAATAAAAGCAAACCAGCACAAAGTTAAACCAGAAATAGTAAAAATCTTATGTAAAATGAATCAAAATAATAATGTTCTGAAATTTAAATTTCAAAACCTTTGTAGACATGACTAGGGAGGGCTAACTACTGAGATGGTATCCAAATTAAGGATAAAAATAGCATGAAAGAAAAATCTCAGTGAAACATAATATTATATATATATATATATATATATATATATATATATATATATATATATACGTGTGCACATGTTAATTCGTATTAGGAATGAATAAACTGTTTAACTCTCTCTCTCTCTCTCTCTCTCTCTCTCTCTCTCTCTCTCTCTCTCTCTCTCTCTCTCTCTCTCTCACACACACACACACACACACACACACACACACACACACACACACACACACACACACACACACACACACACACATGCATGCACATACATGCATCTCTATGTCTGTGTGTGTATGTGTGTGTGAGAGAGAGAGAGAGAGAGAGAGAGAGAGAGAGAGAGAGAGAGAGAGAGAGAGACAGAGAGAGAGAGAGAGAGAGAGAGAGAGAGAGAGAGAGAGAGAGAGAGAGAGAGAGAGAGAGAGAGAGAGAGAGAGAGAGAGAGAGAGAGAGAGAGAGAGAGAGAGGCGCATGAACTGTTGGGAACGGGAAGGGACCCAAAATATGTGAAAGCTCGGGGTGACTTGGAGAGGGTGGGGGTTTGGGGGTAGGGTGGGGGTGAACAAATGAATGCGATAATAGAAATGGTGGGAAAGAGGGCAGTTCTTGATGTTTTGATAGTCGCTTGTATCGACCCTGTGTTCAATTTTTGTTTTGTTTTTGTTTTTTTGCGGAGCATGATTTGTCATTCATTTTTCCTTAGTTTTGTTTCCATTTTTCATGCATGCAAATGTGTTTCTTTGCTTGTATTGTGCTTGTACGAGACCACACTATAATTTCACCTAACGTGATAATAAAGTATTTTTGACTTTGACTTTGACTTTGACTTGACACAATGTTAATTTATGTTAGCGATTAAAACGTGTTAACATTTTAAATGGCAAACACTGGCAAATTCACTTTAAAACTGAGATAGTACATACAAAGTGTACGCCATCAGGCACCTATGTTTAATTCCTCGCCTACTGTGACGCAAGGCTGCAAGCGTTGCTTGTGAACTAAAACATATCTAATTAATTCAACCAGTAAGTATTTTTGTATAATTATTTTAAATTGTGTTGTTATTATAGTTATCACAATATATTTTAAAAACAGTTTAATGGATATTTATTTTAGATCTGACGTTATAGTGGAAAGAATCATTGTCAGTGTTGAGCGACAGAGGCGACGCCACATTGTCAAACAATAGGCGCTTGAGAGAAGTCATAATGACAGGTTAATTTACGAACACAAAAGGCGTAATTTTGTTTAATCCCCCCAATGTTTGTGTGTTAAAACTGTCGGAGTGCATTTTAGATGTGTCAATGTACCATTATCAACAATCAGAAATTGAAAAGCAATTAGTTTGTCTTATTTTATCTTTCTTCCCACACTATAAGGAATATCTATATGTAGGGCACATGAGCAGAGCAGGCATCAGAACCATAGCTTGACGAGGAATATCACTAAGTCAGGGAAACAAGGCGTGGAATAATGGGAGCCATACAATATAGTGATAACGCCTCTGTGTGACCACTGGTGATACAGAATGCTGACCATTATGTAGAGTGGTCAGTGACAGGTCCATTTCCTAATGGTCACTATCAGCAAAGAGAGATGGCCGAAGGGGGAAATACTTATGGTCAAAGTTAGTGATAACAGGGGTGGTGGTGAGAAGGGTGGACACAGGAGGGGGGAGAAGGGGGAGTTTGGAGGGTGAGTGGGTAAGTGGAGGGGTAGAGGTATAAATATGTTGTAGATAAACGGGTACAAGTTGGCTATGTGTACGTTTGCCGATCTGTCGCTTCCTAACAAAACTTCCAGAAACGAACATAAAACCAGTTCGATATTCTAGAATGTCAATCTTTCTTGCTTTCCACAAATATTGGTTCGGTTTGTTTTGTTTATTTCTTCGTCTGTGTGTCGGTTTTGATTGAGTGTGTTGTCTTTCATGTATATGTTGTATGTTCATTTGCATGTACACTCACCCCTTTGTATATTGATTAACAATGAGGAAAAAAAGAACATTTGAAAAAAAAAGAAAAAAAGAAAAGAAACATTTAAACAAAGTACTAGATAATTATAGAAAAGCAGCAAATACAGTAAAATGCTGGGGGGGGGGGGGGGGGGGGGGGGGGGGGGGGAAAAAAATATTCTGTTTAATCAGACAAGAAAGAAAAGCAGTTGTTACTTTTAGGAAAAAAGGTGGTATTCTATGTACCGAAACTCAGGAACAGTTCATTTAGCTTTATTTATTTTTTAAAAAAGAAGGGAAAAAAAAGAATAAAACACAACAGAATGACTAAAGATCCATCTAAACAAAAAAAAAAAAAAACCAGAGTGCAAAGGAAAGTGATGTGTTGCATTGTCTGTTTATAAATACATGTAGCAAAGAGTAAAGAAAGTGATGTGTTGCATTGTCTGTTTATAAATAGTAAAGAGTAGAGAAAGTGATGTGTTGCATTGTCTGTTTATAAATAGTAAAGAGTAGAGAAAGTGATGTGTTGCATTGTCTGTTTATAAATAGTAAAGAGTAGAGAAAGTGATGTGTTGCATTGTCTGTTTATAAATAGTAAAGAGTAAAGAAAGTGATGTGTTGCATTGTCTGTTAATAAATAGTAAAGAGTAGAGAAAGTGATGTGTTGCATTGTCTGTTTATAAATAGTAGAGAGTAGAGAAAGTGATGTGTTGCATTGTCTGTTTATAAATAGTAAAGAGTAGAGAAAGTGATGTGTTGCATTGTCTGTTTATAAATAGTAAAGTACATAGAAAGTGATGTGTTGCATTGTCTGTTTATAAATAGTAAAGAGTAGAGAAAGTGATGTGTTGCATTGTCTGTTAATGAATAGTAAAGAGTAGAGAAAGTGATGTGTTGCATTGTCTGTTTATAATAGTAAAGAGTAGAGAAAGTGATGTGTTGCATTGTCTGTTTATAAATAGTAAAGAGTAGAGAAAGTGATGTTTTGCATTGTCTGTTCATAAATAGTAAAGAGTAGAGAAAGTGATGTGTTGCATTGTCTGTTTATAAATAGCAAAGAGTAGAGAAAGTGAACAAAGAAAGGAAAAAGAACGCCGGACTAAATCCTGTTTATAGTGGAGATGCCTTGCCCAGGGTACATCCTCACTTTCTCGGCTAGGATGGCAAGCATTAAGAAAGGTCCCCAAACGCCAAGAAAAAAACAACACTCGTATGAGTGATTCGCTTAAGATCCCTTGACTGCCATGTAACGTATCACGTACTTGCATGATGACATAGCTGATGACGTCATCAGATGAAGGGGAATAACCCTGATATACTGCTTTTTGCTTTATCACAGTCAAGAGGGTTATATCCCCTGGCCAGTTTTGCCATATTGGCTCTATCAGTTCTCTTGTGGTAACAAAAGAAAACAAGAAGTTATGCCATATGTATTACTGGATTCTTGTTTTAAATGGGAAGAGAGAGAGAGAGAGAGAGAGAGAGAGAGAGAGAGAGAGAGAGAGAGAGAGAGAGAGAGAGAGAGAGAGAGAGAGAGAGAGAGAGAGAGAGGCTAGATTGATGGGGGAGGGGGTTGGTTGAAGGATGGCTAAATGGATAAGTGATTGAATGAACGGCTGAGTGGATGAATAGATGAGCGGGCGGGCAGGAAGATGGATGGAGGGACGGAGGGAAAGATGAATAGAATGATAGGAATGAACGTGCTTTCTTCTGATGAACCAGAAATGGGTCCCATGTGTCTGTGTGGCTCTAACGTCCTTAAACTATTGTCTGTGTGTCTGTGTGTGGGTTCCAATGTCGTTAATATATTATCTGCGTGATCTGTTTGTTTGTCTGTTTGCATGTGTGGTCTGTCTACCTGTCTGTCTACCTGTCTGTCTACCTGTCTGTGTATTTGATAGCGTGTCCCACTTACACGTTGTTGGGTGTTGTCAGTCGGCCAACGTTTCAGCTGAAAAGAAAGGTTTAAAAAATAAACCGAAATATCGCTCATCTTTTACAACGGTGTTGCTGTTTTTATTCCTGCAAGTCTTACATGATGTTTGATATTTCGGTCCCAAGGCCTTCAGTGTTCCAGCCTTGCCGTAGTACCATGGATCGGGCTGTTCCTATTGATGTCAACTATTGTAGTTTAGCTTAGCTTGACATATTGAACATGACATACACAGACAGGCAGATGGGCGGACGAACGTACACCCACGCACGCAATCACGCACGCACGCACGCACGCACACACACGCACACGCGCGCGCGCACACACACACACACACACACACACACACACACACACACACGATCATTAAGATGTATCAGTACCACAATATTCCAAAATCAAGATAACTTCTTTCTGCACTCAATCAACCACACCACACCCTCCACCTCTCTCTCTCTCTCTCTCTCTCTCTCTCTCTCTCTCTCTCTCTCTCTCTCTCTCTCTCTCTCTCTCTCTCTCTCTCTCTCTCTCTCTCTCTCTCTCTCTCTCTCCCCCTCTCCCGCACTAATTGTCCTGACAGAGATAGGCCGGCCTGGTTAGTGCCAGACAGTGAAGGCATTGTACAGAAGCTGGTCAGGACATTAATGGATGAGGCCTACATCACCGATGTCACACCGATGGATAGACAGATGAACGGACAGTTACATAGACAGATGAACGGACAGATACATAGACAGATGAACGGACAGATACATAGACAGATGAACGGACAGATACATAGACAGATGAACGGACAGGTACATAGACAGATGAACGGACAGATACATAGACAGATGAACGGACAGATACATAGACAGATGAACGGACAGATACATAGACAGATGAACGGACAGTTACATAGACAGATGAACGGACAGATAACGGGTGACAGTGTGTGACAATGTGGGAATTGATCGAGTTCGTGCACCAGCTGAAAGGTTGCTTCAATGAATGCGGTGACGATCTTTGAGAAACATGCCGAACACACATTCCAGTCCGCTTCAATGAATGCGGTGACGATCTTTGAGAAACATGCCGAACACACATTCCAGTCCGCTTCAATGAATGCGGTGACGATCTTTGAGAAACATGCCTAACACACATTCCAGTCCGCTTCAATGAATGCGGTGACGATCTTTGAGAAACATGCCGAACAAACATTCCAGTCCGCTTCAATGAATGCGGTGACGATCTTTGAGAAACATGCCTAACACACATTCCAGTCCGCTTCAATGAATGCGGTGACGATCTTTGAGAAACATGCCTAACACACATTCCAGTCCGCTTCAATGAATGCGGTGACGATCTTTGAGAAACATGCCTAACACACATTCCAGTCCGCTTCAATGAATGCGGTGACGATCTTTGAGAAACATGCCTAACACACATTCCAGTCCGCTTCAATGAATGCGGTGACGATCTTTGAGAAACATGCCTAACACACATTCCAGTCCGCTTCAATGAATGCGGTGACGATCTTTGAGAAACATGCCGAACACACATTCCAGTCCGCTTCAATGAATGCGGTGACGATCTTTGAGAAACATGCCTAACACACATTCCAGTCCGCTTCAATGAATGCGGTGACGATCTTTGAGAAACATGCCTAACACACATTCCAGTCCGCTTCAATGAATGCGGTGACGATCTTTGAGAAACATGCCTAACAAACATTCCAGTCCGCTTCAATGAATGCGGTGACGATCTTTGAGAAACATGCCTAACACACATTCCAGTCCGCTTCAATGAATGCGGTGACGATCTTTGAGAAACATGCCTAACACACATTCCAGTCCGCTTCAATGAATGCGGTGACGATCTTTGAGAAACATGCCTAACACACATTCCAGTCCGCTTCAATGAATGCGGTGACGATCTTTCAGAAACATGCCTAACACACATTCCAGTCCGCTTCAATGAATGCGGTGACGATCTTTGAGAAACATGCCGAACACACATTCCAGTCCGCTTCAATGAATGCGGTGACGATCTTTGAGAAACATGCCGAACAAACATTCCAGTCCGCTTCAATGAATGCGGTGACGATCTTTGAGAAACATGCCGAACACACATTCCAGTCCGCTTCAATGAATGCGGTGACGATCTTTGAGAAACATGCCGAACACGATCTTTGACATTCCAGTCCGCTTCAATGAATGCGGTGACGATCTTTGAGAAACATGCCTAACACACATTCCAGTCCGCTTCAATGAATGCGGTGACGATCTTTGAGAAACATGCCGAACACACATTCCAGTCCGCTTCAATGAATGCGGTGACGATCTTTGAGAAACATGCCTAACAAACATTCCAGTCCGCTTCAATGAATGCGGTGACGATCTTTGAGAAACATGCCAATGAACACACATTCCAGGTTCCAGCTTCAATGAATGCGGTGACGATCTTTGAGAAACATGCCGAACACACATTCCAGTCCGCTTCAATGAATGCGGTGACGATCTTTGAGAAACATGCCTAACACACATTCCAGTCCGCTTCAATGAATGCGGTGACGATCTTTGAGAAACATGCCTAACACACATTCCAGTCCGCTTCAATGAATGCGGTGACGATCTTTGAGAAACATGCCGAACAAACATTCCAGTCCGCTTCAATGAATGCGGTGACGATCTTTGAGAAACATGCCGAACAAACATTCCAGTCCGCTTCAATGAATGCGGTGACGATCTTTGAGAAACATGCCTAACAAACATTCCAGTCCGCTTCAATGAATGCGGTGACGATCTTTGAGAAACATGCCTAACAAACATTCCAGTCCGCTTCAATGAATGCGGTGACGATCTTTGAGAAACATGCCGAACACACATTCCAGTCCGCTTCAATGAATGCGGTGACGATCTTTGAGAAACATGCCTAACACACATTCCAGTCCGCTTCAATGAATGCGGTGACGATCTTTGAGAAACATGCCTAACACACATTCCAGTCCGCTTCAATGAATGCGGTGACGATCTTTGAGAAACATGCCGAACAAACATTCCAGTCCGCTTCAATGAATGCGGTGACGATCTTTGAGAAACATGCCTAACACACATTCCAGTCCGCTTCAATGAATGCGGTGACGATCTTTGAGAAACATGCCTAACACACATTCCAGTCCGCTTCAATGAATGCGGTGACGATCTTTGAGAAACATGCCTAACACACATTCCAGTCCGCTTCAATGAATGCGGTGACGATCTTTGAGAAACATGCCTAACAAACATTCCAGTCCGCTTCAATGAATGCGGTGACGATCTTTGAGAAACATGCCTAACACACATTCCAGTCCGCTTCAATGAATGCGGTGACGATCTTTGAGAAACATGCCTAACACACATTCCAGTCCGCTTCAATGAATGCGGTGACGATCTTTGAGAAACATGCCTAACACACATTCCAGTCCGCTTCAATGAATGCGGTGACGATCTTTGAGAAACATGCCTAACACACATTCCAGTCCGCTTCAATGAATGCGGTGACGATCTTTGAGAAACATGCCTAACACACATTCCAGTCCGCTTCAATGAATGCGGTGACGATCTTTGAGAAACATGCCTAACACACATTCCAGTCCGCTTCAATGAATGCGGTGACGATCTTTGAGAAACATGCCTAACACACATTGCAGTCCGCTTCAATGAATGCGGTGACGATCTTTGAGAAACATGCCTAACACACATTCCAGTCCGCTTCAATGAATGCGGTGACGATCTTTGAGAAACATGCCTAACACACATTCCAGTCCGCTTCAATGAATGCGGTGACGATCTTTGAGAAACATGCCTAACACACATTCCAGTCCGCTTCAATGAATGCGGTGACGATCTTTGAGAAACATGCCTAACACACATTCCAGTCCGCTTCAATGAATGCGGTGACGATCTTTGAGAAACATGCCTAACACACATTGCAGTCCGCTTCAATGAATGCGGTGACGATCTTTGAGAAACATGCCTAACACACATTCCAGTCCGCTTCAATGAATGCGGTGACGATCTTTGAGAAACATGCCTAACACACATTCCAGTCCGCTTCAATGAATGCGGTGACGATCTTTGAGAAACATGCCTAACACACATTCCAGTCCGCTTCAATGAATGCGGTGACGATCTTTGAGAAACATGCCGAACAAACATTCCAGTCCGCTTCAATGAATGCGGTGACGATCTTTGAGAAACATGCCTAACACACATTCCAGTCCGCTTCAATGAATGCGGTGACGATCTTTGAGAAACATGCCTAACACACATTCCAGTCCGCTTCAATGAATGCGGTGACGATCTTTGAGAAACATGCCTAACACACATTCCAGTCCGCTTCAATGAATGCGGTGACGATCTTTGAGAAACATGCCGAACAAACATTCCAGTCCGCTTCAATGAATGCGGTGACGATCTTTGAGAAACATGCCTAACACACATTGCAGTCCGCTTCAATGAATGCGGTGACGATCTTTGAGAAACATGCCTAACACACATTCCAGTCCGCTTCAATGAATGCGGTGACGATCTTTGAGAAACATGCCTAACACACATTCCAGTCCGCTTCAATGAATGCGGTGACGATCTTTGAGAAACATGCCGAACACACATTCCAGTCCGCTTCAATGAATGCGGTGACGATCTTTGAGAAACATGCCTAACACACATTCCAGTCCGCTTCAATGAATGCGGTGACGATCTTTGAGAAACATGCCTAACACACATTGCAGTCCGCTTCAATGAATGCGGTGACGATCTTTGAGAAACATGCCCTAACACACATTCCAGTCCGCTTCAATGAATGCGGTGACGATCTTTGAGAAACATGAGTCCGCTTCAATGAATGCGGTGACGATCTTTGAGAAACATGCCTAACACACATTCCAGTCCGCTTCAATGAATGCGGTGACGATCTTTGAGAAACATGCCTAACACACATTCCAGTCCGCTTCAATGACCTGAAAGGGCAGACCCACTGCAGGCGATACCATGGTGACGATGTCTGTGAGGCACGATTCACGTGAAATAATTCCGTCCAAAACATAATTCTACTATTTCCGCTCACTATATTCAGGTAGACCCCAATGCACGTACGATTGAAATCAAATTAATGTCTGATACAATAATACAGATGTTTAATCACATTCTTCTACGGTAGCACTGCAAAAATATAGTGAACATATTAAGTAGTAGGGTTTCTTTAGATTTCATTTAGACAATAGAATTTCACGAGAATCATGCCGGGCAATTGTCACAATCGGATCGTTTTGAGATCGAATCATCCGCAGTGTGTGTGCCACTTAAAAGGGCGCTGGTGAAATCCACACAGGTGAATGGTAGGTAGAAGGGGGGGGGGGGGGGGGGGTAGCTAAGATGGCGCTGATGAAAATCCACAATAGGTAATGGTAGTAGTACAGTGTGTGGTGCCACTTAAAAGGGCGCTGTTGAAATCCACACAGGTGAATGGTAGGTAGAAGGGGGGGGGGGGGGGGGTAGCTAGATGTACAGTGTGTGTGCCCCTTAAAAGGGCGCTGGTGAAATCCACACAGGTGAATGGTAGGTAGAAGGGGGGGCGGGGGGTAGCTAGATGTACAGTGTGTGTGCCCCTTAAAAGGGCGCTGGTGTGAAATCCACACAGGTGAATGTAGGTAGGAGGGGGGGGGGGGGGGGGGTAGCTAGATGTACAGTGTGTGTGCCCCCTTAAAAGGGCGCTGGTGAAATCCACACAGGTGAATGGTATGTAGAAGGGGAGGGGGGGTAGCTAGATGTACAGTGTGTGTGCCCCTTAAAAGGGCGCTGGTGAAATCCACACAGGTGAATGGTAGGTAGAAAGGGGGGGGGGGGGGGTTAGCTAGACGTACAGTGTGTGTGCCCCTTAAAAGGGCGCTGGTTGAAATCCACACAGGTGAAT
>CM065695.1:1594851-1602351 GCA_017654935.2 Phymorhynchus buccinoides | reverse complement strand
GGGAACAGACACACAGAGAGATAGAGGGAGACAGACACACAGAGAGATAGAGGGAACAGACACACATAGAGATAGAGGGAGACAGACACACAGAGAGATAGAGGGAGACAGACACACAGAGAGATAGAGGGAACAGACACACATAGAGATAGAGGGAGACAGACACACAGAGAGATAGAGGGAGACAGACACACAGAGAGATAGAGGGAGACAGACACACAGAGAGATAGAGGGAACAGACACACAGAGAGATAGAGGGAGACAGACACACAGAGAGATAGAGGGAGACAGACACACAGAGAGATAGAGGGAACAGACACACAGAGAGATAGAGGGAGACAGACACACAGAGAGATAGAGGGAACAGACACACAGAGAGATAGAGGGAACAGACACACAGAGAGATAGAGGGAGACAGACACACAGAGAGATAGATGGAACAGACACACAGAGAGATAGAGGGAGACAGACACACAGAGAGAGATAGAGGGAGACAGACACACAGAGAGATAGAGGGAACAGACACACAGAGAGATAGAGGGAGACAGACACACAGAGAGATAGAGGGAACAGACACACAGAGAGATAGAGGGAGACAGACACACAGAGAGATAGAGGGAGACAGACACACAGAGAGATAGAGGGAACAGACACACAGAGAGATAGAGGGAGACAGACACACAGAGAGATAGAGGGAGACAGACACACAGAGAGATAGAGGGAACAGACACACAGAGAGATAGAGGGAGACAGACACACAGAGAGATAGAGGGAGACAGACACACAGAGAGATAGAGGGAGACAGACACACATAGAGATAGAGGGAACAGACACACATAGAGATAGAGGGAGACAGACACACAGAGAGATAGAGGGAACAGACACACAGAGAGATAGAGGGAGACAGACACACAGAGAGAGATAGAGGGAGACAGACACACAGAGAGAGATAGAGGGAGACAGACACACAGAGAGATAGAGGGAGACAGACACACAGAGAGATAGAGGGAGACAGACACACAGAGAGATAGAGGGAACAGACACACAGAGAGATAGAGGGAGACAGACACACAGAGAGATAGAGGGAACAGACACACAGAGAGATAGAGGGAGACAGACACACATAGAGATAGAGGGAGACAGACACACATAGAGATAGAGGGAGACAGACACACAGAGAGATAGAGGGAGACAGACACACATAGAGACAGACACACAGAGAGATAGAGGGAACAGACACACAGAGAGATAGAGGGAGACAGACACACAGAGAGATAGAGGGAACAGACACACAGAGAGATAGAGGGAACAGACACACAGAGAGATAGAGGGAACAGACACACAGAGAGATAGAGGGAACAGACACACATAGAGATAGAGGGAGACAGACACACAGAGAGATAGAGGGAGACAGACACACAGAGAGATAGAGGGAACAGACACACATAGAGATAGAGGGAACAGACACACAGAGAGATAGAGGGAACAGACACACATAGAGATAGAGGGAGACAGACACACAGAGAGAGATAGAGGGAGACAGACACACATAGAGATAGAGGGAGACAGACACACATAGAGATAGAGGGAACAGACACACAGAGAGATAGAGGGAACAGACACACATAGAGATAGAGGGAGACAGACACACAGAGAGATAGAGGGAACAGACACACAGAGAGATAGAGGGAACAGACACACAGAGAGATAGAGGGAACAGACACACAGAGAGATAGAGGGAACAGACACACAGAGAGATAGAGGGAACAGACACACATAGAGATAGAGGGAGACAGACACACAGAGAGATAGAGGGAACAGACACACAGAGAGATAGAGGGAACAGACACACATAGAGATAGAGGGAGACAGACACACAGAGAGATAGAGGGAACAGACACACAGAGAGATAGAGGGACACAGACACACAGAGAGATAGAGGGAACAGACACACAGAGAGATAGAGGGAGACAGACACACAGAGAGATAGAGGGAACAGACACACAGAGAGATAGAGGGAACAGACACACATAGAGATAGAGGGAGACAGACACACAGAGAGAGATAGAGGGAGACAGACACACATAGAGATAGAGGGAGACAGACACACATAGAGATAGAGGGAGACAGACAGACAGAGAGATAGAGGGAGACAGACACACATAGAGATAGAGGGAACAGACACACAGAGAGATAGAGGGAACAGACACACATAGAGATAGAGGGAACAGACACACATAGAGATAGAGGGAGACAGACACACAGAGAGATAGAGGGAGACAGACACACAGAGAGATAGAGGGAACAGACACACATAGAGATAGAGGGAACAGACACACATAGAGATAGAGGGAGACAGACACACAGAGAGATAGAGGGAGACAGACACACATAGAGATAGAGGGAACAGACACACAGAGAGATAGAGGGAACAGACACACAGAGAGATAGAGGGAACAGACACACAGAGAGATAGAGGGAGACAGACACACAGAGAGATAGAGGGAACAGACACACAGAGAGATAGAGGGAACAGACACACATAGAGATAGAGGGAGACAGACACACAGAGAGATAGAGGGAGACAGACACACAGAGAGAGATAGAGGGAGACAGACACACAGAGAGATAGAGGGAACAGACACACAGAGAGATAGAGGGAGACAGACACACAGAGAGATAGAGGGAACAGACACACAGAGAGATAGAGGGAACAGACACACATAGAGATAGAGGGAGACAGACACACAGAGAGATAGAGGGAGACAGACACACAGAGAGATAGAGGGAGACAGACACACATAGAGATAGAGGGAGACAGACACACAGAGAGATAGAGGGAACAGACACACAGAGAGATAGAGGGAGACAGACACACAGAGAGATAGAAGGAACAGACACACATAGAGATAGAGGGAGACAGACACACAGAGAGATAGAGGGAGACAGACAGACAGACATATAGATAGACAGACTGTCTGTCTATCTATCTGTCTGTGTGAGACAGGTAGATATATTGTAAGCTTCACATCCTCACGACCGACGGATTCCGTCCCGTAGACAGCATGCTCAACAAACGGCAGAGCCTCAGTTGTCAGGATAGGGCCACGTTAGACATGCCGTCCACAAGACCCGGAACAGTCAATCCGAGGAAGGGAAACCCACGAGTAACAAAATGAACTAAGTGAACTTAAAGCACAATCGCTCTAAGGATGAAAACAAAAACGGTTGACAATTTCAACTGATATTTTATTCAACCTTTATTTATGGTATTTCGCATCTATGAACAGAAGAACAGAACCATAGTATTCCAAGCTATTATCAGCACAGTAACTGAGCCTAAGAATCTAACGAACTCGTAACACGATTTAATTTCTTAATCCCTAACGCTTTCCTCGCTAGGTGTAGACTACTGGTAGGATGTTTACAAGAGAGAGATTATTACGCTTAAAGATTTATGCCAGAGTATCAGAGGTTTGGGAAGAACAGTTAAGTTTCGGAGATTAGGATGGAATAATTTGCCTGCGAAAAGCTGCTTGTTTTATAACCTTCCCTTAGTGACCGATTTGGGCGCTTCCAATCAAAACATTGTATCTAACATGGCAGCCTCCGTGCACAAGATTATAGATCTCCTGAACATAGTACTACAGTCTTTGGACATTAAACAGACTGGAAAGAATGAACGATTAAATTCTAAATACTCGAGCATGCCAAGGGAACGTTTACCAACTTGCACAAACAAGTATGGCTCCAGGTAAGGAGATCTATATTTCTTCTTCATGCGTTAATAAAGTAGGCCTACACCCCAATGAAAACGGCTTGCAAACTATGGAGATCGTGCACTAACATTGTATCAATCGCTGGCCTGCAACCGTCTAAAACAATACTACCAGACACTACACTGACAATAACATTAACAACGAACACCTAATCAAATAGAAACTAGCTTTAACCCTACCAACTTCTGAAACTTTAACCTCTAGGGTGTAGAATAGTCAAAAAGACTTGTAATAGCCAGAACGCTAATAGTAATACTAACATTAAACACAACTCAGGCACAGTAAGCCTGTGGCTTACAATATACAGACAGACAGACACACAAGTAGATATACAGACAGAAAGACACACAGATAGATAGAGATAGATAGAGATTATATAGACAGACAGACACACAGATAGATATATAGACAGACAGACACACATATAGATACATACAGACAGAAAGACACACAGGTAGATATACAGACAGACAGACAGACACACATGACAGGTATGCAGATAGACATACATACAGATAGATATATAGACAGATATACAGACAGACAGACACACATATAGATATAGACAGACAGACAGACTGAAACATGGTTGGGCATTTTCCGTTTTCTTTCCAGGTCAATTATAGCTGAAAATTGAATCGTAATGAAATCTGTCATCAAATCGGACGACCAATCCATTATTTTGTTATGATATCATTTGTAATGGAAATATTATTTTTTGTCATTTTGGCTGCCCTTTTTGATGACGTGTTTGATGTCTTTCCTTTTCAAATGCAAAACGTGCACGGTCCGTCACGGCTACACACGTTTCACCTTGCCTTGTGGTTTGGATTGAAGCTCAAGCTCTTCCAATCTCTCTCTCTCTCTCTCTCTCTCTCTCTCTCTCTCTCTCTCTCTCTCTCTCTCTCTCTCTCTCTCTCTCTCTCTCTCTCTCTCTCTCTCTCTCTCTCTCTCTCTCTCTCTCTCTCTCTCTCTCTCTCTCTCTCTCTCTCTCTCTCTCTCTGTGTGTTTGTGCTTATTCAATTATCCTCAATGAACATTCGAGTTATCTCTCTCATTCTCTCATTCTCAAAGTTTATTCAAATGATAATATCATTGACCAAGTACATGAGCACCGAGTCCTGGGAGTGGTCATAGACGAAGAACTGAAGTGGCAGACCCATAATTGCTGAGAAAGTAGCTCGCAAGTTTTTTTTCGCGAAAAACAAAACTTAGACCATGTTCTTTCATGCCCACTTTCTCTCTCACGTCAACTACGCATCTGTAGTTTGGGATTCTGCCGCCAAATGTCACCTATTAAAATTCAATTCTATCTGCACAAAAGCAACTAAAGTTATTCTTCCTGTCCCAAATCTCACCACATCAGAAAGACAAGCAAGCTTAAACATCCTTCAGTTGGATTCACAACTAAAGTACAACAAAGCAATCCTCGTGTACAAAGTGCATAATGACTTGGTCCCACAATACTTAAAATCATTAGTTAGCCCGGCATCACATCGTTAGGGTTCCAGTAACTACATTTTGCCAAACACTAGAATAGACAAATACAAATCAAGTTTTTCCTTTTCGGGTTCCTCAATTTGGAATTCCCCTCCTTCTGCCATTAAGTTATGCCCTTCCATCTCACGATACAAAAAGATGGTGCGGGCAAGCATAATGTACAGCCCTGCTTAAATCCTGTGTCATATTGAACTCGCATTGTTTACCTTATCTATTGCCTTGCCTACAACTACATGTCATATGTCAAGCGAATGTTTACACCTCAGTTATATGCTTTGTTCGTTGATTGGTTTGAGAGAGAGAGGGAGAGAGAGAGAGAGAGAGAGAGAGAGAGAGAGAGAGAGAGAGAGAGAGAGAGAGAGAGAGAGAGAGAGAGAGAGAGAGAGAGAGAGAGAGAGAGAGAGAGGGGAGAGAGGAGAGAGAGGGGGAGAGAGAGGGAGAGAGAGAGAGAGAGAGAGAAGGTGTAGACGCTTATGCGCCCCACCCTCCTTTCCTTTGCAGTTTTTTCTACTTCAGCTTTTCCAAAATGTCTGTGAGTGCGCGCGCGCGCGCGCGCGCGTGTGTGCGTGCGTGTGTGTGTGTGTGTGTGTGTGTGTGTGTGTGTGTGTGTGTGTGTGTGTGTGTGTGTGTGTGTGTGTGTGTGTGTGTGTGTGTGTGTGTGTGTGTGTACGCGTGCCTGTGTGTGTATGTATGTGTGTGTATGCGTGTATGTGTGCGTGTGTGTATGTGCGTGTGTGTGTGTATGCGCGCGCGTGTGTGCGTGTGTTTGTATATATGTGTGTGTGTGTGTGTGTGTGTGTGTGTGTGCGTGTGCGTGCAGACACAGACTGGCGTCCTTGCATAGTTGCATTTTTGTGTGTTTGAAAATGTGAATTGACCGCGAAGAAGCCAGTGGAAAGCGAGAAATTGGAAATATAATTGCAACTTGCAAAAACAAACACATTCAAACCAGTTGGCCGCGAAATACGAAAGGCTTTTAAGCGTGCTTAGATAGAAATGCGAAAAACAAAATCGAATACTAAAATCAAACCGAGTAATGTCAAAAACACTTTGGTATTTTGTGTGTGACAGACATAAAAAGCATTTTAAGTTTCTTAGGGGTTTGGCTTAGGGTTGAGAGATGTTCTTTTAGACAGCTGCAATTTGGGAGAAAATTAAACATAAAAACATCCTGAAATGATGCGAAGGAGGGGCATATGTGTGTGTGTGTGTGTGTGTGTGTGTGTGTGTGTGTGTGTGTGCGTGTGTGTGCGTGCGTGTGCGTGTGCGTGTGCGCGTGTGCGTGCGTGCGTGTGCGTGCGTGCGTGCGTGCGTACGTGCGTACGTGCGTGCGTACGTGCGTACGAGCGTGTGTGTGTGTGCGTGTGCGTGTGTGCGTGTGCGCGTGCGCGTATGTGTATGTGTGAAGGGGGGGGGGGGGAGAAAACAGTGGTGATGAGAGTGAGTGAGAGGGTAGTGGGTGTAATAAATGAAATCCAGAGGTCAGCAATACAAGCGTAAAGACACACTAAGGAGACCCTGATTTGGCTACAGATGAGCGAAAAAGGAGAAACCCATAGTCTCTGTTTTTCATACTTAATTTTTTTTTTAAACCTACAATAGACAGATCATGAGAATGCTACTTTGGGTTGTTTTTGTCTCCTTGTTTAAATTGTGAGCCTCGTTCAGTGTTCAACTCCAAAGAAATGGAAACTCCAAACCATGATGTCTGAAAGCAACGATGTGAGTCATATAATATAGAAATGGTTATGAACAAACTATACCACAAAACACTGCCAACCCTCCATGCACTGTACACACGTGGCTTAATGGCTTTATAGCTTAAAATGCCACTGTTAATAGTGGTGGATCCATAAAGGATGCCAGTGGTTCTCACCATAATGGTGGGAGATAATATTTGATCAAAGAAACCACAAACACCACTAACTGTGTAAAGTAAAAGTAAAAGATTGTGCTGGTTTACTTTTTGTCCCAATAGGGGACAGACAGTGTATGAGCAAGTACATAGAGAGATCTCTTTCCAGCTCTTTACATGTTGGGTTCAGGGAGTACCTACACTACAAGGTTTACTTGCATCCCTTTAATTAGAGGATCACCTCAGTGGTTGGCTCTTTCTACCCACATGTATTACATTTTTCAAATCGCTATTTCCGCATTTTAATAACTTATCTATTTTACCTAAAATGTTCTTCCTTTTTCTTTTCACCTTGTGCTGGTTTGC
>CM065695.1:1574851-1584851 GCA_017654935.2 Phymorhynchus buccinoides | reverse complement strand
CACACACACACACACCGGCAGACATAACACACACACACACACACACACACACACACTGATAGCTACACACAATCAAAATCAAAAGAAAATGCAAATAAAGTCTTGTTTCAGTGCGTAAAGTTTGATTCGAGAATTTCAACCAAGCTAATGACAACAAACAGACAAAGCAAACGAACAAACAAACAGACAAACAGACAAAGCAATGGCGCCCGGTGTTACAAGACAAACAACACAATGATGTATCGATACAAGGAGCTGGATAGTAAGTAAGGAAACAAATCCTAAAACACACAAAACATTAATTAAAAATGAAATGATCAAAACCCTCAAATCGAAATATTACTTTGCTGAAAAGCAAACAAACTGACAAACACAGAAGCGTCTGCCAGTTAAAATGGATCCCAAATCCCAAATAAGGGTTCGGAATTATATTTTTAAAAACTGCGCGCACACACACACACGCACGCACACACGCACACACGCACACATGCACACACACACACGTGGGCGCGGGCGCGCACACGCGCGCACACGCACGCACACGCACACACACGCACACACACACACACACACGCACGCACGCACGCACGCACACACGCACGCACGCACGCACACGCACGCACGCACACACACACACACACACACACACACACACACACACACACACACACACACACACACACACACACACACATTCTTATAAAGCATTGCATTCCTTTTGCTTCTGATTCTAAATGTATGTCATTTTCAAACCTTTCGGATTCGTTGCCGATGTTATTACATTTAAATCGTAATGAAGACTGCAGCAATTACGAACTGGTAAATGCTGACGATTGCACATTATACATGATAAGGTGAAGAAAAGCCGCGAAGGATCAGTGTACACAAATTAATCTCCGTCCAGATAATTGGTGTCTGTCATTGTGGAGTGCTCTGTTGCTTTGTGTGTTGGTCTGGACACATCGCTACAAAAGTTATGATCAGATTTCGATTGATTGATTGATTAATTAAGTGATGTTTTTATCGATTAATTGATTTTCTGATGGAGTGGTTGATTCCGAAATGGACGGCGTATTTGATTCATGGATGGATGGAATGATTGATTCGATCTACATGCGTTTATACAGTAATATGTACGATCTACATCGTTTATACAGTAATATGTGCGATCTACATCGTTTATACAGTAATATGTACGATCTACATCGTTTATACAGTAATCCCTCCCAAAATGCTGAATTCTCTATGAATGTAATGTTTCACGTTTTCTTAACACATTTGTGTGGGTGAGTGATGACACAGCTGTTCCGTCCCACACAAAATCAAACTATTTAGTTAAAAGACTGAATCTAGAAATCTTAGATGAAATTTTCTCCACGCTTTTGTTTGTAAAACATTTTTGGCTGAATGTTCTTCATTGTATATTTAATATATTTCTTCCATCGGATTTATGGTAAAAACTTATTTTTGTTGAGCAGTATCATGCAACATATTTAGTAGAAAATGTTCTTTAAAAATACACTTAGTATTGCAAGCATAAACATAATTGCTCATGAGTGAAAATCTAGCAATGTTCACTGAAAACAACTAATTTAGTCACATACTACAACATATTCTTGATTGTTATTTATGAAAAGTTACTTATGGTAAACTAAAGTTGGCTTCAAAAAAACTTCTGATAATATAGATAAACTAAATGTTCCTCCCGAAACAGCTGTGATGAATCAATGTCGGCATGTTCCTTTCTTTTCCGTGAATTGTAGTGGTAAGGCAAATAACTGAATGTAGCCGGAATTGGTGAACACTGCTAACAGCCCACAGAAAGGACAGGGGCCCAACATGGGAAACGGGCCCAACTATTTCAGTCCTAACAGTGATGACGTCAGACAGAGAATGGTGCATCGGGGAATGGACTGAAATCAAACTTTTTCAATAAAATCAAATATCAATAGACTTTTGAACACAAATCTTCTTCGAAGTGGGGACATTCCCGTGTGCATTGCCTTATCGTGTTTGACCAGTGGAGGTCTGTCTATGTAGAGACCCAGGTCCCGCGCTTTATTCAGGGGTTCCATTTAACCGGAAATGGACGTCTAGGCTCTGCGTCTAGACATGCGCAGAAAAGATAATGGTTGAAAGTAAACTAAGTTAGGATGTATTTGCACAATGAGTCTACCAAAGGTAGCTGTTGAAAGAGCTTTTTGTGAACTGTTGTTAGTGTAGCGTAGTTGGATATTGGTTTCTGTTGCTAGCATCGTGCTGTGCCCGTCACTGGCCTTGAGTGAAGTAGTTCCTAAATATTCCTGATGGTTTCTGTTGCTAGCATCGTGCTGTGCCCGTCACTGGCCTTGAGTGAAGTAGTTCCTAAATATTCCTGATGGTTTCTGTTGCTAGCATCGTGCTGTGTCCGTCACTGGCCTTGAGTGAAGTAGTTCCTAAATATTCCTGATGGTTTCTGTTGCTAGCATCGCGCTGTGTCCGTCACTGGCCTTGAGTGAAGTAGTTCCTAAAAGTTCCTGATGGTTTCTGTTGCTAGCATCGAGTGCTGTGATGGTTTCTGTTGCCGTCACTGGCCTTGAGTGAAGTAGTTCCTAAAAGTTCCTGATGGTTTCTGTTGCTAGCATCGCGCTGTGTCCGTCACTGGCCTTGAGTGAAGTAGTTCCTAAAAGTTCCTGATGGTTTCTGTTGCTAGCATCGCGCTGTGTCCGTCACTGGCCTTGAGTGAAGTAGTTCCTAAAAGCATCGTCACTGTAGCAGTTCCTCATTCCTGATGTTTCTGTTGCTAGCATCGCGCTGTGTCCGTCACTGGCCTTGAGTGAAGTAGTTCCTAAAAGTTCCTGATGGTTTCTGTTGCTAGTATCGCGCTGTGTCCGTCACTGGCCTTGAGTGAAGTAGTTCCTAAAAGTTCCTGATGGTTTCTGTTGCTAGTATCGCGCTGTGTCCGTCACTGGCCTTGAGTGAAGTAGTTCCTAAAAGTTCCTGATGGTTTCTGTTGCTAGCATCGTCACTGTAGCAGTTCCTCAACGTTCCTGATGGTTTCTGTTGCTAGCATCGTGCTGTGCCCGTCACTGGCTTTGAGTGAAGTACTTCCACAAATGACCTGATGGTTTCTGTTGCTAGCATCGTGCTGTGTCCATCACTGGCTACCTGGCTTTGAGTGAAGTACTTCCTTAAAGTTGCTGATGGCTTTGCTTGTAGGCCTGCATCTGCCTTCTGCCTGCCCGCCTGTCCTTCCGTTGGTCCTCATCTGTTCTGTCTCTCAACTCCCTTTGCTCCATTTGTCTGCCTGTCTCCCCCCCCCCACCCCCCTCTCTCTCTCTCTCTCTCTCTCTCTCTCTCCCTCTCTTTCTATCTCTCGCTCTCTCTCTCTCTCTCTCCCTCTCTCTCTCTCTCTCTCTCTCTCTCTCTCTCTCTCTCTCTCTCTCTCTCTCTCTCTCTCTCTCTCTCTCTCTCTCTCTCTCTCTCTCTCTCTCTCTTTATATCTCTTTCTCTCTCTCTCTCGGGAATGTTTGTTATATACTTTTAAAAGGAGATAGTTTGATTGCCATTTGCTAGATCTTGAATATACAGTCACTGTCCATGAACGATATGCATTGTGTTCCACGTTTATGCAGTTACAAAACCCACCACAACATGACATTTTGTGAACTTAATAAAAAATATTCTTTCATACGAAAATTTCTTACGATAATTAGATTGGGTGTATCTCCTTAAAAACCACATCGATTAAAATATTTATACTTTTAAAACTATTTTTCCTGTATATTTTGCATAGGTATAGAAGAATCAGGATTACATTTTATTTTAATATGTCCTGCATATCATACTTTTAGAGAGCAACTAATTAAAAACAAATATTATTATTATCCTAATGTCTTATTACTTACTGATATTAGCATGCTCCCCTCTTTCTCTCTTTTTCTATCTAAAGTCTTTGCTCTTTGCGGCCAATCGCTTGTCTCTGGATAAATTACTTTCATCAAATGATGTTCTCCCATTTTATGGATTATGTGTATGTGCATGATTTGATTGTTTTAGTTTACATTTATATATTTATCAAAAGTATTGATACGGGCAAATAGGCCTAATCAATAAAACCTTCAGACTACAGACATCAGACTTCCTCTCTCTCTCTCTCTCTCTCTCTCTCTCTCTCTCTCTCTCTCTCTCTCTCTCTCTCTCTCTCTCTCTCTCTCTCTCTCTCTCTCTCTCTCTCTCTCTCTCTCTATGTGTGTTTTTCATCCATTTATTTGTTTATTTGGTTGGTTAGTTTTCTATTTTGTTTGTTTTAATTGCTGATGTTGATGCTCTGACTACCATGTCGTTGCTATATTACTGTTAGTTTTTGTGTTTTTTGTTGGTGATTTTCCTGTGTCTCAATGTTCATTTATAGTATTAGTTATGCATTGCATGCTTAGAACCAAGGACAGAATGGAAGACTAGGCCCAGCCTAAATTATTTTCCTTGTAAAATAAAGTTTCTGAGTCTGAGTCTCTCTCTCTCTCTTTTTCTCTCTTTCTTTCTCTCTCTCTCTCTCTCTCTCTCTCTCTCTCTCTCTCTCTCTCTCTCTCTCTCTCTCTCTCTCTCTCTCTCTCTCTCTCTCTCTCTCTCTCTCTCTCTCTCTCTCTCTCTCTCTCTCTCTCTCTCATGTTATTTCGTTACTTTATTTCTTTGTATTCAAATGTTGGTGGTATGACTTTCTTGCTGATTTTAATTAATGTTTTCCATCTTTCATTGTTGCTTTTGTAACGTGCAACGAGCATACTACTATATGGAGTTTTAGCGCTATATGAATTATTATTATTTTGATTATTTTGATTATTATTATTATTATTATTATTATTATTATTGCTATTATTATTATTATAGGATTGGGTTTAATCTTGTTATGCATAAGTGTTTACTCCAAAATGCGTGCATGTTAAAGATGAGTATGTAGAATAGGATTTGGTTTTATTCTGTCATGTGTATGTGCTTACATTTAAGCTTGATGTATTTTTAAGATTAGTATGTAAAATGGGCTTAGGCGTAATTGATTTTATTATGTGTATCGGCTTTAAATTTTAAATGTGTACATGTTACGAGTATGTAAAATAAGGATTAGTTTTAATTTTGTGATGAGTTAAGTTTTACTTATGTGCGTGTTAAAGATGAGGACTAGAAAGTAGGTTCAGGCTTGATTTCGTTATGAGCAGTATTTACTTTTTAATATGTGTATTCGCTTGCAAATAATATGACTAGGTTTGCTTTTGTTATGAGTGTGTGTCTACTTTTTAATATGTTCATGCTAAAAATGAATAATGGAATGTAGGAATAGGTTTCATGTTGCCATGGGTACATGTATTTACATTTTAAATTGTGCATGCTAAGATGAGTAGGTAAAGTAATACTATGTTTGACTTATTATATGCATGGGTTTCTTCAACTAAGTACATTTTAATGATGAAGTATGATTGAGTTTTTTTGGGTTTTTTATCTTTATGCTTGTGCACTTCTCTATTTTGAATGTTTAAAGATGAGTGTGAAAAGTAGGATTGGGTTTTATTTTCCCGTGCGTATGCGCTTACTTCACACATTTTGAATGTTAATAATTAGTATAGTTAATAATAATAGGTTTGATTTTGTTATTGATGTGTTACAATATAGGGATGTTTTTTGCATGCTTTATGTTACTTTGTATGTGTTTATTTTCGTTTTTCATTTTCTACTTTTATATATGTATTTTGTCCAGAGGGCTGGATGTAAAAAAGCATGTTATTGCTTACTCTATTACCCTCTATAAATAAAATTCAATCAATCAATCAATCAATCTCTCTCTCTCTCTCTCTCTCTCTCTCTCTCTCTCTCTCTCTCTCTCTCTCTCTCTCTCTCTCTCTCTCTCTCTCTCTCTCTCTCTCTCTCTCAAATAGATTAATATATATATATATATATATATATATATATATATATATATAAAAAAATATTATTTCATACGTGAATAGTCTAATTCTTGACACACACACTCAGAGAGAGAGAGAGAGAGAGAGAGAGAGAGAGAGAGAGAGAGAGAGAGAGAGAGAGAGAGAGAGAGAGAGAGAGGAGAGAGAGAGAGAGAGAGAGAGAGAGAGAGAGTGGGGCGGAGCAGAAAGAGAGAGAGGAGGGGGTGGGGCGAGGGGTGAGAAATAGCATCAATATCGACAGTTAAAGAAGAGAGAGAGAGAGAGAGAGAGAGAGAGAGAGAGAGAGAGAGAGAGAGAGAGAGAGAGAGAGAGAGAGGCGGGGCAGAAAGAGAGAGGAGGGGGTGGGGCGAGGGGTGAGAAATAGCATCAATATCGACAGTTAAAGAAGAGAGAGAGAGAGAGAGAGAGAGAGAGAGAGAGAGAGAGAGAGAGAGAGAGAGAGAGAGAGAGAGAGAGAGAGAGTGCGGCGGGGCAGAAAGAGAGAGGAGGGGGTGGGGCGCGAGGGGTGAGAATTAGCATCATTATCGACAGTTAAAGAAGAGAGAGAGAGAGAGAGAGAGAGAGAGAGAGAGAGAGAGAGAGAGAGAGAGAGAGAGAGAGAGAGAGAGAGTACTGCTATGATATAATGTCATGCTGCATCATGGTCCCCGTATTAACCAGAGTTGTCCTTAGTTTCCAATGGAAACGTGAACGCTGTATTTAGGAACGGCCTTTGTACAATCATCGCTTTATAATCGTTATTTTTGACTGTGTACATTAAATCTTTCTGGTCAATCGCTCTATCCACCAGTCATTGATTTAAATAACTATGCCACGTTCTTCGTTTGCTATGAAGCATACATTGATGTCCCATTTTGTGAGACCCCCCACGTCACGTGTCACATTCCCTCTTAATATCCCAGGAAGATTTCTTTAGATTTCTTACCAGCTATAAGAGGGGAAAAACGTGAAAACCATGATTTTGATACGTGGCGTGTTTTGTTTTTTAAAAACACGACACATAACGTAACAAACATCGAACGAGTAAAAAGGGAAAGAAAAACAAAGAACCATCACTCATTGTGAAAAAACGTGCCAGGATTGTGAATAGTGTCCCTTTTGACAGCCATGTTTGATTTATTTGTGTGTGGAGAGAAGAGAGAGTCGGGATTACTTTGGAGCTGATTTGAAAGGGTGCTATTGTAAGAGATATGTGTGCAAATGGGAAAATAGCAAACGAAAAGAGGTGTGTGTGTGTGTGTGTGTGTGTGTGTGTGTGTGTGTGTGTGTGTGTGTGTGTGTGTGTGTGTGTGTGTGTGTGTGTGTGTGTGTGTGTGTGTGAGTGTGTGTATGTGTGTGTGTGTGTGTGTGTGTGTGTGTGTGTGTGTGTGTGTGTGTATGTGTGTGTGTGTGTGTGTGTGTGTGTGTGTGTGTGTGTGTGTGTGTGTGTGTGTGTGTGAGACGAAAAATACCGGTACTTGTTTATCCCAATATAGAGCTGCCTTCTACTGCTAAAAGCACGTTCCTCATAAAGGGAAGCAGACTCCAGGTTTGGGCTGAAAGGCGACCTGGGAATAATGATAGAAACATCGCTAATACATGTATCCTCACACCTTCTCTCTGGCTAAAAGCTGTGTATGGCTTGTTTGACTTACATGTTTCAATCGCTCTCTTGGAGTTTTACAAGTGTGTATGTATGTGTGAGTTTGTTGTGTGTGTGTGTGTGTGTGTAAAAACGAATAAATATTATTATCTCGCTTAGAGACCAGTGGTGTTTTTCTGTGACAAATTGGAAACAAGTGATAATTGTTGTTGTATACTGTAGTAATGTATAACTATAATGTAAGTACAGAAATAATCTATGGACGGTTTTACTCATTGTGTAAAAGGGATGTAACATGTAATAATGTTCTAAAAAATGACAAATAAATTCATGGTTCTTTTCGTTTAAATCATCAGTGTTGTCCACTGTCACTAGAGAAATAAGGTCCCACCTATATACCTACGTCTTCTTTCCAGGACACGTTCAGACAAAATAAATGTTCAGACAACTGATCGCTTCTCAGCCTTTTGGCTAAGACAGTGATTCAGGAACATAAATTTTTGTTTATACCTGGTTGGTTTGTTCAGCCCGTCGTACATGGCGAAAGCCGATACGCGACGTTAAACTGAACTTCCAGGACAGGAATCATTGCTAGATCTCTAGAACTAAGGTCCCACCTATATACCTACGTCTTCTTTCCATGACAGGAATCATTGCTAGATCTCTAGAACTAAGGTCCCACCTATTGTCTTCTTTCCAGGACAGGAATCATTGCTAGATCTCTAGAACTAAGGTCCCACCTATTGTCTTCTTTCCAGGACAGGAATCATGTGGGTTTACATGTTTTTCCCCAGAAAATGTCTACACGGAATTGTTTTGCACTGATTAGATTGAATAGAAATCTGCTTGACGCACTCTGGTCTGGAACAGACACAATTATGGGACATTAGTATATAAAGATGGTGGACACGATCCTGGAGGCAATGCCCGGAGGCAGTGCAACACCTATAAAGTCCCGAATTGTTAACAATACAGATGTGTATTACATAAATTATTTAGATTCAAGAGGCTTTTCGGAGCCTTTTATCCTTCAGAAATATGTTTATGCATATAAATATAAATATATATTGTTGCCCGTCAAAACTGCCTCGTGGTCGAGTTTTTAGAGAGACGGTCAAATCTGTAAATCGATGCGCAGTTTCTCCGTTTGAAAACGGCAACACTGAAAGGGAGAAAGAAAGAGAAAACGAAAAAGAAAGAAAGACAAAAACAAAGAAAGGGAGGGCCATTACTCATTGTGAGGAACGTGTGTGGCGTGAGAATGATGTCCCTTTTGACAGCCATGTTTGATTTATTTGAGCTGGGAGAATAGGGAATCAAACTGTAAGATTACTTTGCTCTCCGCTGAACTGGAAATACACTCTGTGTGTGTGTGTGTGTGTGTGTGTGTGTGTGTGTGTGTGTGTGTGTGTGTGTGTGTGTGTGTGTGTGTGTGTGTGTGTGTGTGTGTGTGTGCGTGTGTGTTCTCAAGAAGAACAATCTGGATCCTAATAATCTGAAAAACTACAGACCTGTATCTAACCTCCCTTTTCTCTCCAAACTCCTTGAGAAGACTGTCCTGAAACAACTTAACGATCATCTCTCCTCAAACAATCTTCATCATCCTTATCAGTCTGCCTATAGAACCAACCACAGTACTGAAACAGCCCTTGTTCAAATCGTCAATGACCTCTTACTGCTTCTGATGCTGGTCAAATCTCTCTTTTGACGCTTCTTGATCTCTCTGCTGCCTGACACCATAGACCACTCCATTCTTCTGTCTCGTCTTGAACATACTTTTGGAATTAAGGGCCCTGCTCTTTCTTGGTTTTCCTCTTACCTTTCTGATCGTTTTCAATCAGTTCTGGTCACTGGTCGTCAGTCTGAACAGGGTAGGCTTTCTTGTGGAGTCCCCCAGGGGTCTGTGCTTGGTCCTGTCTTGCTTACTTTGTATACGTCACCTCTTGCCAATGTCATCGACCAGCACAACATGAAACATCACTTCTATGCAGATGACTCACAACTCCAAAACAGTACAACCCCTGAAGATCTAGATTCCATTCTTACAGAAAGTAACAACTGCTATATTGATATTCAAAACTGGATGGTTCAAAATAAACTTCAATTAAATGGTGAAAACCCCGAAGCAATGCTTGTAGGGACAAAAAACAAACTAGCCTCTGTTTCCATAGAGTCAATCCAACTGGGTAGCAATATCATTCCCCTCTCAGACTCAGTCAAAAACTTAGATGTAACTTTGGACAATACTCTTTCCATGCAGAGTTTCCTGACTCAGACCTGTCAGTCTTGCTACTATCAAATTCGTTGCATTGGCTATATTCGTAAATACCTCTCAGATGAAGCCACAGCAAAGCTTGTTACTTCCCTCATCCTATCTCGTATTGACTACTGTAATGCTCTCCTTTCTGGCCTATCAGTCTCTTCTCTATCTTGTCTCCAGCGTATTCAAAACACAGCTGCTCGTCTTGTCCTTAGGAAG
>CM065695.1:1564851-1569851 GCA_017654935.2 Phymorhynchus buccinoides | reverse complement strand
GTGGGAAGTGTTAAGTATGGTAACAGAGGCAGTGAGTGAGTTCACAATGATCCCCACCTGTAGTGTAGGTGAAAGGGTGGAAGGTGGGAAGTGTTAAGTATGGTAACAGAGGCAGTGAGTGAGTTCACAATGATCCCCACCTGTAGTGTAGGTGAAAGGGTGGGAGGTGGGAAGTGTTAGGTATGGTAACAGAGGCAGTGAGTGAGTTCACAATGATCCCCACCTGTAGTGTAGGTGAAAGGGTGGAAGGTGGGAAGTGTTAAGTATGGTAACAGAGGCAGTGAGTGAGTTCACAATGATCCCCACCTGTAGTGTAGGTGAAAAGGTGGGAAAGTGTTAAGTATGGTAACAGAGGCAGTGAGTGAGTTCACAATGATCCCCACCTGTAGTGTAGGTGAAAGGGTGGAAGGTGGGAAGTGTTAAGTATGGTAACAGAGGCAGTGAGTGAGTTCACAATGATCCCCACCTGTAGTGTAGGTGAAAGGGTGGAAGGTGGGAAGTGTTAAGTATGGTAACAGAGGCAGTGAGTGAGTTCACAATGATCCCCACCTGTAGTGTAGGTGAAAGGGTGGAAGGTGGGAAGTGTTAAGTATGGTAACAGAGGCAGTGAGTGAGTTCACAATGATCCCCACCTGTAGTGTAGGTGAAAGGGTGGAAGGTGGGAAGTGTTAAGTATGGTAACAGAGGCAGTGAGTGAGTTCACAATGATCCCCACCTGTAGTGTAGGTGAAGGGTGGGAGGTGGGAAGTGTTAAGTATGGTAACAGAGGCAGTGAGTGAGTTCACAATGATCCCCACCTGTAGTGTAGGTGAAAGGTGGGAAGTGTTTAAGTATGGTAACAGAGGCAGTGAGTGAGTTCACAATGATCCCCACCTGTAGTGTAGGTGGAAGGTGGGATGTGTTAAGTATGGTAACAGAGGCAGTGAGTGAGTTCACAATGATCCCCACCTGTAGTGTAGGTGAAAAGGTGGAAGGTGGGAAGTGTTAAGTATGGTAACAGAGGCAGTGAGTGAGTTCACAACGATCCCCACCTGTAGTGTAGGTGAAAGGGTGGAATGTGGGAAGTGTTAAGTATGGTAACAGAGGCAGTGAGTGAGTTCACAATGATCCCCACCTGTAGTGTAGGTGAAAGGATGGAAGTGTTGAAGTATGGTAACAGAGGCAGTGAGTGAGTTCACAACGATCCCCACCTGTAGTGTAGGTGAAAGGGTGGAAGGTGGGAAGTGTTAAGTATGGTAACAGAGGCAGTGAGTGAGTTCACAATGATCCCCACCTGTAGTGTAGGTGAAAGGGTGGAAGGTGGGAAGTGTTAAGTATGGTAACAGAGGCAGTGAGTGAGTTCACAATGATCCCCACCTGTAGTGTAGGTGAAAGGGTGGAAGGTGGGAAGTGTTAAGTATGGTAACAGAGGCAGTGAGTGAGTTCACAATGATCCCCACCTGTAGTGTAGGTGAAAGGGTGGAAGGTGGGAAGTGTTAAGTATGGCAACAGAGGCAGTGAGTGAGTTCACAATGATCCCCACCTGTAGTGTAGGTGAAAGGGTGGAAGGTGGGAAGTGTTAAGTATGGTAACAGAGGCAGTGAGTGAGTTCACAATGATCCCCACCTGTAGTGTAGGTGAAAGGGTGGAAGGTGGGAAGTGTTAAGTATGGTAACAGAGGCAGTGAGTGAGTTCACAATGATCCCCACCTGTAGTGTAGGTGAAAGGGTGAAAGGTGGGAAGTGTTAGGTATGGTAACAGAGGCAGTGAGTGAGTTCACAATGATCCCCACCTGTAGTGTAGGTGAAAGGGTGGGAGGTGGGAAGTGTTAGGTATGGTAACAGAGGCAGTGAGTGAGTTCACAACGATCCCCACCTGTAGTGTAGGTGAAAGGTGGAAGGTGGGAAGTGTTAAGAATGGTAACAGTAGGCAGTGAGTGAGTTCACAATGATCCCCACCTGTAGTGTAGGTGAAAGGGTGGAAGGTGGGAGGTGTTAAGTATGGTAACAGAGGCAGTGAGTGAGTTCACAATGATCCCCACCTGTAGTGTAGGTGAAAGGGTGGAAGGTGGGAAGTGTTAGGTATGGTAACAGAGGCAGTGAGTGAGTTCACAATGATCCCCACCTGTAGTGTAGGTGAAAGGGTGGAATGTGGGAAGTGTTTAAGTATGGTAACAGAGGCAGTGAGTGAGTTCACAATGATCCCCACCTGTAGTGTAGGTGAAAGGGTGGAAGTGTTGAGTATGGTAACAGAGGCAGTGAGTGAGTTCACAACGATCCCCACCTGTAGTGTAGGTGAAAGGGTGGAATGTGGGAAGTGTTAAGTATGGTAACAGAGGCAGTGAGTGAGTTCACAACGATCCCCACCTGTAGTGTAGGTGAAAGGGTGGGAGTAAAGCCAACCGGCTTCAGTAGCTGCGGACTGCGAACTGTTTGTATATTCAGGCTTGTTGTCGGTATCTCAAAATCAGCCGTCATGGCTCGTTCCTCTCTCGCCTTCAAATGTCTCCTCCACTGGTAGGGTTGTCACAACACAGTCTTATGCGTCACCAAAATATGTTTTAGTTTGTTAGTCCCCGAGACGAAGGTTCGGGAACTATTGTTTATGTCTGGTCCGTCCGTCCGTCCGTCCGGCGTCCGTCCGTCCGTCCGGCTATTCGTCCGTCCGGCTATTCGTCCGTTTTTCTCAAAAACTGTTCAGTCTATCATCATCAAATTTGGTATACTAGTTTGCCAAGATGCAAGCTATCCACTGATGTATTTAGTTTTAAATTAAGGTCAAGGTCGCGCCATTTACGCGGTTCAAACCCCGAAACACATAATCGCTAATATCTGGCGAAGTTTTGCATGTATTTCAATGCATTTTTTTTCACATTTCTTGATGAATGGTCTATAACACAGTTGTCATGAATTTTTCTGTGCGCTCGTGTGCGCATGATCGCGCGCGCTCAAATCACGGGTCCGAACCCCAAGGCTATGACTTGAAAATTTCACAAAGCATTGTTGGAAACTTCATGGTTTGAAACTCGATCTGTTGACTGATGATTTGATGTAAATATTACAAGTGAGCCCGTAAGCCTAGACTCCACCAACACAGCTGGAAACACCCAGAGACAGAGACAGAGAAAGAGACAGAGAGAAAGAGAGCGGTGAGGGAGAAAGACAGAAACACAGAGAGAGAGCGGTGAGAGAGAGAGAGAGAGAGAGAGAGAGAGAGAGAGAGAGAGAGAGAGAGAGAGAGAGAGAGAGAGAGAGAGGGGGGGTAGCAAACAGTTGGCTGTAGCACTGTGGCGCACACTTGACTACTGAGTTCCTGCGCGGGTATGCTAGCTTGCTGGCATCGCCGAGTCTTGCTTGCCTCAGTGACTGGCTGGATGGGGGAAGGAGATGCATTAGGGGAGGAGGTGAGTGGGTTTCACGATAGTGCATAGGTGGAAACTAAATTATCCCAATTGAACGGCCGTGCCTAGGCCCTTTGTGTCACACGGCCGATATGTCCCACTTCTTTCCGGCCGTCCATCCATCCGTGCGTGCGTCCTGTTTTCAGTTACCAATGGTCTCCCCGCTGTGTGTACAGCCGACACATTCCGATTTCGGAGTAGCTCGGCAATGCTGCGAGGGGACTTTGCAGCCGCTCGGCGTTGCACTTGTTTTGTTTTTCACGTTAATCAGGAACCAAACAGCGACAGAGACGTTACAGTTAACGATCGTAAATGTCGTGCATGCTTGTTGCGCTCGTGTAGCGGGTGATAAAACGGTATGGAGGGGGAGATTTATGTGATTTGGATGGTTGTGTTGTTCGCGCTTTTCGAAAAGTCGCGTTTTGGGACAGCTTCGGGGGCGGAGTGTGTGACTAGGAATAAAGGTAACCAAGAAGTAAATACATAAAAGAAAGCAAAGAAACATCAACTACTTACTGTTGGCAATGTATATTTCTCTGAGCTCAAGATACCTTGGATAAGTCCGAAAAAAATGTACTTCCGTCCCCATATGAAATCTACAGAGAGAGAGAGAGAGAGAGAGAGAGAGAGAGAGAGAGAGAGAGAGAGAGAGAGAGAGAGAGAGAGAGAGAGAGAGAGAGAGAGAGAGAGAGAGAGAGAGATTTAATCTTCTCACACTGGTCACATACTAGGTCTACTCTAAAACAATTGAGGGTAAAGGGGAGGTGGGGGGGGGGGGGGGGGGTGGGGGGGGGGGGGGGGGGGGGGGGGGGGGTGGTACTGCTTTACAGACAAAAAGAGGCGCAGAATAAATGTCCAAAACCGAATCGTTGCTGCTTAACAAAATAAAGCAAACAAAAACCCATACACGGACAAAAACGCACAAAACAACAAGACCGACAACTGCATTCCATATTCCCATTGTTTCCATCGATTGTCGTTCTTGAGGAAACAAGGGGGCGCCCTTGGTGGTGCTTGAACGAGGGACATAACTCTCCTGGGAGAAGATGGGCCCAGGACAAGTGGAGCTGTTTTTAGGTTTGTGGTGTTGGACTTGTGTTTTGTTTGTGTTTACCCAGATTCAACGACACCCTTTCTGCACCAGGACACAATGGTCGCCTTGTATTGAGGGAGGATACAAAACAGACAATCATCTGGATCGTATTTCAAGAACGAATTGTTTCTTTTGTTGTTGTTGTTGTTGTTGTAAATAAACAACGTAATGCGGATGAGAACCAATACAAATAATCGTAAGTAAAACAACAATACTGTGGAAATCGATTTGTTTTTCAGAAGTTTAAGTAACATTCTTTCTTTTGGAATAAAATCAAAATGCACACACACACACACACACACACACACACACACACACACACACACACACACACATATATATAATATATATATATATATACACACACACACGCACGCACGCACGCACGCACGCACGCACGCACGCACCCATACTCTCTCTCTCTCTCTCACACACACACACACACACACACACACACACACACACACACACACACACACACACACACACACACACACAGAAAAAACAAAACAATTCAAAGGCAAACCG
>CM065695.1:1532351-1554851 GCA_017654935.2 Phymorhynchus buccinoides | reverse complement strand
GGGGGGGGTGGGGGGGGTGCTAATTAAGGACGGTGGCAGAGGAGTTAAGACGTTCGCCTGCCAATTTCAATGCGTGACTGCAGCGTGAGTGACCCGGGTTCGAATCCCGGTCTCGCCCTTTCTTCCTACTTCGACAGGAAAATTGAACTGAACGTCGAGTCCTTCGGATGGAGACTTAAAGCTTGTCTGACCCGTGCGCTTTACGCACGTACAAATCCCACGGCAGTTACAAGTCGATAAGAGCAGGAAGAAATCCCGCTGCCTGGTATGACGAAATTGATAGCTAGGTTTCCCAATTCTGCCCCTACCCCCTCCTCATCCATCCCCCCCCCCTAAAGAATGGGTAGGCGCCAGGTGAGAGCAGCCCTAATTTCACAGAGATAAGGGGTGGGGACTGGGTCGGTATGATTGGGGTGGTGGTGGTGGGGGTGATGGAGGTGATGGTGGGGGTGCAGACAAATTAGCAGGATATGTGTTTGACATTATTGACACTTAAGAACATTAATTCGAGTTCTTATTTGAATGTGCAGATGTGTAGGAAAACTATTGATTATAATATTATGTCTGGAACACATTTTGTGTGCATCTCTTTCTCTCCCTCCCTCCCTCCTCCGCCCTCTCTCTTCCATGCCCCTCTCCCTCTGTTGGCTTTCACCTTGTTACTCTGCCTCTCCTCTCTGTGCATGTAATATATGTGCGTCTGTGTATGTATGTGGGGGTGGGGTGGGGGTAGGATGGGGATATGGGTTTGGTTGTGTGTGTGTGTGTGTGTGTGTGTGTGTGTGTGTGTGTGTGTGTGTGTGTGTGTGTGTGTGTGTGTGTGTAGTATGTGTGTGTGTGTGTGTGTGTGTGTGTAGTATGTGTGTGTGTGTGTAGTATGTGTACATTTGTGGGGGTAGAGTAGGATGGGGGCGGTCGTTTGTTCGTTCTCTCTCTCTGTCTCTCTCTCTCTCTCTCTCTCTCTCTCTCTCTCTCTCTCTCTCTCTCTCTCTCTCTCTCTCTCTCTCTCTCTCTCTCTCTCTCTCTCTCTCTCTCTCTCTCTCTCTGTGCGTGCGTGCGTGTGTGCGTGCGTGTGTGTGTGTGTGTGTGTGTGTGTGTGTGTGTGTGTGTGTGTGTGTGTGTGTGTGTGTGTGTGTGTAGTATATGTGCGTCTGTGTACATAATATGTGGGGATATGGTAGGATGGGGGTATAGGTTTGTTCTGTGTATGTGTGTATGTGTGTGTGTTTGTATGTGTGGGGCGTGTGGTGTGTGTGTGTGGGGGGGGGGGGGTATGTGTGTGTGTATTAGTGTTTTTTCGTGTGTGGGTTGCGTTGTGTATGATCAAG
This sequence comes from Phymorhynchus buccinoides, assembly GCA_017654935.2. Taxonomy (NCBI): domain Eukaryota; kingdom Metazoa; phylum Mollusca; class Gastropoda; order Neogastropoda; family Raphitomidae; genus Phymorhynchus; species Phymorhynchus buccinoides. Next base: position 1,553,523 of record CM065695.1, on the reverse strand, counting down.
CGTGAGCACGCTTGTTTGTGTTTATGCCTTCATGTGTATCTGAACGAGTATGTCTGCTTTATTGCGTAATAGTGTGAGTGTAGAAATAGAAAAAAAAGAGAATTTCAGATTAAAATAATAAAATAGGGGAAGGAGGGGCAATTTGGTGATAATCAAGTATAAGTAGGGGAAGGAGGGGCAAGTGCTGCCCTATCCCCACTGCCTCAAGGGGAGCAACCCATTAGTATGCATGACGTACATGGTGACGTTTGGCGTCCCTCAAGGGAGCTTTCTGACGCCGCTCTTCTTTTTCATCAGCTTCTTTGGATGCTGTAGCAACACCCTTCCTATGTCCTCAGGGGAATGCTGTGCTAAGTGGCTGTGTAGTTCTCTTGTTCACGTTGTTTGCAATGCTGTTATTGCTGATGTATTGGAAAATACTTAGTATTTATGTTTAATGTCTCTTGAAAGCTTAATGTTGTTTTATTTTCTGTGATGTAAACATTCGGTGTTTTGTTTTTGTTTTTTGTTGTTGTTTTTTCGTTCAAAGACGTTTTTTCGGTATCCATTTTCTCTTTTATATGTGAAGGATATAGCTGGGCAAGTAGTGTCCAAATCCGTGCATTTTCGTGCTACAAGCATGAAATTTGGTACAGGTGATTGTCTTTGGGTACTAAACAATTATAGATACAGGGGCAGTTGAAATGTTTTTGGTTATGTTGATTTTATTAAAAATTCAATATGGCCGCCGATCGGTCTACCACATAAAAAGAATCGAGTTTAAGAGATGAAAATATTATATTATAAGCACTAAATTTGGCTCAGAAGCACACACGTAGATACAAAATAAAACCTGTTATGCAACTATAACAAAATATGTACATTTATAAGTGCTTTTTTTAATCAATTCAAAATGGCCGTCAACGTTTTCAGTTATGACTATCTTATAAATCAATTTAAGGTTATAAGCACAGCATGTGGCATACATTGACACTTGTAAATGGTTAATACATGCTGTTACACAATCATGATCAATTATATTCATATTTATATTCTTAAATAAATTAAAAATGGCTGCCAGTCAGCTGGTGTTATGGCTGCCACATGAAAAGTGTTAAAGTTTAAAGTTTCAAATTTAATTATATAAGCACCAAACTTGACATACATGTACACTTGTAAACATTTTACGACGTTTTACACAATCATGACAACATATTAATATGCATATTTATTTGCAAATATATTCAAAATGTCTGACAACTTATTACTACTAGATTAAAAAAAGAAAGGTTAGAGTTGCAAATTTAATTATATAAGCACCAAACTTAGCAAGCATGCACACATGCAAAGGCTAAGCAGGCCCCTATAATATGCAATATGCTGTTACACAATCACAACAAACTATATGCATGTTTTTATGTGATCTAAAAATAATCAAAATGGCCACCAATAAGCCGAAGTATGATTAAATAGCAAAATAAATTATGGCTTAGACTTGAACATTTCAAGCAATGAGCACCAAACATAGCAGGCGCTTACATAGCAAAATATATACTGTTACATAATCATGACAAAATAATTATATGAACATTTTTATTTTTTACTTTTTATTTCCTGTAAGGAATTTTAAATGGTCGCGAAGCAACCTGCATCTTGATTCACGGGACACTGACACCCCCACCCCCCACCCCCACCCCCACCTCATACTGCAACAGAGAAGCTGTCTCTGTTCCATGCTGGGGAGTAGGTAACTAGGCAGCCTGTGGATCCCTGCCTTTTAGGTTTTCCATGATTTTGTAGATGCACCCATGCGCATCACAAAACAGTTTGATTTATAATTGTTTAAAAGTCGCTTAAAGGCAAAGGGAAGTGGAGCAGATATTAGGCTGCGCACTTGATGTGTGGACACAATCTATAATCTGGAAAAATGTTTCTATGCATCACCTAACAAAGATCAAGTCAATTTAACTTTAATCCCACAACAGAATTTGAGTTTGGTAGTGCTCTGAAGTACCTTGTATAAGCCCATATTCATTTAAGCGCCCACCCCCAACTTTGGAGCGATTTTCATGCAAAGGAGTACTTACCGAATACACACACCCTACTTTGGATCAGTGGGATGGGGGTATTTGGTTCAGTCAACACCTGCTAGACATAGCTTTTGAGAGATAAAAAAAAAAAAAATTTCCAGATTTATCTCAGAACTATTACATCAAAAGTTATGACATTATCAATGACATCACACTTCCCCTAGTAAACACAAGAGCAGGCAGTGAATCTCCCAAAAGTAACAATATCAGGTAATTGGATAAGAGACCCTAATTTCATGCCTTTTAGTGACAGTGGTATCAGTGTGGTGCGGTAATGCGATATCAGCATGAAAGGGTTAAACACCCAGACCTTATACCATATACAGGCCCAAACGTTTGGAATTCTCTCCCTGACCATACCCGTAACCAGTCCACTCTTCCTTCCTTCAAGTCCCAACTAAAGACCCACTTCTTCAGGAAAGCTTTCTCTCTGCAAAGTCTATGATCCTTTCCCCACTCTTGTTTTCCAGCTCATTGAAGACGTTGAGTTTGAGGTTAACGCGTGCGCGCGTGTGTGTATGGGGTGAGGGTGGGGAGTAGGGGGGCAGGGGTGGGGATGGGTGGGGGGGGGGGTGGTTGGGGTGGTGGTGTTGAAGGGACGTGGGTGTTGGTGTGTTGTGTTATGATTATATGCAATGCATTCTCTAATATGTATTCATTTTGATAGAGATGTATGGTGAGGATGCGTGGGCCAGTTTGTTAGAAATGTTTGTACGAATGGTGAGTGAAAAGCGCATTGAGTTGCTTTGCAAGATTATGCGCTATATAAGCATTATTAATTATTATTATTTATACGCCAATTAATAGAGTATGCATTCCTCTTGTTTCTAAAAGCATCCTTCACTATCCTTCACAAACATATAGAATGCATGCAACCACTTACCCCCAAACAAACACACATGCACATATGCAAGCACATGAGCATGCACACACACACACTTTCTGTCTTTTTTACTCTCAAGCTCAGACGCGTGCACATGCACACACACACACACACACACACACACACACACACACACACACACACACACACACACACACACACACACACACACACACACACACACACTCACACACACACACACACACACACACACACACACACACACACACACACACACACACACACACACACCACCACCACCACCACTAACAGGACCAGTAGCACCAACTGTACATACGTGACGAATTGCAAAGGAGGGACAGAAAATAAATGGTAAAATGTTAATGTGAAACAAATAATGTATAATAAAGCATTGTGAAAATATTAATAATACCAATGAATCGACTGTAAAACATTAATACCAATAAATCAACTGTAAAACATTAATACCAATGAATCAACTGTAAAATATTAATACCAATTAAATAATACCAATAAATCAACTGTAAAACATTAATACCAATAAATCAACTGTAAAACATTAATACCAATAAATCAACTGTAAAACATTAATACCAATAAATCAACTAAAACAATAATACCAATAAATCAACTGTAAAACATGTAAAACAATAATACCAATAAATCAACTGTAAAACATTATTAATAACTGTAACACCAATAAATCAACTGTAAAACATTAATACCAATAAATCAACTGTAAAACATTAATACCAATAAATCAACTGTAAAACATTAATACCAATAAATCAACTGTAAAACATTAATACCAATAAATCAACTGTAAAACATTAATACCAATAAATCAACTGTAAAACATTAATACCAATAAATCAACTGTAAAACATTAATACCAATAAATCAACCGTAAAACATTAATATAAATCAACTGTAAAACATTAATACCAATAAATCAACTGTAAAACATTAATACCAATAAATCAACTGTAAAACATTAATACCAATAAATCAACTGTAAAACATCAATAAATCAACTGTAAAACATTAATACCAATAAATCAACTGTAAAACCAATAAATCAATAATACCAATAAATCAACTGTAAAACATTAATACCAATAAATCAACTGTAAAACATTAATACCAATAAATCATCAACCAATAAATCAACTGTAAAACATTAATACCAATAAATCAACTGTAAAACATTAATACCAATAAATCAACTGTAAAACATTAATACCAATAAATCAACTGTAAAACATTAATACCAATAAATCAACTGTAAAACATTAATACCAATAAATCAACTGTAAAACATTAATACCAATAAATCAACTGTAAAACATTAATACCAATAAATCAACCGTAAAACATTAATACCAATAAATCAACTGTAAAATTAATACCAATAAATCAACTGTAATAATACCAATAAATCAACTGTAAAACATTAATACCAATAAATCAACTAAAACATTAATACCAATAAATCAACTGTAAAACATTAATACCAATAAATCAACTGTAAAACATTAATACCAATAAATCAACTGTAAAACATTAATACCAATAAATCAACTGTAAAACATTAATACCAATAAATCAACTGTAAAACATTAATACCAATAAATCAACTGTAAAACATTAATACAACAAAAACATTAAATCAACTAAAACATTAATACCAATAAATCAACTGTAAAACATTAATACCAATAAATCAACTGTAAAACATTAATACCAATAAATCAACTGTAAAACATTAATACCAATAAATCAACTGTAAAACATTAATAACAATAAATCAACTGTAAAACATTAATACCAATAAATCAACTGTAAAACATTAATACCAATAAATCAACTGTAAAACATTAATACAAATAAATCAACTGTAAAACATTAATACCAATAAATCAACTGTAAAACATTAATACCAATAAATCAACAACTGTAAAACATTAATACCAATAAATCAACTGTAAAACATTAATACAATAAATCAACTAAATTAATACCAATAAATCAACTGTAAAACATTAATACAAATAAATCAACTGTAAAACATTAATAATACAATAAATCAACTGTAAAACATTAATACAATAAATCAACTGTAAAACATTAATACCAATAAATCAACTGTAAAACATTAATACCAATAAATCAACTGTAAAACATTAATACCAATAAATCAACTGTAAAACATTAATACCAATAAATCAACCGTAAAACATTAATACCAATAAATCAACTAAAACATTAATACCAATAAATAACTGTACATTAATACCAATAAATCAACTGTAAAACATTAATACCAATAAATCAACTAAAACATTAATAATACCAATAAATCAACTGTAAAACATTAATACCAATAAATCAACTGTAAAACATTAATACCAATAAATCAACTGTAAAACATTAATACCAATAAATCAACTGTAAAACATTAATAATACCAATAAATCAACTGTAAAACATTAATACCAATAAATCAACTGTAAAACATTAATACCAAATCAACTGTAAAACATTAATAATACCAATAAATCAACTGTAAAACATTAATACCAATAAATCAACTGTAAAACATTAATACCAATAAATCAACTGTAAAACATTAATACCAATAAATCAACTGTAAAACATTAATACCAATAAATCAACTGTAAAATATTAATACCAATAAATCAACTGTAAAATATTAATACCAATAAATCAACTGTAAAACATTAATACCAATAAATCAACTGTAAAACATTAATACCAATAAATCAACTGTAAAACATTAATAATACCAATAAATCAACTGTAAAACATTAATACCAATAAATCAACTGTAAAACATTAATACCAATAAATCAACTAAAACATTAATAATACCAATAAATAAAACATTAATACCAATAAATCAACCGTAAAACATTAATACCAATAAATCAACTGTAAAACATTAATACCAATAAATCAACTAAAACATTAATAATACCAATAAATCAACTGTAAAACCATTAATACCAATAAATCAACTGTAAAACATTAATACCAATAAATCAACTGTAAAACATTAATACCAATAAATCAACTGTAAAACATTAATACCAATAAATCAACCGTAAAACATTAATACCAATAAATCAACTGTAAAACATTAATACCAATAAATCAACTGTAAAACATTAATACACAATAAATCAACTGTAAAACATTAATACCAATAAATCAACTGTAAAACATTAATACCAATAAATCAACTGTAAAACATTAATACCAATAAATCAACTGTAAAACATTAATACCAATAATCATCAATAAATCTGTAAAACATTAATACCAATAAATCAACTGTAAAACATTAATACCAATAAATCAACTGTAAAACATTAATACCAATAAATCAACTGTAAAACATTAATACCAATAAATCAACTGTAAAACATTAATACCAATAAATCAACTGTAAAACATTAATACCAATAAATCAACTGTAAAACATTAATACCAATAAATCAACTGTAAAACATTAATACCAATAAATCAACTGTAAAACAAAAAACATTAATAAATAAATCAACAATAAATCACTGTAAAACATTAATACCAATAAATCAACTGTAAAACATTAATACCAATAAATCAACTGTAAAACATTAATACCAATAAATCAACTGTAAAACATTAATACCAATAAATCAACTGTAAAACATTAATACCAATAAATCAACAACCGTAAAACATTAATACCAATAAATCAACTGTAAAACATTAATACCAACTGTAAAACATAAATCAACTGTAAAACATTAATACCAATAAATCAACTGTAAAACATTAATACCAATAAATCAACTGTAAAATATTAATACCATTAATACCAATAAATCAACTGTAAAACATTAATACCAATAAATCAACTGTAAAACATTAATACCAATAAATCAACTGTAAAACATTAATACCAATAAATCAACTGTAAAACATGTAACTGTAAAACATTAATACCATTAATACATTAATACCAATAAATCAACTGTAAAACATTAATACCAATAAATCAACTGTAAAACATTAATAATAAATCCAATAAATCAACTGTAAAACATTAATACCAATAAATCAACAAAACCAATAAATAATAACCATTAATACCAATAAATCAACTGTAAAACATGTAAAACATTAATAATACCAATAAATCAACTGTAAAACATTAATAATACCAATAAATCAACTGTAAAACATTAATACCAATAAATCAACTGTAAAACAATAATACCAATAAATCAACTGTAAAACATTAATACCAATAAATCAACTGTAAAACATTAATACCAATAAATCAACTGTAAAACATTAATACCAATAAATCAACTGTAAAACATTAATACCAATAAATCAACTGTAAAACATTAATACCAATAAATCAACTGTAAAACATTAATACCAATAAATCAACTGTAAAACATTAATACCAATAAATCAACTGTAAAATATTAATACCAATAAATCAACCATAAAACATTAATACCATAAATCAACTGTAAATTAATACCAATAAATCAACTGTAAAACATTAATACCAATAAATCAACTGTAAAACATTAATACCAATAAATCAACTGTAAAACATTAATACCAATAAATCAACCATAAAACATTAATACCAATAAATCAACCATAAAACATTAATAATACCAATAAATCAACTACCAATAAATCAACCATAAAGCATTAATACCAATAAATCAACTGTAAAACATTAATACCAATAAATCAACTGTAAAACATTAATACCAATAAATCAACTGTAAAACATTAATACCAATAAATCAACTAAAACATTAATACCAATAAATCAATAAAACATTAATACCAATAAATCAACCATAAAACATTAATACCAATAAATCAACCATAAAACATTAATACCAATAAATCAACCGTAAAACATTAATACCAATAAATCAACTGTAAAACATTAATAACAATAAATCGACTGTAAAACATTAATAATACCAATAAATCAACCAATAAATCACAAAACATTAATACCAATAAATCAACTGTAAAATATTAATATAAATCAACTGTAAAACATTAATACCAATAAATCAACTGTAAAACATTAATACCAATAAATCAACTTTAAAACATTAATACCAATAAATCAACTGTAAAACATTAATACCAATAAAATGTAAAACAACCAATTTAACCATAAATCATTAATACCAATAAATCAACCATAAAACATTAATACCAATAAATCAACTAAAACATTAAAACATTAATAATACCAATAAATCAACCATAAAACAATAATACCAATAAATCAACTGTAAAACATTAATACCAATAAATCAACTGTAAAACATTAATACCAATAAATCAACTGTAAAACATTAATACCAATAAATCAACTGTAAAACATTAATACCAATAAATCAACCATAAAACATTAATACCAATAAATCAACCATAAAACATTAATACCAATAAATCAACTGTAAAACATTAATACCAATAAATCAACTGTAATAAATCAACTGTAAAACATTAATACCAATAAATCAACTGTAAAACATTAATAATACAATAAATCAACTGTAAAACATTAATACAAATAAATCAACTGTAAAACATTAATACCAATAAATCAACTGTAAAACATTAATACCAATAAATCAACTGTAAAACATTAATAACAATAAATCAACCGTAAAACATTAATACAATAAATCAACTGTAAAACATTAATACCAATAAATCAACTGTAAAACATTAATACCAATAAATCAACTGTAAAACATTAATACCAATAAATCAACTGTAAAACATTAATACCAATAAATCAACCATAAAACATTAATACCAATAAATCAACCATAAAACATTAATAAATACCAACCGTAAAACATTAATACCAATAAATCAACATAAAACATTAATAATACCAATAAATCAACTGTAAAACAATAATACCAATAAAACAACTGTAAAACATTAATACCAATTACCAATAAATCAAATCTGTAAAACATTAATAATACCAATAAATCAACTGTAAAACATTAATACCAATAAATCAACTGTAAACCAATAAATCAACTGTAAAACATTAATACCAATAAATCAACTGTAAAACATTAATACCAATAAATCAACTGTAAAACATTAATACCAATAAATCAACTGTAAAACATTAATATCAATAAATAAACTCAAAACATTAAACCATTAATAATTGTAAAAATAAATAAATCAACTGTAAAATATTAATAATACCAATAAATCAACTGTAAAACATTAATAAATAAATCATTAAAAACATAATACCAATAAATCAACTGTAAAACATTAATACCAATAAATCAACCATAAAACATTAATACCAATAAATCAACATAAAACATTAATAATACCAATAAATCAACCATAAAACATTAATACCAATAAATCAACTGTAAAACATTAATACCAATAAATCAACTGTAAAACATTAATACCAATAAATCAACCATAAAACATTAATACCAATAAATCAACTGTAAAACATTAATACCAATAAATCAACCATAAAACATTAATACCAATAAATCAGCCATAAAATATTAATACCAATAAATCAACCATAAAACATTAATACCAATAAATCAACCGTAAAACATTAATACCAATAAATCAACCATAAAACATTAATACCAATAAATCAACCGTAAAACATTAATACCAATAAATCAACTGTAAAATATTAATACCAATAAATCAACTGTAAAACATTAATACCAATAAATCAACTGTAAAACATTAATAATACCAATAAATCAACTGTAAAACATTAATAATACCAATAAATCAACTGTAAAATATTAATACCAATAAATCAACTGTAAAACATTAATACCAATAAATCAACTGTAAAACATTAATACCAATAAATCAACTGTAAAACATTAATACCAATAAATCAACTGTAAAACATTAATAATACCAATAAATCAACTGTAAAATATTAATACCAATAAATCAACTGTAAAACATTAATACCAATAAATCAACTGTAAAACATTAATAATACCAATAAATCAACCATAAAACATTAATACCAATAAATCAACCATAAAACATTAATACCAATAAATCAACCATAAAACATTAATACCAATAAATCAACCATAAAACATTAATACCAATAAATCAACCGTTAATACCAATAAATCAACCATAAAACATTAATACCAATATATCAACCATAAAACATTAATAATACCAATAAATCAACCATAAAACATTAATACCAATATATCAACCATAAAACATTAATAATACCAATAAATCAACCATAAAACATTAATACCAATAAATCAACCATAAAACATTAATACCAGTGAATCAACTGAAAAACATTAATACCAGTGAATCAACCATAAACATTAATACCAATCAATCAACCATAAAGCATTAATACCAATGAATCAACCATAAAAGATGCTATCACATAAAAATGTGATCACATGGTAGCAATGGTGAACTATGATAATATACACATAGATTATTTACTAGAAAAAATGATGCATAGCATTGTCATAAATAAGCAATGTAAACAAATCAGTAGCCATAATATCAGATGATGAGTATAAAAATAATCACATAATAATACACTATCGATAATAACAACCCGCAACCCCCCCCCCCCCCCCCACCCCCCACCCCACACACACACATTCTCTCTCTTTTCATTCCTCCTCCAAAACACACACACACACACACACACACACACACACACACACACACACACACACACACACACACACACACACACACCAGATCATCCCTATGACGTTGGAATTCAGATTGAAACGGGCAAAGGATAATTACCCGGCCAGAGGCCGAGGTATTGCGATCGGTTTGTGTGTCTGTCTGTCTGTCTGTGTATCTGTCTGTCTGTGTGTGTGTCTGTGTATCGATTATCTTAAAAACTACCTTTTGGATTTTGATTAAAATTGGCAGAGGGGTAGACAGCTTGAAAAGGAAGCTTCCTTTCGTTAATCAACACCGTGCTGACATTGACCTTCAAGTTTGACCTTGGCCTTGAAAACCGAAAATCTTTAAGGGGCCATAACTCCCACACCGTTGGTGTTAGAGTCTTCAAATTTGGCATGTAGGTACTTTGGCTTATGCCCGTTCTGATGGTGGCATACCGTTCAAGGTCAAGGTCACGGTCCGGGAGATCGGTAGGCCTTGAAAGTGGTAGGGGTCTAAAAATTGGGTTTTAAGCCATATTTTCCACATTTGTACTTAACAGAAGCGCTTCAGATTGTGTGTGGTACTGTATACCCTAGAGTAGAAAACATCCGAGCATAAATTATCGCCATGCTGATATTGACCGTGAAAACCGAAATTTCCTTCTTTGCACTATATATTTATTGTCCAAGCTGTATTTCGTGAACTAGAAGACATAAACTCTTAAAACGTTTGTGTATAAATTATCCCCCGGAACTACAATGTCGCCGAGCGGCAGACATGTTTCCGTTTTTCTCCACCCTCCTATATCTCATGAAATACTGTATGGAATCACTCCAAATTTTGTGGGTGTGTGAAAACGATGGAGTAGAAGACATTGCGGTACAAATTATGCCACTTGGGATTTTTAGTCTAGGAAAAGGCCTACTACTTTTGAATCGTGTCGTAAACTATGAAGAGAGAGAGAGAGAGAGACAGAGAGAGAAAGAGAGAGAGAGAGAGAGAGAGAGAGAGAGAGAGAGAGAGAGAGAGAGAGAGAGAGAGAGAGAGAGAGAGAGAGAGAGAGAGAGAGAGAGAGAGTTGCGTTGGCCTACACTTGGCCTACACAACAACAACAAAATCGCTTCAAATTTTGGGCTATGTATTTATTTTCCCACCTGTAAAACTACTGTTTGGACTTTGATTAATTTTGTTTATGGGGGGGGGGGGGGGGGGGGGGGGGGACATGGACTCTGACTCTGGCCAGGTTGCATTGTCACAATGCCTTGCTGCTGCTCGGAGATGCACTTACAATGCGTTGCTGCCGCTCGGCGTTGCCCTTGTTACTTTTGTTATTAAAAGTGCCTAGGCGTTTTGGTGGGTTTTTTTTAATTGAGCAATCGTCGACTGCTGACTGCTCTTTTCACATAATAAAATGATATTTTCTAGTCATCCTTCTAAACGAGCCAACGAGTAATCCCTCTTTACATCATAACAATGACTGTTCCTAACCGTCCTTACAAACGTGGAATCCCTCCAACGAACCATCAATTATGCCTGCTTGCAATTAGCGAGACACGAGGCCATGGGTCAGTATGTGAGCGGATCATCATCGTTATCATCGTCGTCACCATCATTATCAGACAAAAAGGAAGAACAGTCGTCATCTCCGTTCTCTGTTTCCTCCAGTCCAAGGGAAAGCGATCCTGCATTACGTCTGAAGAAGTTGCTTCCCCTGGGTGAAAGCTAACCTCTCTAGAGTCAGAAGATATCTTGGGTTCTCTTCTGTGTGTCTTTTTCAACTATTTTTCCGTCGTTGACTAACGTTACTCCTCCTTTTACAGCCAGTTTTATGTTCTGTTTACGCCGCTCTGCTTCTGCTGGTGCCTCTTAAGGGACACTTGTTGCTGCGCTGTTATTGCAGTTCTTAAAGCAAGGATCTCTGTTCGGCCCTGATTTGCCCAAAGGTCAAAAAGGCCATAAGGGAGCTAACTATTCACTTCCAAAATTAGAACCACCCCCTTGCTGGCTTTACACAAAAATAATGTTGTTACAGAAACGATTGTTTGAAATGGGGTTTTGTTTTCAATTTAATAGGTGCAAGTAATAGCCAGGAGAGCCGTTAAAAACGTAACAAGAAATGTTTCTATTTTTAGGACAAAAAGGGCTTTAAAATTCCCCGCACACGAATGTAGTCAAATAAGAAATGAAGTTATAGACAACGTGAACACAACACCCAGTAACAATTATCAAAGCAACAGGAATGAAGGGAGAGAAGGAGAAAAGAACAGAAGGAAGCAGAATGTGCACGAAGTGTACTGTGGTCTACCTACAGAGTCCACATTTATCACTCCTTTTGTTTGTCTGCCTGTCTCTCTGTGTCTCTGTCACCATCTCCTTCATTACATTAGGTTTATTATCTACACATATTTATGCATGCTCATCTCTTTCCCTATTTTTTCCTGAAGCTTTTTCTCATAGAAAGAAATCCGTTGTCTGCATAATCTCTCTCTCTCTCTCTCTCTCTCTCTCTCTCTCTCTCTCTCTCTCTCTCTCTCTCTCTCTCTCTCTCTCTCTCTCTCTCTCTCTCTCTCTCTCTCTCTCTCTCTCTCTCGTTGTTTCCTTTTTTACGGATTATGTAGGCCTGTAGGTACGTGATCTTTATTTGTTTTGATTATTATTCATCCCCGCCGTTTCACCCAATTTGACACGGCCAGAGCGACATAATCCAATGAACATTCAGTCTTCAGACTTTGCACTTCTCCCCCCTCTCTCTCTCTCACACACACACACACTCTCTCTCTCTCTCTCTCTCTCTCTCTCTCTCTCTCTCTCTCTCTCTCACTCACACACACACTCACTCTCTCTCTCTCTCTCTCTCTCTCTCTCTCTCTCTCTCTCTCTCTCTCTCTCTCTCTCTCTCTCTCTCTCTCTCTCTCTCTCTTTCTCTCTTCTGTCAATGTTTAGACCCATTAATGCTTGTAAAATACTTAACAGATTGTTTTCAGTATGGAAAAGAAAAGAGTCGCTGTCCATGGAAAAGAAAATTATAATTCCCATACGGCTGTGGCCTACATTTCATATTGTGTATGGGTTTGTTTGTTTTTGTATCAGTTGTATAGCTCTGCACGATTTGTGTTGTTTATAACAATTATTGTGTTCAATTTTGTTTGTTTATCTTCGGATAATGTAAGGACGTTTGCCTGTGCAATTAAAAATATTCTAGTTCGAGTTTCTCTCTCTCTCTCTCTCTCTCTCTCTCTCTCTCTCTCTCTCTCTCTCTCTCTCTCTCTCTCTCTCTCTCTCTCTCTCTCTCTCTCTCTCTCTCTATCTCTCTCTCTCTCTCTCTCTCTCTCTCTCTCTCTCTCTCTCTCTCTCTCTCTCTCTCTCTCTCTCTCTCTCTCTCTCTCTCTCTCTCTCTCTCTCTCTCTCTCATCCTCTCTCTCTCTCTCTCTTAGTGTTCCTCTCATTACAGACACACTGACTTATCTATACAACCTCTGTATCGATAAAAGTTATTTTCCTAACATTCTGAAGCAAGCTAATGTTATACCACTTTTTAAATCTGGTGATAAAGCTGACCCTTCAAACTATAGACCTATTTCGCTCGTTTCTGTTCTTTCTAAGCCTCTAGAAAAGCATTTTAACAAATATTTAACTTCTCATTTATCTAAATATGATTTAATACACCCTAATCAATCTGGCTCTAGATCCAATCACTCTTGCCACACAGCTTTGACTACTCTTGTTGACCAATGGCTTGCAAACATAGATTATTTACAAATTACAGGGGTCCTTTTGGTAGACTTTGCCAAAGCATTTGATGTAATCGACCATAATCTACTACTGCGGAAAATGGCAATATATAGATTTTCAAATTCTGTCCTTCAGTTCATCAAATCATTTATTGCAAATCGTAAGCAGACTGTTTTCCTTCATAATAAACAATCTAGTTCTTTACCAATCAAATTCGGGGTTCCACAAGTATCAGTTATAGGTCCCCTTTTGTTTTTACTATAATTATGTCAATGATCTTCCTCTTCATATTAAAGACCCTTGTGAGATGTTTGCCGATGATACGTCAATTCACACTAACCATACTGATCTCAATCAGTTATCCTTTAAATTGCAAGGAAATATAGATCAGCTAGTTGAATGGACAGAACTTAACCACATGACATTGAATGAACAAAAAACAAAATGTATGATAGTAACATCGCGACAAAAACGACAAAACTCAACCTTTTCTTTGCCTCCATTATATATTCACAATAGACAAATTGAAGTAGTCAGTTCTCACAAAGTTTTAGGGGTTACCTTAGACAATAATCTTTCTTGGTCTCCCCATATTAGTAGTTTGAGCAAACGTGTCTCACAAAAAGTCTTCCTCCTCTCTAAAATTAAAAACTTTCTTAATCTCGATGCCCGTAAGCACTTCTTTTATGCATGTATTCAATCACACATAGATTACGCCTCTACATTCTTCGATTCAAGTAGTGCCAACACATTAAAGCCATTAATCAATGTTCATAAGTGAGCGCTTAAAGCAGTCCTCCAAAAATCGTCTTCTCTAACTTTTCAAGATTACATCACAATACAAAATTTACCTCTTACAGACAAACTTCAATACAACAAAGTTGTCATGATGTTTAGAATAATCAATGGTTTTGCACCTCCAACATTAATTAAAAAGTTTCCAATCAACCAATTTAGATATGCTAACAATATTGTTATTCAAAAACCTAGAACTGATCTTTTCAAAACAAGCTCAACATACTCAGGTGGTACTCTTTGGAATTCCTTAACAACTAATCTTAAGCAGAAAAGCAGCATTACTTCCTTCAAAATTAAAAACGCGTATCAAAATATTATATTTCAGAGATTAAAAGAAAGCATGTCAACTGTATCCAGATAACCATTCTATTATTGCGTATACAATACCCTCATCAGAAGATGTGGATACATATTAAGTTACTTGATTGCTGATTTTGATATAATATGCGATAACATATTTGTTTGATACTTTTGTATGATATAACTTGATTTGGTTATTACTATCATACTATTACAGATAATGATCATGATGAGGAGTGTTATCCTTTGCTGATTTTATGTTTGCACGATGTGACTTTTGTTTTGCCTGTACTTTAAATTCCAAAATGTCCCCATCCTTATCCCCCTCTGTGCCCCTTCCCCCATCCTCCCTCCCTTTTCTTCTCATTTCTGCATGTACATATATCATTTAGCTTTCTTGTCTGATTTACTTTATTTTTCCCCAGGGCTGGGTGGAAAAAAAGCATGTAACTTGCTTATCTCATGTTCCCTGGTTAAATACAATTTCGTTTTCGTTTTCGTTTTCGTTTTCTCTCTCTCTCTCCTCTCTCTCTCTCTCTCTCTCTCTCTCTCTCTCTCTCTCTCTCTCTCCTCTCTCTCTCTCTCTCTCTCTCTCTCTCTCTCTCTCTCTCTCTCTCTCTCTCTCTCTCTCTCTCTCTCTCTCTCTCTCTCTCTCTCTCTCTCTCTCTCTCTCTCTCTCTCTCTCTCTCTCTCTCTCTCTCTCTCTCTCTCTCTCTCTCTCTCTCTCTCTCTCTCTCTCTCTCTCTCTCCTTTCAATAACCACCAACAGTTATTGCCTGTTGCCTTTGAAAGTAACTTAAGTGCCAGCATTCCGTGTGGCTGTTCTTTTTATCACAACTCTCACTAGAATGTTATGGTCAGAAAACGCGTTGCTATTTTTCTCTTTTTCCTCATGGCAACACAGTGACACGCTAGTAATGATATGAGTTGCACATCTCTGTGCTGCCATGGGGAAATAACCAAACATAGAAACGTGGTTTGTGACCCTTAGGCACAATCAGGCCGTAGGGACTACGGTTCTTCCTGTTGTGCAGTCTCCTGTCTCTCACCAGTGTGCTCCTCGATTTAACTTGGCTGTTGTGACGGACACGTCTATGTGTGTCTGCTTGGTTAGGTGTTTGTGCTTTCATTGTTTATCTCACACCATTGGCCTGAGATTAACAAAACAAATAAATATTGTGTTGCTATTTCGTAAAGATCCTTGCTAATAATTTACTTACATTATGGAGGTAATTGCCTTGCACCCAGCACAAAACCTTAATTGCCTTATACCCAGCACACAAATGAATTGCCTTATGCCCAGCACACAAATGAATTGCCTTATGCCCAGCACACAAATGAATTGCCTTATACCCAGCACACAAATGAATTGCCTTATGCCCAGCACACAAATGAATTGCCTTATGCCCAGCACACAAATGAATTGCCTTATGCCCAGCACACAAATGAATTGCCTTATGCCCAGCACACAAATGAATTGCCTTATGCCCAGCACACAAATGAATTGCCTTATGCCCAGCACACAAATGAATTGCCTTATGCCCAGCACACAAATGAATTGCCTTATGCCCAGCACACAAATGAATTGCCTTATGCCCAGCACACAAATGAATTGCCTTATGCCCAGCACACAAATGAATTGCCTTATGCCCAGCACACAAATGAATTGCCTTATGCCCAGCACACAAATGAATTGCCTTATGCCCAGCACACACATGAATTGCCTTATGCCCAGCACACAAATGAATTGCCTTATGCCCAGCACACACATGAATTGCCTTATGCCCAGCACACACATGAATTGCCTTATGCCCAGCACACACATGAATTGCCTTATGCCCAGCACAATATGTCCCGCACATGTCCCCTTTAATCTATGGCTCCTGACCTTCCTTCACTTCCCACCTGGAATGATCGTCCTTATTGATCTTATCAAACCATCGTCCTTATTGATCTTATCAAACCATCGTCCTTATTGATTGTATCAAACCATCGTCCTTATTGATCATATCAAACCATTCAACACCTCACACTTCCCACCTAGAATGATCGTCCTTATGGATCATATCAAGCCTGTCAATACCTCACTTTCCACCTGGAATGATCGTCCTTATTGATCACATCAAAGCAGTCAATATCTTACACTTGCCACCTAGAATGACCGTCCTTATTGATCATATCAAACCTGTCAATGCATCACTTCCCACCTGGAATGATCGTCCTTATTGATCAGATCAAACCATTGAAGACCTCACACTTCCTACCTGGAATGATCGTCCTTATTGATCATATCAAACCATCATCCTTATTGATCATATCAAAGCAGTCAATATCTCACACTTCCCACCTGGAATGATCGTCCTTATTGATCATATCAAACCAGTGAAGACCTCACACTTGCCTGCGCGGCAATTGTCTGTATTTTTACGACATTTTAACCTAAAGCTCCTCGGGATATTCATCCCGTTTCTCTGCCTCTGTTTCTGTCTGTCTCTCTCTCTCTCTAAAATACTTACTCCAGTCTCTCGCTCTCTGTGCTGTGTGTGTAGGTGTCTGTCTGTCTGTGTGCGCGTGCGCGTGCGCGTTCATTGTATAATGTCTATGGTAATTGGCAAAAGCCCCCTGAAGTCTTGCTTTGAATGACCCCCTGTCTCCGTCTGTGGCCACATCAAAGACAGCCCTGGTCTGATACACTCCTTGCTTTGAATGGCCTCCTGTCTCCGTCTGTGGCCACATCAAAGACAGCCCTGGTCTGATACACTCCTTGCTTTGAATGGCCTCGTCTCTCCGTCTGTGGCCACATCAAAGACAGCCCTGGTCTGATACACTCCTTGCTTTGAATGACCCCCTGTCTCCGTCTGTGGCCACATCAAAGACAGCCCTGGTCTGATACACTCCTTGCTTTGAATGGCCTCCTGTCTCTGTCTGTGGCCACATCAAAGACAGCCCTGGTCTGATACACTCCTTGCTTTGAATGGCCTCCTGTCTCCGTCTGTGGCCACATCAAAGACAGCCCTGGTCTGATACACTCCTTGCTTTGAATGGCCTCCTGTCTCCGTCTGTGGCCACATCAAAGACAGCCCTGGTCTGATACACTCCTTGCTTTGAATGGCCTCCTGTCTCTGTCTGTGGCCACATCAAAGACAGCCCTGGTCTGATACACTCCTTGCTTTGAATGGCCCCCTGTCTCCGTCTGTGGCCACATCAAAGACAGCCCTGGTCTGATACACTCCTTGCTTTGAATGGCCTCCTGTCTCCGTCTGTGGCCACATCAAAGACAGCCCTGGTCTGATACACTCCTTGCTTTGAATGGCCTCCTGTCTCCGTCTGTGGCCACATCAAAGACAGCCCTGGTCTGATACACTCCTTGCTTTGAATGGCCCCCTGTCTCCGTCTGTGGCCACATCAAAGACAGCCCTGGTCTGATACACTCCTTGCTTTGAATGGCCCCCTGTCTCCGTCTGTGGCCACATCAAAGACAGCCCTGGTCTGATACACTCCTTGCTTTGAATGGCCTCCTGTCTCCGTCTGTGGCCACATCAAAGACAGCCCTGGTCTGATACACTCCTTGCTTTGAATGGCCTCCTGTCTCTGTCTGTGGCCACATCAAAGACAGCCCTGGTCTGATACACTCCTTGCTTTGAATGGCCTCCTGTCTCTGTCTGTGGCCACATCAAAGACAGCCCTGGTCTGATACACTCCTTGCTTTGAATGGCTTCCTGTCTCCGTCTGTGGCCACCTGTCTCCGTCTGTGGCCACATCAAAGACAGCCCTGGTCTGATACACTCCTTGCTTTGAATGGCCTCCTGTCTCTGTCTGTGGCCACATCAAAGACAGCCCTGGTCTGATACACTCCTTGCTTTGAATGGCCTCCTGTCTCCGTCTGTGGCCACATCAAAGACAGCCCTGGTCTGATACACTCCTTGCTTTGAATGGCCTCCTGTCTCTGTCTGTGGCCACATCAAAGACAGCCCTGGTCTGATACACTCCTTGCTTTGAATGGCCTCCTGTCTCTGTCTGTGGCCACATCAAAGACAGCCCTGGTCTGATACACTCCTTGCTTTGAATGGCCTCCTGTCTCCGTCTGTGGCCACATCAAAGACAGCCCTGGTCTGATACACTCCTTGCTTTGAATGGCTTCCTGTCTCCGTCTGTGGCCACCTGTCTCCGTCTGTGGCCACATCAAAGACAGCCCTGGTCTGATACACTCCTTGCTTTGAATGGCCTCGTCTCTCCGTCTGTGGCCACATCAGCCCTGGTCTGATACACTCCTCGCTTCCTTTGTGGCCTTCTGCTGTGGAACAGCAGTGCGTTGGAATCGGAATGAAGGTCTGTGTATATCTCACGCCGTTTGTCTGTCTGGTTTGGTTTTCTGTCTTTCAGTGGCCGAAGCCCAAAGTTACTGAAGTTCGTGTCCCATAACCCTAGCAAAAATCGATGTCTCTTTCTGTTTGTTTGTGTGCAAGTTTTATAATGTATCCAGGGAAACAACAACAACAACAACAGCAACAACAACAAACTTCAGTTGAACAAAACCAAATGTTCGTTATTATTAATTGTCACAGACTTTCACTTATTAGTTTACGGAGGTAAACTAGTAGTTTCCAGTTATTATGGCCGAAATTACTGAACGTATCCCACTGAAAGTTGTAGAATGGCTTATACTGCAAAGAATAATGACCGTGATTTCAAAGACATGAAATGAATAGGGTGTTTTTTCCTGCTAGAAAGTCATGGGCTGTGTACACATACACGTCAACTTCCCTACATAAAACCATACGCAATCCGAAAAACAACTGGAAGCAAGAAATATGACGGAGTGTGCACACACTTGCGGAAAACCATCCGCGAATCCCATCCGCTTATTTCTTACTTTTTCTTACTTTATTTGCGGATTGCGGATGGGTTTCCGCACGGAAGTTGCGCGTGGTTGTGTACACAGCCTTAAACAGTCCGTGTTGGATTGCTGGTAAGCCAGCTTGGCTCCAGATTTGTCAAATCGTAAGTGTATGCAGCCCAGCGCTGTCAGAACAGTTCTTAAAGGTGTTCGTTACATTATAGACAAGTAATCCTTTCCAGCATCTTCCAGAACATGTTTTTAACACATTTCCAAAGTAATCTAACTTGGTCCTTCTTTGACAATCGCACATAGTCATCTGATTGTACGTTTTACATCCCTCGTATTTAGTCTACTGGGAACGACTTGATTTGCTTTCTATGTCTTTTCTTCTGGTTACTTTTCCCCTTTCTGTAGTATCAACAAACTCTCTGACGAAAACATAGAACCACCAAGTTCAATTTGCTGTATTTGGATCAAAATATTTCCAACACACTCAAACTGATACATGCCTTGGAGCCAGAATCACGGTTCCTCAAGAAATGACAGGTTTAATTCTGTTCGTGTTGATATTATTCATGAGTTAAACTGAAGGAAAATACAACATGGCCGGAAGCTGGTTGATGGAGGTGGCAGTCAAAATGAAATGACAGGTTTAATTCTGTTCGTGTTGATATTATTGACGAGTTAAACTGAAGGATGTTGGAGGTGGCAGTCAAAATGAAATGACAGGTTTAATTCTGTTCGTGTTGATATTATTGACCAGTTAAACTGTTTAATTCTGTTCGTGTTGATATTATTGACGAGTTAAACTGA
>CM065695.1:1514851-1519851 GCA_017654935.2 Phymorhynchus buccinoides | reverse complement strand
TCTCTCTCTCTCTCTCTCTCTCTCTCTCTCTCTCTCTCTCTCTCTCTCTCTCTCTCTCTCTCTCGGTTGAGGGTCTGGGGGAGGGTGATTTGGTGTATGAATGTGTATGATTCTATTTTGGTCGTTTCGTGTTCGTTATTCTTTTCCCTCAATAAACAAGTTAGATTTTGCGTCATTCTTCTCTCTCTCTCACTCTCTCTCTCTTCTCTCTCTCTCTCTCTCCTCTCTCCTCATCTCTCTCTCTCTCTCTCTCTCTCTCTCTCGTCTCTCTCTTCTCTCTCGATCTCTCGCTCTCTCTCTTTTTCACACACACACGCGCGCACGCATACACACAGTTACACAACTAAATATGTTTTCAAGTTTTGTTCTCTCTTTTTCACACACACACACACACGCGCGCGCGCGCGCGCGCACGCACGCACATGCACACACACACACACACACACACACACACACACACACACACACACAGACACACACACACACACACACACACACACACACACACACACACACACAGACACACACACACACACACACACACACACGCACACATAGTTACACAAACACATGCACATATATACGCTCATACATACGTGACAGACACAGTGTCACACATGAGGCTCGGTGTACACCTTGTGTCCTGGCTAATACAAAGCATCTGTTTCGTTTCAGTCTGTGTTTTTCTCACACCTGCTGCCATGTCATTCAAACCGACTGGCGTGATTTGTGTACGCATTTGGTCCGCTGTCGCCCGTGTTGTTTGGGTCTTGGGGAAGGGAGAGCAAAAGAAGCAGACATGTTTGTGTGCATAACCCGTCAGCGAGTCAGAAGCAACAAGGCGTGTGCTACCTGTCACACGATTGTCAAACATGCTGGGTCCTCGGTAGAACACAGATGGACACCGAGTATAAGATTGGAACAAGAAAACTAAATGAAAAGAAACAAGAAAGAAAGACAGACGGCAGAGAGGAACACCGGGAGAAGAAGGAAGGAGGGGAAGAAACGAGGAAGAGGACGAACAGAAGGAAAAGAGATAAAGGAAAATGACGAAGAGGAGGAAGAAGAGAAAGAGGAATAGGAACAAGAAGAGAAACAGAACTGGCAAAGAGAGGAAGTGGGGGGAGAAATAGCTGCGGTAGTCGAGAAGACGAAGAAGAAGGAGGAGGAAGAGGAGGAGGAGGAAGAGGAGTGGGAGTGGGAGGATGGGAGGAGGAGGAGAAGAAGAAGAAGGAAAACAACAACAACAACAATAATCATAATCATAATAATAATAATAATAATAATAATAATAATAATAATAACAGAAAGAAAGAAAGAAAAAGCCATGATGAATGAGGAAAGAAGCACTCGAACATGAAAGCTACTAACCGCCATCATCATTGCTATGGCGGCTCTATCTTTACCCAACACTATGCTCGCCTCATTTCATCCAATCAGCTTCCACTATCGCCGTTTATGCGGGCTGGACCATTTCCAGGGCAACTCGTGGCGCCCCCATAATGCCCCGTGCGCGTGCGCGAGCCCACTCTGACGATTTAGGGGAGATGCCCTCAAATACGACTATTGCTATATGAGAAATTTACGTTCATCTGGCACACCCCCCCTCAGATCTCTTCATCATCTTCTTCACTATTAACATTCTTCTTAGGAGGATACGAGACGAGCTGAGACGAGGGGATCCCTAGAGAGACATGAGAGAGACGAGAGAGAGAGAGAGAGAGAGAACGAGAACGAGAGAGAGAGTGAAGAGAGAGAGAGATACGAGAGGAGAGAGAGAGCAGCAGAGAGAATTGACAGAGGAAGAGAGAGAGAGAGAGTATGTGAGACGATAGATAGAGAGAGAGAGCATAGAGAGAGAGAGAGAGAGAGAGAGAGAGAGACAGAAGAGCGACCCGCGAGAGCGAAGAGAGAGAGAGAGAGAGACTTTAGTAGAGTGAGAGAGAGGATGAGAGAGAGACGAGAGAGAGAGAGGAGAGACAGAGAGATGGACCGAGAGAGAGAGAGAGAGAGAGAGAGAGAGAGAGAGAGAGAGAGAGAGAGAGAGAGAGAGAGAGAGAGAGAGAGAGAGAGAGAGAGAGAGAGAGAGAGAGAGAGAGAGAGAGAGAGAGAGAGAGAGAGAGAGAGAGAGAGAACACTGAGAGAGAAAACATTTATTGTCAGAGGGTCTGGTGACAAAGAAGAAGGAATAACAAAGACAGCAATAGAAAACACAGAAAATAGAAAACAGGAGAGAGAGAGAGAGAGGCGACCTTAGCCACAGATTTGAGTCATTAGGAGAGAGAGAGAACTAGAAAACTAGAAAACTTACATTTCACTCGGTTTTACAGTAAAAGAGAGACATTCATTATCCACACCTGATTTGCATAAAGGAGAGATGTGGTTCGAACCATCTTTTATTAGAGAGAACCTAGACCTAATACAGCTTAGAGTCCAGAGTAATGAGAGAGAGAGAGCCAGTTCTGCTTGAGAAAACAAATGAGGAGAGTAGGTCATTTCCGACTCCCTGAGAAGACTATACCAAATCCATGTTCTGACAAAACCGTTTTAGCTCTATATGAATTCTCTTTATTTAATTCTAATTGCAGAGAGATAGGCTTGAGACTGCGGTAATCTTAATAACTTCAACAAATATCTTATAGATTTTACAAATGTTCTTACATATAAAGGATGCCTTCCTGTTTAGTATAACATTGAGAGTAAATTGGTGCAGTAGAGAGAGAGAGAGAGCATCTGTAGCCAGAGAGAGGTTGTAAACTTATATTCAGCCCCCAAATTTATGAAGCGTAGAGAGCGGCTCTATTTGAGATCAGACAACTTCCAGAGGAGACTTTTAATCTATACTTTTAAGAGATTCATGAGAATGAGAGAAACTCAGAGAGAGACATTCTTAGACATTTGAGAGAACTACTTTTAGAGAGAGAGAGAGATTTCTCATGAGAGAGAGACCCATTCTAAAAAACAGAGAGAGTTAAGAGAGAGAGGTTTTGTAATCCTATGACAGAGATAAAAGAATGACAGAGAGAGAGAGAGAGAATCACACCTGGAATAATTGGTATTCCATGCCTTCCAGATAATTCGAGAGAGAGGAATTGAGGACTTAGAGAGACGCTTTACTCCATTAGGAGAATCAGAACATAAATTATTAGCATGCACATACGAGAGATCATAAACAGCGCAAACACCTTTGTACAGCTTACCGTTCACTCCACATTGTAGAGACATTCTAAAGGGTATTACGATTTACTGTGGGGCTTTCTTGAGAGAGAGGAGAGAGCAAGAAATATTTCTGAACTAGAGAGAGAATGTAGAGAGTGTTGAGAGGAGGAAGACGAGAGACAAGCGGACAGCCCATTTTGAGTCTTCTATTGAGTTGAATGATAAAGACTAGAAAGTGAGAGATCGGGAGAGTCGCCTTTTTTATGGATTGGAACAATGATTGATTTTGCCCATTCTGTAGAAATGTAGAGAGAGAAAATCAATTATTGGTAGAGAGAGATTTCACTTGAGTTGTATGGACCTGCAGAGAGGTGATTAATACCCGCAGAACCTCTTCTCTGCTTAGAGAAACAGAGAGAACATTTTCATACGAGCCCCAAAGTGAGAGAGAGAGAAATGAGATACGACAGATCTGATAGAGACCAGAATGTTTTTGAGAGAGTCTTTCAGTTTCTTTAATCTCTGTTCCTCAAACTCTGTTTCTTTTGCTTTCCTTAGAGAGATATTATTTTCTTTTTTCTTTTTTGTCTTTTTCTTTTTTGCATCTTTGAGAATCGTTTAGAATGCATTCATAGTCAAACCAATCATTGAATTGTTTAATATTATGAGAGAACCATGCAGAGAGATAATGCGCTTACAAATTGGTTTAGACCATCATTGACATTCGTAGATGGGCCTAAATGAATTATTTAGAAATTCATCACTCTCGAGCTCATTCTTACGAGATGAGCACATTCATCCGTCCATACAGAGAGAGAGAGAGATGATATGAGAGAGAGAGAGAGAGAAGAGATAAGAGAGAGAGAGTGATAGACCAGAGAGAGAGAGAGAGAGCGAGAGAGAGAGTGAGAGAGAGATAGAGACAGAGTAACAAAGAGATGAGAGAGAGAGGAGGGTCTGAGAGAGAGAGACTGAGATGAGAGGAGAGGACAGAGTGACGAGAGAGAGCACAGATTGAGTATGGAGAGAGAGGAGAATGGAGAGAGAGAGAGACACTTGAGAGAGGCGAGATGAGAGAGAGACAGAGAGAGAGAGAGAGAGAGGAGAGCGAGAGAGAGAGAGAGAGATGAGAGACTGACAGAGGACGGAGGAGAGAGAGGAGAGAGAGAGAGAGAGAGAGATGAGGAGGACGGAGTGAGCCAGAGAGAGACAGAGAGAGAGAGACTGAGCGAGAGAGAGAGAGAGAGAGTAGGGGGGAGGTTCCTGGAGAGATGATCGAATGTGACTAACAAAGAACGTTTAGAAGAAGCACGGACCCGAGACGGACGAGTATTAATGTGACTAACCAAAATAATGCCCAAACATAAAACGATAAAATACACACACTAAAATACACACACACCACACACACATACATACATGCTCACCACACGTACACAAATACACACACTTCAGTCCATCTACCCATCCGTCCATCCATCCGACTATCCGTCCGTCCATCCATCCATCCATCCATCCGTCCATCCATCCATCCATCCGTCCATCCATCCATCCATCCATCCATCCATCCATCCATCCATCCATCCATCCATCCCCATCCATCAATCCATCCATCCATCCATCCATCCATCCATCCGTCCATCCATCCGTCCATCCATCCCCATCCTTCCATCATCCGTCTATCCATCCATCCATCCATCCATCCTATCCATCCATCCATCATCCATCCATCCATCACACAATCCATCCCATCCGTCCATCCATCACCATCCTCATCCATCCATCCCATCCATCCATCCATCCATCCATCCATCCCATCCATCCTCTATCCATCCGTCCAT
>CM065695.1:1507351-1509851 GCA_017654935.2 Phymorhynchus buccinoides | reverse complement strand
ACGAATACTCTAGCTCATAATATCCAAGAATGTCTACTTAATATCCTTTTTTAAATATCTCATTTGTTATAATACATGCTTATGTGTTAAGTCTTCTTTTATGTACATTGTATTTACTATGCATTATTTTTCCTGCATATATTGCTTCATTTCTTCCATTTTATTCTGTTCTTTTATTTTGACCTCCTTCTCTCTGTATCTGTCTCTGTCTGTCTGTCTGTCCTTGTCTCAGTCTCGTTAATTGATGTAATTTATTTTATTTATATGCCTTGCACGGTGCGTCCGTTTGCGACCTTGATTGAAGGTTGAGGTTGTTTTTCTTGTATTTTGCGATGTCTTTTTTTTCTATTTGTATTTTTTTAATTTATTTTCTTTTTGTTCTGAGGGCCGGATAAAAAAAAGCCGGTTATTGTGCTTATTCCGCTTTTCCTCAATAAAAAACATTCATTCGTTCGTTCGTTCGTTCGTTGTTTCGTTCTTTCGTGTTTCTCGTCATCTCCCTCTCTCTCTCTCCATCTCATCTCTCCTCTCTCTCTCTCTCTCTCTCTCTCTCTCTCTCTCTCTCTCTCTCTCTCTCTCTCTCTCTCTTCTCTCTCTCTCTCTCTCTCTCTCTCTTCTCTCTCTCTCTCTCTCCTCCACTCTCTCTCTACTCTCTCTCTCTCTCTCTCTCTCTCATTCTCTCTCTCTCTCTCGATCCAATATTTTATCACGAAATAAACACCCACTGGTCCAAAACATTTTCTCCCCAACAGAACCTCAATCGTTGGCAGAAGATAATTACTTTGAGTGTAAAATGTGTTTCAAGGAGAGAATTACTCCCCTTGACCATAACTGTTTGAGAGCAGACTTACTTCCCTTTCCTGCAGAATGTGTCCGCACGGTGCAGTCCTCTGGCCATAACTCGTGGGGTTCCCGACCACAGACCAGGCGGGGAAATCCCCGTAAATCGGAATTACTTAGCACTTCAAAGTCTCCACCCAACCCAACCCAACCCACTCCCAAAACCTGAGTGATTTAGCACGAACAAGTATGTTTGCTGTGCATTCAAAATGATGGTTCTTCTGTTCTGTTTTTACTGTCTGTCTGTCTGTCTGTCTGTCTTACACACCCCCCCCCAAAAAAAAAAAAGAAAAAGGAAAAAAAAGAAAAAAGAAAAACCTATACTTTACGAGTAGATTGTATTCACCAGGGAACCAACATTTAACTTGACCTGCTTTCGATTTATGGTTAGACTGCGTGCCAGGAAAACAGTTGCAGTAGACCTGCTCTCATTCATGTCTAATGGCGTTTTATGGAGCAAGACATGAAATGGAGAAAATGCTTAAATGGGCACCCTGATGGATGAGTTTTTTTCCAAGAAACACGTCGAGATCACCAGGAAAACACCCTTTACAGAGATCGTAACTCACTTTGCTCTGTTTTCCTAGAAATCAAACCGTGAAATCGGCGATTCCTCCGTGGCGGAGGTGCTGGAAGTATTTTTTGTCAGTGAAAGAGAAGGCATGAAGGCATGTGTCTTCTCTTTTCTAATGGCTGCCTGAGTTAGACCAAATCGTTTGCACCAAAATTTTTCACACAATAACAAGCCTTTTTATTTATACAGTTTGCCAAAAGGAGTTTCGCTCACAACAAAGGAAATAGCTCCCAATTCTTGTTACGGCACTACAAAGAAGAAAAAGCTTCAACCACAATGAGTGTCCTCCACCCACCCCATCCAAAATGGCTTCTCTCTCCGTCATCTCCGCCAAGGAGGAATCGCCATTTTGACGGTTTGTATTCTATTCTAGGAAACCAGGGCAAAGTGAGTGTTCCGATCCTTGAAAAGGCTGCCTTTATGGTGATCTCGACGTGTTTCTTGCAAAAACTCATCCGTCAGGGTGTCCCTTTAAGGCCTTTCTGTTCTTTGTCTGTTTGTCTATGTGTCTGTCTGTCTGTCGCTATGACTGTCTGTCTGCCTCTTTTTGTCCATGTGTCTGTCTGTCTGTCGCTATGACTGTCTGTCTGCCTCTCTTTGTCTATCTTACTTTCTCTCTTTCTCTCTTTCTCTTTCTCTATCTTTCTTTCTGCGTGTGAGTGTGGGTGTTTGTTTCAACTGCGTGTGTGCGAGGGGTGGTGGTGGTTACACTTTTCTCTAATTTCTGTGTGTTTCTTGAATTTTCAGGGTGGTGTTTTTTTTTCCATTTCCGTTTCTCTAATTTCTGGTGTGTTTTTCTAATCTATGTGTGTTTTCTCTACTTTCTGTATATTTACGAGACTAGCCGTCTTTTTGACGTATTATTTCCTGCTATCTGTACTATAACAACTTAGACAACAGCGACAACGACAAAAGCAGCAATGTCAACAACATCATCAACAACAACATCTATGTTAATAACAGTTTATAACATTCATTAAGAAACAAAGCCAAGCAATGAATTATACCATTTTCACGCCACGATCAACAACAGACCAGACATTAAAGGGAATTTTCATTTCCATCTTCAAAGTGACTTGGAAATCA
>CM065695.1:1494851-1504851 GCA_017654935.2 Phymorhynchus buccinoides | reverse complement strand
GAGAAGAGAGAGATGTAGAGAGAGAGAGAGAGGTAATGATGATTTTCGAACTGTTTCTTTGTGGTCACTACACGGGTTGACATTCGTGGTATATTTACACTTTTGCCCAAACATCTATAATTATCAGTGTGATAGTTTAGGCTGCGACAGTTCCAACACATTGCCTTCACACAGACATAAGATCGTACGCGCACACGCACACACACACACACACACACACACACACACACTACAAAACCGCACAGACACACACACACGCGCGCACGCGCGCGCGCGCGCCCCCACCCCCCCCCCACACACAACACACACACACACTTGTATAAACAGAACCCAAGAGAGCGATTACAACACTACGTCAAAAACAAGCCATACACAGCTTTTAGCCAGAGAGAAGGTGTGAGGATACATGTATTAGCGATGTTTCTATCATTATTCCCAGGTCGCCTTTCAGCCCAAACCTGGAGTTGCTTCCCTTTATGAGGAACGTGCTTTTAGCAGTAGAAGGCAGCCCTGTATTGGGATAAACAAGTACTGGTATTTTTCGTCAAGAAAAACATACTCTAATAAACAGGTGTAAAACAACTATTAAAAAACAAAACCCTGAACATAAAAAGAAGCAGAGGACGATGTTTGAACAGAAGCCATGATATTAAAAACAGAACTTTGGTAACAGTCGGTGAAGATTTCTTCTTTTGTGTGTGTTGTTTGTAAAATGTGTCAAGTCCTGTCTTAAAGTCAATGTGGATCAATGATGGTGATATATGAACATATTGTTGCTGTTTGAAAGAGTTATAGCTTGTCATCTAGCTTTCCATGTTGTCTAGATTTAAACGTTGTCCATCCAGGACCGTTGCCTTTCTGCGAGGTTTAACCTTGTGAAACCACCAGCTCGCTTTAACCATGAATGTTTTCCGTTGATGTTTGGTTTGTTAGTTGGGTTTCGAAGCGTTTCATGGTGGGTTGTTTTTGGTCCAATAATGTATTATTATTGCCTCGTGTAACAATGTTTAGCTGGTTATGAAATCAACCAAATGTTAATCCACTAGTTTGAATATGTTTCTATCAGCAGATCTGCCAGGTGCCTAGCCAATTGATGTTGTTATTCCTATGCTTTACGCTTTGTCCTTGTCCTTTTTCTCTCTGCCTTACTGTTCTACACAACCCCGTTATTTATAGAGCAACCTGATCCCTATTCCTCTCAGCTAAGCTGGCTTGAAGAGGCTGACACCGCCCATACATTATATTAACATGCTGACGCCAACTGTAAATAACATTCACAGATTGACACAAGCTATAAATAACATTAACTTCTTTAGAACAATAATTATACTTTCATGATGACCCTAACGTCTGTTATTTTATCCCTTTATCCCAGCCCCCCCCCCCCCACACACAACGCACACCAGCACACACATGGTTGGTTTGTGTTCGGGCTGACAGGGTGAAGCCTTTCACTGCATTCACCGTTGTCTTTGCTTTAGCTGGAAATCAGATAAGCCGCCTTGGATGGACGGGTCCCACAGACACTGTAATGGGAATAAGACAGACAAGCGGCCATTTCCCCCAAGTATATGAGCAGTGAGGACAGAAACCTTGATTATGCGCCCCTTGAACCATGAACATCAGCAGTAATCTAACACTGGTTGTTATTGTTCCATAGATTTTCTGACCGTGTTTTCAGCTTCCTTGCCTTTCTTTATCTTCAGGAAAACATAAACAGGTCTGCTCAAGCATTCAAATTTGAATCTGGCATTTAAAAAAAAAAAGGTCGATTCAAATTTCAGTCTTTGGACAGAGCCGCCATTGTTAATGTGATCACTAACGATAACCCTATCAGCCCGGCTCGCCGTAACTCTGAAGTTGTCTGTCTTATTCCCATTGCAGTGTCTTTGGGGCTCCCCCGTGGAGATACCGGGGGTCTTTCGTATAACTAGTTCCCCCACCTTCTGAGCTATCTGTATTTGTAACTTCCTCTAATCGATCACTGTATTTGACTCTGCCTTTTCCCTTTGCTTACTGTCATCTACTATCTTTCTGCCTTGTTAGTCCATTCTCCTGCCTTTTTTCTATTAATTTTTACAAAACAATTCTCCAGCTGAAGACGGACATGCTGGGCCTAACTATGTCTTAGTTAGGTGAATAAAGGCAGCATGACGCATCTGCGCTCATATGACAGGAGACTTCTGAGTGATCGGAGAAGACACAGAAGGGCGGGGGTGGGGGGAGGCGAGTTATGGCTAAGGTCAGACGCGTAACGCAACAAAATATTCTTGTTTAACATTATGATTTAAAGTCAAACCAGGTTTGTGCTCTAAAGAACTATCATGAAGAATAAACACCCCAAGGTGGCGATTTAAAGTCAACCCAGCATTTAGCTGTATACAGATACAATGATTACGTTCAGAACAACAGACAAACCAGTGTATTGTAACTAGTTGTGATGTGATTAAGTCTTTGGATGGCCCTCGGAGGAGGACCTCATTCACGCTGGCGCCACGATTAAGAGAATAGTGTCGTCAGTAGGGGGCTTAGTATGTGGTGTCCTGAACAGGCTCCGCTGAACTCCACCGAAGTGACTCAGCAGCAGTGCAGTGTCTCCTCGGTTGGTTGCCTCCCGACGGCCTTACATAGATTCGCTCCCCTTGGAATGCTGGTCTCGGATTCTGCGACCTGAACAAGCCGGGGTGTAGCTGCGAATTGGGATTTGGAATGAGCGGCGTGGGAGTAACGCCACTCTACTGCCAGAAGATGGGACAGCAAAAAGAATAGATTTGGATGACTACAAAACATTCTTTTCACCACAAACATAGTCAAATCGACAATTTTCATCTACACTTTTGCTTACTTTGCACATCAAGGGTGAGTGTTTGGCATTGTTGCGTGAGAGAGAGAGAGAGAGGAGAGAGAGAGAGAGAGAGAGAGAAAGAGAGCGAGGAGGAGAGAGGCGGGGAGAGAAGAGAGACGAGAGAGAGAGGGAGAGAGAGGAAGAGAGAGAGAGGTAGAAGAAGGGAGAGTTGTGTGACAGAGGAGAGAGAGAGAGACTTTGAGGAGGGGAGGATCAACGAGTGGATTGTATTTTTTATTGTGTTGAGGGGAGGAGTGGGAAAGGGGTGAGTGGTGGTGATGGTAAGCGGAGAGAGAGACAGTGTGTGTGTGTGTGTGTGTGGTTGTGTGAGAGGTGTGTCGCAGAGGAGAGACGAGGAGTGGAAGAGTGTGTCATGAGAGACGTGTGTGAGAGTGTGTGTGAGGAAGAGAGTGGTGTGAGTGCGGAGTGTGCGTGCCGTGCGCTCTGTGACGCGCGCGCAGAGGAGGAGAGAGTAGCGGTTTATCTGTGTGTGTGTGTGAGAGAGTAGCGTAAAGAGAGAGAGAGACAGAGAAGAAGGAGAGAGAGAGAGAGTAGCGTGAGAGAAGAGATATGTGTGGAGAGACGTGGGGGAGAGAGAAGAGGAGAAGGAGGAGAAGACGGGGAGTGTGTGAGAGAGGCAGGAGAGAGAGGCAGAGAGGATGATGTGTATGCTATTTGCATTGTGTTTTTTAGGTGTGAGCGGTATTTTTTTATTCGTTTGTGTGGGTTTGTTGAACGTTGGTTGTTGCTTTATTGTTGCATGTTTGTGTTGTGTGGTGTTGTGTTATGCCTCTCGTTAAGCGCATAGAGCTCCAGTGCACTGGTGGAGGAATGCGCTATATAATGTTGTCCATGATTCACTATTCGTTTTGTGTGTGATTATTTGTTTTGTTTATTTCTTGCTTTTACTTTTTGTTGACAGAACAAGTCTCTAGCTATAACCATACATCCAAGTTTGGAAAGAACTCTGCCTATGTCAAGTTTCTAAGTTTTCATGTTCACACCAGAAATGCAGGAATACAAAAAATACCCATCTTGTTCCGATGAGTGTTTTCTGCCTCTTTGCCACTATTGGCCGCGCTTTCAGTTGGTCTTTTCAAAAGCTGCTTGTGACCGATTTAGGTCCGTTTTGCTCAAGGGAAAGTACTCAGAAGACAGATAACTGATTGCTGAATATAACTGTAAACGTTTTCCCCCTTAGACCACACATAGACGTGCACTGTTGATGGTCAAAGTCTCCACGCATATATGCGTGCTGCGTACTGAACGGAAGAAGTGTCTAGCACGCATATGTGTGTGCTACGTAGTGTACAAGGTGCAACTATGAACTGACTATGTTAAGACAGGTATGTTTATCATTCTCTTTTTCCTTCCATGTTATCTTCTTCAACCATTTCCCATGTTCCACCCACCCCTTTCCAGCTGCCCCCTCTTCGCCCTCTCTTCGCCCCCTCTTCGCCCACTCTTCGTCCCAGCCCTAGTTGCCAGACTTCATGTTAGGCAATAATGCTGAGTTAGGCTGTTACATATGCAACAACAAGTTCAACAATTCTGTCTCTGTCTCTATGTCTCTCGCTGTGGTATAAACATTTTTATTGTCCAAATACAAAAGATCACACAATAGAAAATAACTGAAGCAGCAACAAGCTCTCTCTCTCTCTTCTCCTCTCTCTCTCTCTCTCTCTCTCTCTCTCTCCTCTCTCTCTCTCTCTCTCTCTCTCTCTCTCTCTCTCTCTCTCTTAACGAATTGGCCGTAGAGATCAATAATTTAAAAAAGGAAGACATCGGATACAGTTATTACCTAATGCAGTTGAATTTTTACTATTACTATTTGCAGACGATGTAATTTTGCTTTCTGATACTGTAGTAGGTTCACAAAGTCAGTTAAATGCTTTAAAGGAAGAATCGGATAGATTAAAACTAACGGTTAATTTAGACAAGACGAAAATTATGGTGTTTAGAATGGGAGGTTATTTAGCATCACAGAAAAAAATGGTGGTACGGTAATGTTGAACTGCAAGTAACAAACAGCTACAAATATTTAGGATGAGTCTTTACGACTAAATTAAGCATGAATAGGGCATGGCAAGAAATGTACAGGAAAGGAAGAAAAGGTGTGATTGATATTTTACGATCATTAAAAAGACTGAAGTGTATTGATCCAGCTACTTTCTGGAAACTCTTTGATACCCAAGTGGAACCAATGATAACCTGTGGAGCAGAGGTATGGGGGCCAAGTGGAACCAATGATAACCTGTGGAGCAGAGGTATGGGGGCCAAGTGGAACCAATGATAACATATGGAGCAGAAGTATGGGAGCCAAGTGGAACCAATGATAACATATGGAGCAGAAGTATGGGAGCCAAGTGGAACCAATGATAACCTGTGGAGCAGAGGTATGGGGGCCAAGTGGAACCAATGATAACCTGTGGAGCAGAGGTATGGGGGCCAAGTGGAACCAATGATAACATATGGAGCAGAAGTATGGGAGCCAAGTGGAACCAATAATAACCTGTGGAGCAGAGGTGGAACCAATTTAACCTATAGGGGGCCAAGTGGAACCAATAATAACCTGTGGAGCAGAGTATGTATGGGGGCCAAGTGGGGGCCAGGTGGAACCAATGATAACCTATGGAGCAGAGGTATGGGGGCCAAGTGGAACCAATGATAACCTGTGGAGCAGAGGTATGGGGGCCAAGTGGAACCAATGATAACCTGTGG
Organism: Phymorhynchus buccinoides; assembly: GCA_017654935.2. Lineage (NCBI taxonomy): Eukaryota > Metazoa > Mollusca > Gastropoda > Neogastropoda > Raphitomidae > Phymorhynchus > Phymorhynchus buccinoides. The sequence continues at coordinate 1,499,285 of CM065695.1, read as the reverse complement.
AGCAGAGGTATGGGGGCCAAGTGGAACCAATGATAACCTATGGAGCAGAAGTATGGGGGCCAAGTGGAACCAATGATAACCTATGGAGCAGAGGTATGGTGGCCAAGTGGAACCAATGCTAACCTGTGGAGCAGAGGTATGGGGGCCAAGTGGAACCAATGATAACATATGGAGCAGAAGTATGGGGGCCAAGTGGAACCAATGATAACCTATGGAGCAGTAGTATGGGGGCCAAGTGGAACCAATGATAACCTGTGGAGCAGAAGTATGGGGGCCAAGTGGAACCAATGATAACCTATGGAGCAGAAGTATGGGGGCCAAGTGGAACCAATGATAACCTATGGAGCAGAAGTATGGGGGCCAAGTGGAACCAATGATAACCTGTGGAGCAGAAGTATGGGGGCCAAGTGGAACCAATGATAACCTGTGGAGCAGAAGTATGGGGGCTATTGAAAAATGAATTGGTGGAAAAAGTGCACACGTTAGCCATTAAGCGTTTTCTAAATATCCCCTTACATAGTTGTAATAAAATGGCATACGGGGAGACCGAAAAATATCCTTTACAGATACACACAAAAGTTATTTGTTAAAATGTATTAGATATTGGCTGCGCTTATCTAAACTTCCAATAAGTAGAACAAGCAAACAGGCTTACAGCATGTTATTAAACCGGCATGAGAATGGTAAGCAAAACTGGGTATCGGATAAAAAGACGTTTCTTTTCCAAAATGGGTTCGGTTTTGTCTGGAATAACAGGGAGATGAACATGATAAGACTTATTTATGAATTGAAAGAACGTTAATTCATTCGTATCAGCAGACACTTGGCATTCCGCATGGACAACAAAGAAGAAATATGCATTGTTTTTGCGTTTTAATGAGCGATGACTACAGCCCGAACATATATATCGTTTGCACAAAGAAAATGGATAGCCATATACTATTGACCATTCATAACTAGGGACATCTGTTTTGTTCTCGCTCTTTTCTTATCACGCGGTAATTCCATTTCAAAGGGATTCGTTTTTTTTGTACGGCTTTTTTTCGAACGAAGAACTCTTGGTCTGTATTGTAGTAAGCGATGGGATAACTACGAAAGCAGTATGACTAATTGTCCAGTGTGTAAATTGAATGGTAGAAGGCGAGTTTCATTTCTTCTTCCAATGTGACACTGTATGAAAATGTACGAAAGAAATGTGATGTTTTCAAGATCATTCTTAGCTGCGAATATGTGACTTGATGGCTTGCTGCAAACAAAGAAAGAAGCTTATATAAAAATCAATAGCAGGACTTTGTAGCAGAGCATCTAAACAATAGGACATTGTAGTATAATCCCATTGATATGTAAAACTACGTATGTTATTTAGAACTGCTGGTCGCTTAGCATTGTATATATGATTATTCTATAGATGCAATTTTGTTTTTAGCTATGTGAAAAACTTGGTCGTGTTTTTTCCTTCTGAACTAATATGTAAACTTGTGTGGCTTATGTCAAAATGGAATGTTAACGATGATGACATTAAAAACACTTTATTTGTCATTTAATTTGTCATTATCTCTCTCTCATCTCCTCTCTCTCTCTCTCTCTCTATCTCTCTCTCTCCTTCTCTCCTCTCTCTCCTCTCTCTCTCTCTCTCTCTCTCTCTCTCTATATATCTATCTATCTCTGTCTCTCTCTCAATGGACCAGGCAATTGAGGCGTCATCAGAATGTAATGTGTCTGAGGATTTAATCGGTGCTCTGTGTTCATCACACGTTGGGAGGCTCACGTCTCAACATCACACACACCCACACACACACACACAACACATCACACTCACACTCCACACCTCACACACACACACACCACACAACACAGCGACACACACATACACTCACTCCACACACACACTACACTCACACACCCCACACACACACAACACACACACACACAAACACAACACACACACACACACACAACCCACTCACACACACACCCACCACTCAACACAGTATACACGGCAATACGCACACTCACACTCTCTCTCCCTTCTCATATACAACCATACACACAACACTACGGCTGCAACGCACACGCACAACCACGACAAAACGCACGCAACACACACACACGCACGCAACACGCACACGCACACACACACCACACACACACGCACGAACGCACTGCGCAAAACGCACCACCACGCACACGACCACGCACGCACACGCACGAACCACGCACACGCACGCACACACGCACACACACACACGCGTATGCACGCACACGCACACACACACCACAACCACACACACAAACACACACACACACACACACACACACACACCATACATACCACGCCACGCTTTCGGACAACGCACGATATATCAATCAAATGGAACAATAAGACTAAGCTTCGTACATCTGAGCTGCAACCCAAGTTTATACTGTGGATTACTGTTAGTCCTAGTGCGAATCTTTCAGACAATACACCCAACCTTTGCAAATATATCTAATTCACATGATTTGGTTAATTTGGATTCACAAGTCTGTTTCTCCGATTATGCCTACCACAGATACCAAGTTAGCAGGAGGGGGCAGATGAACTTATACGATACTGGCGAGGGATAGGGCTTAGCATTTTTTGTTTTATAGCGGAGAAGAAGATAGGCGATTAGTCAGCTTTGACCAGCGTATACCCCACACCAACTTCTCGCAGCCCAAAGGGATTTGGAAGGACAGACTGGCTGTTGGGGAAGGAACCCTCTTCTAGTCACCAAAAGCCAACCCATCCAATTTTGGCTGTCATACCTAGCACCAACGAGCCGAGTGCAAGAAGCCACCCTCTTTCGAGGAGTCATTAGTGTCTGTCAGCCAAGAGAACTAACATCTGTACCTAGGAATTGTCAACTACTGTAGGAAATAATACATTGTGTACAGCTCTATTGTTACTGTTGTTGGCCTCCTGCATACAGGCTAGAGGCCTCAACCAATGACACAAGCCAATTTGACAGGCAAAGGCCGATCGCGTTTAGTCTAAAACAGTAAGTAGTGAAACAGTCAGAAGACACACCATACACCAACAGGCAACGTCTGGGAGCATGAACGACGTCCATTATAGTCAAAGATAATTGTCTGGAATAATAAATGGGTGTGGGAGTTGAGAAACGCGGGGGGGGTAGGAAGAGAGAAAAAATTTTCGGGCGGTTAATGAATCGGTAGTAAAGAAAAGAAATTCGTTTTTACAAAAATTAAGATAAAGTTGGCGGTAACCGATGGGGAGGACTGACGTGGACCCTGGAAGGGTGAAGGAACAAGAATGGGTTCGAGGTTGGAGCGTGTACCCCACGCCCTTCTTCCATCAGTTGAATGACTGAAAGGGATGGAGAGCGTTTATTAGTTCGTTACTGGGCAGATGGTGGCTGGAAAGTGCACGGGAGTGTCAGGCAGTGTGATAGGACGATAGCATTGCAACGTTCTTGTCAAACCGTGATATTAATTAAACAAAGGACAGCCGCCGGAAATGTCCATGAAAAACATGAACCTTTTAGAACAGACCAAAACGCAATAAGGACAGTTGAGTGATATAAGACACTTTTTTGTGGAGTGCCATTAAGCCTGTGCTCTCTCTCTCTCTTCTAATCTCTCTCTCTCTCGCTCTGTCCTCTCTCTCTCTGTTCTCTCTCATCGTCTGCTCGTTCTCGCTCTTCATCGCTTCACTCCTCTGTAACTCTTACTCCTCTCCCTCTCTCTCTCTCTACATCCTCTCCGATCTCACCCTATCTCTCTTTCATATATTCTTTATATCTTCTCATTTTCTCTCTCCTCTCTCACTCTATCTCTCTCTCTTGTGAACTCCTCCTCTCTCTCCTAAGCTCCTACGTAATGTACTCCTCTCACCCTCTCGCTCCTTCTCTCTCTCCTCCTTGCTCTCTGCTCTCTCGTCTCTCTCTCTCTATGATCTCCATTCTTCCCTTCCCACCCTCGCTGCCTTTCATTTATATCTTCCCTTCTCTCTCCTCTCTCTCTCGCTCTCTCTCTTCTCGCTCTCTCTCTGCTCTCTCTATCTCTCTCTCTCGCTCTCTCTCACACACACACACTCTCTCTCTCTCTCTCCTCTCTCTCCCTCTTCGCCACACCTCTATTCTTTATTATATCTTCCCTTTTCTCTCTCTCTCTCTCTCCCTTCTTCTTCTTCTTATCTATCACTCTCTCTTCTCTTCTCTCTCTCTTCTCTCCCTCTCTCCTTCCATTATATCTTCTGTTCTCTCTCTCTCTCACCTCTCTCTCTCTCTCTCCCTTTAAACTCTCTCTCTATTCTCAGCACTCTCCCTTGATCACACTACGCATCACAATCCACTCTCTTCTCTTCTTGCCTCCCTTCTCTGAGTTTCCTTCTCTCTCTCTCTCTCTCTAAACTCTCCTCCCATCTCTCCCTCCCACCCTCTTTTCTCTATT
>CM065695.1:1489851-1492351 GCA_017654935.2 Phymorhynchus buccinoides | reverse complement strand
ATGCAACCACACTTTGGGATTTGGCAAGTCAAAATTCACTGAAATATTTATTCAGTGTTTATAAAGGTGCTGTGAATGTAACTCTAAACAAATCGTCTTCTTTAACCAGCGAGGACTACAAGTCTGCTAACATTATTCCTCTTAAGTCCAGATTGCTTTATAACAAAGGAATTCGTATGCACAAAATTTTAAATGGTAACTCCCCACCTTCGCTAACAGCTAACTTTACTATCAATGAGTTTCGACACAGCCATAAACAAGGGCGTCGCCGAGCGGGTCAAGGTCGACATTTTGCGCGGATGCCCTCCTCTCATGGTGACACACCAGCACCTTTGACCGTCACCAGCAATGCCAACGCACTTGCGAACACCCCCTTGTCTTAGAGTGTCAACATCCTGACACAAAAATTGGAAGGGATTTCTGTCTTCTAGTTCACGAGATACAGCTTGGAGAAAGAACAGAAATATTTAGCGCAAAGAAGGAAATTTCGGTTTTCAAGGTCACACTTCAAGGTCAAGGTCACCATGGTGAATAATTTATGCTCGGATGTTTTTTTTCTCTAGGGTATACAGTACCACACACAATCTGAAGTGTGCTTCTGTCAAGTACCAATGTGGAAACTGTATGGCTTAAAACCCCAACGTGTATTAGACCACAACCTCTGTATATAGAAACTGTGTTATAACTGCTTGTCACCCACGTGTTAGAGAGAGATAAGAGAGAGACGAGTTAGTTTGAGAGAAGATGCTGAGGCTGTCCCGTTCACAGACAGTGAGCCCTTGTAGTGGGCTGGTGACCCCTTGTTCTACTGATGGTCTCTGCATTACTTTAACATTGCTTCACAGTTTCATCTCTCTCTCTCTCTCTGCTCTCTCTCTCTTCTCTCTCGTCTAACTCTCTCTCTCTTCTCTCCCTCTCCCTCTCAGCTCTTCTCCTCTTTTCTCTCTCCTCTTCTCTCCTTCTCCTCCTCCTCTCTTACGCACACACTCCACATCACACACATCAACTGATTCACTATTATCTATTATTATTATTTTTTATTATATGTAAATACGTGAGATTCTCTCTAAGTATCTCTCTCTTCACGTCTCTCTCCTCTATCTCTAACCTACTTCCTCTCTCTCTCTCTCTCTCTCCTCTCTCTAATGACCCTCTCTCTCTAGCGTCTCTAACAGGCGTTGCCTCTGCTGGCTGTCCCGTTCAACAGTAGGTGGGCTGGTACCCCTTGGTCTCTGCATTACTTTAACATTGCTTCACAGTTCTTCATTCATCTCTCTCTCTCTCTCTCTCTCTCCTTCTCTCTCTCTTCTCTCTCCCCCCTCTCACTCTCTCTCTCTCCTCTCTCTCTCTCTCCTCTCTCATCTCTCCCTCTCTCTCTCTCTCTCTCTCTCTCTCTCCTCTGTGGTGTGTGTGTGTGTGGGTGTGTGTGTGTGTGTGTTTTTGTGTGCTGTGTGTGTATGTGTGTGGTGTGTGTGGTGGGTGTGTGGAGAGATCTCTCCTCAATGACATCTCTCTCTCTATAAATATTTACTATCATTGAGAGAGATGTGAAGGAGATAAAGAAAGGGAGAGAGAGAGAGAGAGTCTCTCTCAGGAGACGTTGAGCCTCACTCCATACTCTCTCTCTCCACTCTCTCTCTCATCTCCTCTCCACAGTCTCTCTCTCTCTCTCCGCCCTCTCTCTCTCCCTCTCATCTATCTGTCACTCTCTCTCTCTCTCTCTCTCCTCTCTCCGTCTCTCTCTCTCTCTCTCGTCTCAACACACGACACACACACACACACACACACATATCCGTGGAAGAACTAAGTACTTAGCAACCGATTTTTAGCTCGGTTTACAAAAGCAATGAATACGCGAATGAAGGTGAGTCTAGCGTACTAACAGGCGTTGCCTCTTAAGGACGATATTTTGAAGACGGAGTCTTCCTGTTGAGATGAAGATGATGAAGAAGTCGGTGATGATAGGACAGGAGTTATTGATGTGGCAGACGTCGTCGTAAATGATTCATGGAACACGTTGAGTACCCTGGACTCGCGGATACGCTGTCTGTTGCGAGAACATTTCGGACGGAATCCGAGTCGTGAAACTACCTGTCGTGATGCTGAAGTCAGCATCGGCGTAGCGTTCTTGGCTTAGATGCGAGCATCTGTGAGGCGGCAGGAGACTTAGTATTGTGAGACAAGCCAAAGGGTCGTCTTGGGTGCTCCTGTAGTCCGCTTGTCTTGTCTTGCCGTTGGCGTTGGCGTCGATGGTGTAGCTGGTGTGTATCAGTCTTCCCCTCCAAAGGCCGTCCTCAGGACCACCGAGCGACCTGCTCCGTACCGGGGAATCGATGTCGTCGCAGGCGGGCTGGAGGGACATGCAGTCAAGTCGAGTCGTCTCTGCAGGCGGATGTATCTCTCCCAGTAGACACGTGGGCGAGCTGGACCCACTTATCCCAGCCTCGGACAACTTGAAACTGTCGTCTACCGGGCATCAGCGGTCTTGTGGACTCAGAGG
>CM065695.1:1449851-1467351 GCA_017654935.2 Phymorhynchus buccinoides | reverse complement strand
CCCCTCCAGCCCTCCCTCACAGCATTGTCTGTCTGCCTGTCTGTCTGTTTGTCTGTCTGTCTCTGCTTCCCCTCCAACCCTCCCTCACAGCATTGTCTGTCTGCCTGTCTGTTTGTCTGTCTGTCTGTTTGTCTGTCTGTCTCTCCTTTCCCTCCAACCCTCCCTCACAGCATTGTCTGTCTGCCTGTCTGTTTGTCTGTCTGTCTGTTTGTCTGTCTGTCTCTGCTTCCCCTCCAACCCTTAAGTTTAGAACAGAAGACTCAAACCAAGTTTTTCTTTTGTTGAATTGTGTTTATCAACGTTGCAACTAGCAGTCACCCCCCGCTCGCTTCTCTTCGCTGGCGTTATTTTCTGGCTGAGGTTTCCTCGGGAGCTTTAACCCCTCCCCCCTTACCTTCCTTGGGTCATACTGATGAAGGAATATGGGTTTAAAACTAATACAACCCATATAACATTCTCAAGGTCAAGTGACTTCAAATGTCTCCCATTGCATTTTTAGGTTATGCTGTTCGTGAATATTTGGTTGTTCGAACTATAGCGACTGCTAAAATAGATAAGTTCAAAAGTCAAGGTCAAGGTCATTGAAATAGTCCGTACTTTGCACCGCATATGATCTTGAGCCCCTCCACCAACCTGCCAACTTTGAAGTCTGTAACTGCAAAGATGTGAAAGATGTGACCAACACACCAATTGGACACCGCCAAGGACTACGTCTCCTTGACCTTGACCTTGAGCCCCTCCACCAGCCTGCCAACTGTGAAGTCTGTAACTGCAAAGATGTGAAAGATGTGACCAACACACCAATTTGGACACCGCCAAGGACTACGTCTCCTTTACCTTGACCTTGAATTCGATCAGTACCCGACATTCCGAACATTCTAAGTCCAACGATGTGAAAGATATGGCCTCAAGAAGATCTTTCGGTTTTCAAGGTCACACTTCACGGTCAAGGTGAGCACGATCACAAGTTTTCTATGGGACCATCTGTGTGCCATTACATATCACCACACAACAGCTAAAGCGATTATGTGCACCAGTTCATTAGTTACATTAGCGAACAAACAGATACACAGACAGTGAGACAGACAAACACCGAATGAAATTTAGTATATAGGAATAGATAATGGATTCACCGATTCGGTTCCACACCTGAGTTTTCCTGGATCAGAAACGGGACAAAAGTTCTCCAGAAGCTAAACAGAAAATGGACTTTGGGCCAGCCGAGAGAACAACGTGGCACTGTCTTGGGGTTTGAACCTCCCTATTTTATTAGCAGGGGCAGACGGACCCAGGGGCTTCTTTCTTTCAATTGAAAGTCCAGTCTGATGCACAAAATGGCTTCGTGCTCAAAATGCTCGCTTTTTGTTGGCTTTCTCCTTTTGTTCAAACCAAGCCAACTCTCCTGATGCCGAATGTCTCTCTTTTTGTCTCTCTCTGTCTCTCTCTCTGTCTCTCTCTCTGTCTCTCTCTCTGTCTCTCTCTCTGTCTCTCTCTCTCTATCTGTCTGTCTCTCTCTCTCTCTCTCTCTCTCTCTCTCTCTCTCTCTCTCTCTCTCTCTCTCTCTCTCTTCCCTCTCTCCCCCCTCTCTCTATCCCTGTCTAACTGACTCTCTCTCTCTCTCTCTCTCTCTCTCTCTCTCTCTCTCTCTCTCTCTCTCTCTCTCTCTCTCTCTCTCTCTCTCTCTCTCTCTCTCTCTCTCTCTCTGCCCGTCTCTTTCCCTCTCTCAGAAAAGAAGCTTGTAATGTGCTTATTCTTTACCAGCATTGGAACGATTCGTTCATTCGTTCGTTTGTTCGTTATCTCTCTCTCTCTCTCTCTCTCTCTCTCTCTCTCTCTCTCTCTCTCTCTCTCTCGTCTCTCTCTCTCTCTCTCTCTCTCCTCTCTCTCTCTCTCTCTCTCTCTCTCTCTCTCTCTCATCTACCCTCTCCCATTATCTGTGCTTTTCTTACATTATTAAAATATTATTTTACAGAGATGACTTTGAAAACCACCAAACCGGTATGGGGACCCCCTCTGGTGTGTTCTGATGACTGTAAACCAACCGGTATGGGGACCCCATCTGGTGTGTTCTGATGACCGTAAACCAAACCGGTATGGGGACCCCCATCTGGTGTGTTCTGATGACTGTTCAATGTTTTAAGTTCTCCTGAGATCACCTGACAATGAACGTCACCCGACTTTGGAAGTGAGACTGTCGGCACCAGAGATCGAGACTGGCCTACATCAGGCTCTACATTGTCTCACAATTGTCACCCCGGGGTGATCCGGTTATCATATTCATACGCGGCAACACTTTCCCCTTGTTCTTCCCCCTGTCTCTCTGCTTCCTTCTCTCTCTCTCTCTCTCTCTCTCTCTCTCTCTCTCTCTCTCTCTCTCTCTCTCTCTCTCTCTCTCTCTCTCTCTCTCTCTCTCTCTCTCTCTCTCTCTCTCTCTCTCAGAGTCTGGCCAACGGCCTTATTGTGTCACTGTTTGATCCTCAACTGCCCCCTCCCCCCCTGCTGTTCGTTGTTGTGTGCATGTAGTGAGGTTCTTAATGCTTTGCCTGTCTGGACTTAATATCGCTGTCACCTTGTTCATCCCTTTTGTGTGCTTAATTTGATTGGTTTGGCCACAGGGCTGATTACAAGAAAACACTGTTGCTTATTTTATTACCTGCATAGAGAGCAAATCGTTCGTTCACTCGTACTTCCCCCCCCCCCCCACCACCACCCCGCGTATCCCCCTCTCTCTCTCTCTCTCTCTCTCTCTCTCTCTCTCTCTCTCTCTCTCTCTCTCTCTCTGAGTCTGTTTATCTCTGTCTCTGTTTATCTCTGTCTCTCCCTGTCTCCCTGCCTCTCTGTCTCTATCTGTCTGTCTGTCTGCCTCTCTCTCTCTCTCTCTCTCTCTCTCTCTCTCTCTCTCTCTCTCTCTCTCTCTCTCTCTCTCTCTCTCTCTCTCTCTCTCTCTGTCTCTCTCTGTGTCTCTCTCTCTGTCTCTCTTCGCTAGCAGTCCAGTGTCAATCATGATAGCAATGTAGACGCCAGCGATGACACAGTGGATCTTTAACCGCCGCTAGCCATGTCTGTGAAGTGTAACTACATTATGAGAGACAGAGAGAGAGAGAGAGATCCAATCCAATCCAACTCCAATCCAAACACTTTTATTGATTAGGCCCTGCCCGTATCAAGTAGGGGAAAATGGTGTGGGTAAAGATACCAATACATATAATTATGGTGATTACAAAGCACAAAGAGACATAGGAAGATACGTTGGGGTTGGATGGGGGAGGGGGATGAGGTTACTACAAATACATGCAACAACATTTGCAACGTTCACAAAGATAAAGATAAATGCATAGTGATTACAGAACATAGAGAGACATAGCCACGTACGTCGTAGGGGGTTATGAGCAGATACACATAACAAAAGCAACAACTTGCAACTATGTCAAAATGTTGGAAATATGAAGCAAAACGAATGTGAACATACCGCAATGAGCAGATTGTGCAAACATTGGATGCAAAATAGCTTGGTTTTACACTGGAATACTCACGACAAATTAAAGTCAATGTGTATAAAGTGATTAAGAAGGAAAGAGAGAGAGAGAGAGAGAGAGAGAGAGAGAGAGAGAGAGAGAGAGAGAGAGAGAGAGAGAGAGAGAGAGAGAGAGAGAGAGAGAGAGAGAGAGAGAGAGAGAGAGAGAGAGAGAGAGAGAGGGAGAGAGAGAAAGAGAGAGAGACAGAGAGACAGACAGACAGACAGACAGAAAGAGAGAAAGACAGAGAGAGAGAGAGAGAGAGAGAGAGAGAGAGAGAGAGAGAGAGAGAGAGAGAGAGAGAGAGAGAGAGAGAGAGACAGACAGACAGACAGAGAGAGAGACAGAGAGAGAGAAAACTTGAAAACTTGAAAACTTAAACTTTATTTTCCAAGGATAGACACAGACAGACAGAGGTAGAGCGAGGGATAGAGACAGAGAGAAGGAGAGAGAGAGAGAGAGAGAGAGAGAGAGAGAGAGAGAGAGAGAGAGAGAGAGAGAGAGAGAGAGAGAGAGAGAGAGAGAGAGAGAGACACAGAGAGAGAGAGAGACACAGACAGACAGACAGACAGGGAGAGCACTGGTGTGTATCCGTAGTGAGTGAAGTGGGACATATTGGTTGAAATGAAAGTTAAGGAACTGCTGGGAACTGAACAGTTTGTGAACTTTTGGAAACCTCTGTTCACAAACAATGAGTGTTGTTTTTTATAGAATGCCTTTTTACGGTTAGAATATAGATTAGAGTCAACTTCCTTGCCATGTTTCATGATATGTGTTTTGTGCTGCACTTCGAGCAATGTACAAATCTATAATAGAATACGCTAAGGCCCGAAGTGTAAGAGAACCTAAAAACTCGAATACCGCGTAGCCTAAATGTCGGAGTTTTGCTTACCACCTAGTTCCAGAACGCGTTGGGACGATTCCGCTATGTCTGGTTCAAAATTGTGCTTTTGAAAGTTGATTTTAAAGGCAAAATGCATGAAATTTCCTTCAAATTTTGTGTCGTCTGCGTCGCCCGAGCTGTGTCGGAAATTGCCGAATCTACCTAGGAAAACACCTGTGCTTCGTAACCTCTCTCTCTCTCTCTCTCTCTCTCTCTCTCTCTCTCTCTCTCTCTCTCTCTCTCTCTCTCTCTCTCTCTCTCTCTCTCTCTCTCTCTCTCTCTCTCTCTCTCTCTCTCTCTCTCTCTCTCTCTCTCTCTCTCTCTCTCTCTCTCTCTCTCTCTCTCTCTCTCCTCTCTCTCTCTCTCTCTCTCTCTCTCTCTCTCTCTAACGCCGCAATCACTTCTGGTGTGTGGGTCAGACCCCGGCTGAACCAGGTGACGTCACTTCTGGTGTGTGGGTCAGACCCCGGCTGAACCAGGTGACGTCACTTCTGGTGTGTGGGTCAGACCCCTGCTGAACCAGGTGACGTCAGAGGAAACCAGTGAACTAATGTGATAGGTTGTTTGGGGCTGTGGGGGAAACGGATGAGAGACAGGATGATACCAGACACGTGATCATTGGTGCAAGAGCATTGGGATTCCTGTCAGTGCAAGCCAGTGCCCTGCTGTGCTGTTTGGCTGTGATTTATCCCACACGATGTGTTCCACACTTCTTGCTGTTTTCTAAGGCAAGACAGAAGATGAATGCAAATGTTCTGTTTGGTTTTACAAAGTTAATGTAGTTTGAGCAGCAGCATGCGCTTTTATCATGTAATTGTTAAACTTTTTATTCGTCATGTTCCGTGTTACATCGTTTCTCATGCATGAGACAGCAAGCCCCAAGGGACAGCTGCTATTGAATTTGATCCACGTGCTGATGATGTTTCCATTGATTTCCAGTTGGAATGGTTTATAGTCAGTCATATAGTTAGCATTTCGTTGTTTTAAACGAAAGTACGTTGCAACTACACAGTGGGTAAAGGTCGAAATACACGTTGTTAGTTTCCACTCTTTTCTCATGTGAAAACCAAGTGATATAATCAGTAGAGCATCACTGTGTTGCCATGACCATAGGGGGAGAGTGAAAACTCACACCGTGCATGTCCACCTTAAACAGTAAGATACAGATGTCCAACAACACCTCTGTTAAATTTCTTTTAAATTAAACGTTGGTGCTGTTTTATGAAAAACGAAAAACATACAGGAATTGATAATTGGCGAATATTTAATTGATCTGGGCCACATGCCCGCGTCAATAGGGCACAGAGGGGTTGGAATGGTACAAAAATAGCAATATAAATAAATAAATACATGCATAAACAGATACATAAACAGAAACAAAACATACTAAAGAAGCACACAAAAGCATACAGAGAATGACTGGTGACAGATATGTAACTGGTATGAGAAGACAACAGTAAAATTAGGTCAAGCAAAAGCATACAGAGAATGACTGGTGACAGATATGTAACTGGTATGAGAAGACAACAGTAAAATTAGGTCAAACAAAAGCATACAGAGAATGACTGGTGACAGATATGTAACTGGTATGAGAAGACAACAGTAAAATAAGCAAAAGCATACAGAGAATGACTGGTGACAGATATGTAACTGGTATGAGAAGACAACAGTAAAATTAGGTCAAACAAAAGCATACAGAGAATGACTGGTGACAGATATGTAACTGGTACTGGTGACAACAGATATTAAAATTAGGTCAAACAAAAGCATACAGAGAATGACTGGTGACAGATATGTAACTGGTATGAGAAGACAACAGTAAAATTAGGTCAAGCAAAAGCATACAGAGAATGACTGGTGACAGATATGTAACTGGTATGAGAAGACAACAGTAAAATTAGGTCAAACAAAAGCATACAGAGAATAACTGGTGACAGATATGTAACTGGTATGAGAAGACAACAGTAAAATTAGGTCAAACAAAAGCATACAGAGAATAACTGGTGACAGATATGTAACTAATATGAGAAGACAACAGTAAAATTAGGTCAAGCAAAAGACGCCAGAAATAGAACGCGTTTTTAAAAATCAGTTCTCAGGGCAAACAATATGGTCAACAATAATCCATTTTATGACACGTCATCTTGATTAATGGTGCAGAGGTCCAAGCGTAATACACTTGAATTGCAAAGTTTTGTATGCAATATTTAGTTGTCTGCCAGTCAATATCTTTACTCCATGCATTTTAAGACGAAGACCAAATTGCAGTAAATCCTTTGGGAAATCTACTGTCACCTACGTCGGTGGATTTAGATTGCAATAAATATCAATGCAACTCACCCAGAAGCAATGCTTACCTGTCATTTCACTTTTGTGCTTACTCCTGAACTGACTGACAGAAAGCGTACCTAACTTGGACAGACAATGTGTTCATACCAGAACTTGATATATGTATCGACCCAAAGAATATCTGACAAAATCTGTGAATGAATTCAATTCATAAAAGTCTTGTTTTAGGTTTTTAGGAAGTGCCGGAGTGCATTCATTTTCAGATATCCTTGTTAGACGTTGTCTTCACGCTGTATTATTCCTCCTGATACAGATCATACCTTTTCATCTTATCAACAATCGATGCTTAGTCAATTAGCAATCTTGTGCTTCTTATTTCGTGCAACTTTCTCTTCTGCAAGAAATAGTTCGACGCTCTTCGTGGAAACGTCTCATTAAACTAACACACTGAACATACCGACGTGTCATAGTCTTCGCAATTTAAGGTCACCGTTATTTCATCCCAATTGATTTGATTACAATCAGCAACGTATATGTGTGAGTAATCAGGTGTAGTATGCATTTTATCTCTGACAATCCATTGTCCACGCAAACATCATTTGTGGAAATCATTTTCTGAATCTTCAAGCTTTAGTTCAAAACAAAGCTTCAGTTTTCATAACTAGAGTATGTATGCAACAAAAACCTGAAGCCGACTGCAACGTCACTGGAAACTACAGCAAACAAACAACTACACGACAAGTGTAAAGTGACGTTATTTTATTCACAAGAGACAAAACAAAACTACTGGATATTTCGGCGAATGCGCCTTTAGAGTATGACTTGTATGGTTTGCTTTGGAGTGGGATTCTTTGTTCCAACACATGCATTTTAAACTTTGTTTTACTCTTCATTGGATGTAGACAGTGCATTTCTCGTGTCCGGTTTGACGATGTCACATTGTGTGAAACATCTATCCTTGCCACTACTTATTCTTTTCTTTCCTTTTTTATATTATCTCTCTTTGCTTTTGACACAGAAACACATGACATATAATAATTATGCTCTCTCTCTCTCTCTCTCTCTCTCTCTCTCTCTCTCTCTCTCTCTCTCTCTCTCTCTCTCTCTCTCTCTCTCTCTCTCTCTCTCTCTCTCTCTCTCTCTCTCTCTCTCTCTCTCTCTCTTTATGTTCCATTACCCATTCTTATGAAAGGCGAAGCGTGTCCCAGAGTCACTTGTGTTGCTGTATCTTTACTATTTTGTGTATCTCCTTTGGATAAAGAACCAAGTACATTTTGTTAATAAGTTGAGAAAGTGTAAGTGAATGTCAAGTATTCGGTTGTCTAAGAGCGCACGAACAGAGTGAGCGATGAACAGATACCAGATAGCATCGACGTCTCTATCTGTCTGTCTTGCATCAATCATTGATATTGTAAGGATATACCTCGCTTCAAAATGACCCAGTATTCTGGAGGAAGCCAGTACCTTGGAACATCTGTCTGCCTATCTCAGTATCTGCTTGTCTTGTCTGTCTCCCCCCCCCCCCATCTCTCTCTCTCTCTCTCTCTCTCTCTCTCTCTCTCTCTCTCTCTCTCTCTCTCTCCCTCTCTCTCCTCTCTCTCTCTGTCTCTGTCTCCCTCTCTCTCTCTCTGTCTCTCTCTCTCTCTCTCTCTCTCTCTCTCTCTCTCTCTCTCTCTCTCTCTCTCTCTCTCTCTCTCTCTCTCTCTCTCTCTCTCTCTCTCTCTCTCTCTCTCTCTCTCTCTCTCTCTCTCTCTCTGTCTCTCTCTGTCTTTGTCTGTCTCACTGTCTCTGTCTGCCCCCGCTCTCCATCCCTGTCTGTCTCTATGTCTGCCTCTCTCTGTGTGTCTCCGTTTGTCTGTCTGTCTGTCTCTCTCTCTCTCTCTCTCTCTCTCTCTCTCTCTCTCTCTCTCTCTCTCTCTCTCTCTCTCTCTCTCTCTCTCTCTCTCTCTCTCTCGTTTGCTTTAATAAAACTTGTCTGTGTCCAATGTCTTTATTTGTGAACCTCAGAGACAAAACCAGTTAACGTTAACTTTGAGTAATGTTCGTGTTTTTAAAAAAAAGAAAGAAAAGAAAGTTATATAAATTGTGCTGATTTACTTTTTCTCCCAATGGGGGAGGGACAGTGCCTTATGCAAAGACAGCTGTTTCGATCTTGAGAAGATCTCTCTCTCTCTCTCTCTCTCTCTCTCTCTCTCTCTCTCTCTCTCTCTCTCTCTCTCTCTCTCTCTCTCTCTCTCTCTCTCTCTCTCTCTCTCTCTCTCTCTCTCTCTCTCTCTCTCTCTCTCTCTCTCTCTCTCTCTCTCTCTGTCTCGTGAACTATTATAAGCACATTTGAAACAAACTTAGAACTTAAGTTTTCTGGTTTCGTCCTATTAATAACATCAGTGGCATCTGATGTAGTTGGCTCTGTGGGAGAGACTGTCTGCATCAGACCCCGCCATGTGAGGAAGGGGGCATTCCTGTAGCTCTCCCCGCCCATCAACTGACCCCCTCAACCACACCATAGCACGACCTGTCCGAGCACTGGACCTCTGGCTGTCGGTCTCTCTGTCTCTCTGTGTGTGAACACAAGCTGGAGAAATCACACTACGTAGACGGCATTAAAACATAGCTGTGACCCAGCACCACGAAAGAGACATTGTTCTTTCTCTCAACAAGATTGGGAAGTCGAAAATCTCATTTATTGTTAATTTTGAGTTAGGGGTATTTTTGTGTTCTCTAGTATCTTATCTTTGATATTTATAAAGGATCATCTTTACAATGGTATCTAAATGCTCCTATAAGTGTTTTAAAACGAGTAGGTCAATGCATGTTCTTCGGCTAGGCTAGATTTTAGACCGTGTTTTCTCAAAATGGTCCACGCTCAGCCTACTATGTAAATGCTCATAACTCTGGAACAAAAACAGATACAAGAATGGTTCTTGTAGCATTGGAAAGATATGAAATGTCCAAATGTATGATGTCCCCAGAATGGTCCGCTGTTGTGTCCCTTTCGCGGTGCTGAGTCACAATGATGATGTGAAATAAATACGTAGATTAAATTATGTATTCCGTCGTGATGCACGTTTGAAGAAAAAAACATTGTATAATAAATTATTCTTTAATCTACAGGGCAATGTGTGTTTTAACAGCAATGCTGTGTTTGTAGATGTAGAGAAACGAGCCTCAAAATAAGAAACAGTCCTAGCTGAAGTCGGTATAGACTGTCCCATCTATCAACTGAGGCAGTCAACCACACCATGTATGGGCACTGAAGCAGTCCTCTCTCTCTCTCTCTCTCTCTCTCTCTCTCTCTGCTTTATCATGCTTCAGCGACAGTCAAGGGTTAGTTATCGACCCCTATTTCGTCCTTAATTCTCTCCCTTGCCACGCCAAATCAGGTCGGCATGTGTGCAGGAGTTCTTCCCCTTGACTGCTGCACTGTTACAAATGGAAACATGTAGAGGTGCGGTTATTGGCTGTGGAGGGCAGACCGTGATGCAGAAGAAGATGGTGATGAAGATGAAGAAGAAGAAGAAGAAGAAGAAGAAATAATAGTGGGAGGGAGTAAATATTTTTTAGAACGAAATAGAGATGGGTTCAAGATATTGGCTCTCCTCTAAAAATAGTGGAACGAGGAAACTTAATGGATATCCGGATAAATGGAGGAGGGGGGGGGGGGAGGGGGGGGGGGGGGGGGGGTTAAGGGTAAAGGGGCGGAGGAGGATGGAAAGTAGATTATTTCACGACTATAAGAAAGATGGGTCAAAAATCGGCATCAAAGGGAAGTGTGTTGTGAGAGGTTGGGGTGACTGGGATAGAAAATGGAAATCCCTTGAAACGTGATGGAAGGAACCTCTCTCTCTCTCTCTCTCTCTCTCTCTCTCTCTCTGTGTGTGTGCGGGCGCGCGCATCTGTGTGTGCGGGCGCGCGTGTGTCTCTGTGTCTGTGCGTGTCTCTGTGTATATATATATATATAGTTTGCTTTTCTGTGTCCAATGTCTTTATTTGTGAACATCAGAAACAAAACCAGTTAACGTTAACTTTGAGCACTGAGATGTTTCTTTCATTATATATATATATATAATATATGTGGAAAGTCGTATGAACACACACAGACAAACAGACACCATATATATATATATATATATATATATAGTGTATATATATATATATATATATAACTAGTTTGCTTTGATAAAGCTTTTCTGTGTCCAATGTCTTTATTTGTGAACCTCAGAAACAAAACCAGTTAATGTTAACTTTGAGTAATGTTCGTGTTCAAAAAATAAAATTAAAAATAAAAAAAAATAAAAAAAAATAAAAAGTTATATAAATTGTGCTGATTTACTTTTTCTCCCAATGGGGGAGAGGACAGTGCCTTATGCAAAGACAGCTGTTTCGATCTTGAGAAGATCTCATCAGTTTGCATGATTGGCCTGCAAATTGACTGTCCAGTGGATGGCCAACCTGAGCAAAAAAGACATTCTACAAGAGAATGGTGTCCTCTCTGCATCAAATCGAAAATCCACAATAAAAGCAAACCAGCACAAAGTTAAACCAGAAATAGTAAAAATCTTATGAACATCTTATGTAAAATGAACAAAATAATAATGTTCTGAAATTTTAATTTCAAAACCTAATAGACATGACTAGGGAGGGCTAACTACTGAGATGGTATCCAAATTAAGGATAAAAATAGCATGAAAGAAAAATCTCAGTGAATAGCCAGCTCCGTACCCCTACTCTGAAGGACTGAAAAGTTAGTGCATTTGAAATGCAGAATAGTTTGCTTTGATAAAACTTTTCTGTGTCCAATGTCTTTATTTGTGAACCTCAGGGTATATATATAACTATATATATATAACTATATATATATAACTATATATATATATATATATATATATAACGTACAAGAATTGAAGAAGAAAAAACAACCACACCATTAAACTTTCCTCTTATATATATATAGTTTGCTTGAAAAAAACTTGTTTTGTGTCCAATATTTAAGTTTGTGATATAAGAAAGAAACTGAATAACTTTAATTTTAACGTTACAATTTATTCTGTGTTCTGAAAAGAATAAAAGAAAAGAATGTGCTGATTTACTTTTTCTCCCAATGGGGGAGATAGACAATGCCTATGCAAAGACAGCTGTTTCATCTTTGAGAAAGATTCTTCAGTCTGCATATCGGCCTGCAAAGTATGTCCACAGTGAACATTCAAACTGAGCTAGAAGACTTTCTACAAGAGAAAGGTTGTCCTCTTTGCACCAGATTGAAAGTCCACATATATATATATATATATATAAACGTACAAGAATTGAAGAAGAAAAAACAACCACACCATTAAACTTTCCTCTTATATATATATATATATATAGTTATGGTGTCTGTTTGTCTGTGTGTGTTCATACGACTTTCCACAAAACGAACAGAGCTCAGCAGACGGGCAATAATCCAATAGCACCCTGGAGGTTGTTCAGGGTTGTTTGTTCTCTCTCTTGATTGACATTAGGCTACTTGTGTAATTATGCTATTTCTAATTACTTTTGCTTTTTATTTGATTGACATGAGGATGCTTGTGTTATTATGTTATGGTTATTATCAGTAGTAGTAGTAGTAGTAGTAGTAGTAGTAGTAGTAGTAGTAGTAGTAGTAGTAGTAGTAGTAGTAGTAGTAGAGATATAGTGGTAGTAGTAATGGTTGTGGTGGTTGTGGTGGTTGTGGTGGTGGTAGTAGTGGTAGGTTTGTACGTGCGCGCGTATGTGGGGTGGGGGGGAGGGGGGGAGGAGGGGGCGAGAGAGGGGGGGGGGGGGCGAGAGAGATTAATTAATTTATTTTGTATTAACAGTCTCATTCATTTATATTCATTGAGACTTAACTGCTATAGTTATTATTTTTAATGTTTGTATTAATAGAGCATTTGCCACGCGCCGGTGACCTTGAATGTCACTGAGTTGAATTAGAGAGGTCAGCGCAACTCGGGCAGAACGAGCTCGGGCAAATTAGTAGTCTAGTATAGTGAACGAACACTCGTGGCAAACGCCCTATTGATACGCGTCTTTATGTTGATGATTCTTTCACGCGTGTGTGTGTGGGGGTGTGTATGTGTGTGTGGGGGGTGGGGGGGGGGGGGTGTATGTGTGTTGTGTGTGTGTGGGGGGGGGGGTATGTGGGGTGTGTGTGTGTGGGGGGGTGTATGTGTGTGTGTGGGGTGGGGGGTGGGGTGGGGGGGTGTGGGGGTGTGTGTGGGGGTGGGGGTATGTGTGGGGGGTGGGGGGGTTGTGTGTGTGTGTGTGTGGGGTGTGTGGGTGTGTGGGGGGGTGTATGTGTGTGTGTGTGTGTGGGGGGGGGGTGTGTATGTGTGTGGGTGGGTGGGGTGGTGGGTGTACGTGTGTGGGTGGGGGGGGGTGTATGTGTGTGGGTGGGTGGGGGGGTATGGTGTGGGTGGGTGGGGGGTGTGTGTGTGGTGTGTGTTTGTGTGTGTGTGTGGGGGGTGGGGGTGTGTGGGTGGGTGGGGGGGGGGTATGTGTATGTGTGTGTGTGTGTGTGTGTGTGTGGGGGGGGGGGGTGTATGTGTGTGTGTGTGAGTATGGGTGTGGGGGGTGGGGTGGGGGGGTGTATGTGTGTGTGTGTACGCGCGCGCTTCTCTGTTAGTGTGTGTGTTCTGTGTGTGTTCTGTTAGTGTGTGTTTCTGTTAGTGTGTGTTTCTGTTAGTGTGTGTTTCTGTTAGTGTGTGTTTCTGTTAGTGTGTGTTTGCGCGATAACCTAGCTCATGAACTTTGATTTCCCTTGCAATTTTGTTTCTTTTCTTATAATATTGTAATATTGTTTCAAATTTTGTGGTTACGAATAGGGCTTTGTTTAAATAATGTTATTTTATGTATATTTGATTTGAGTGTTGTGAGTCTTATGTGTATAATGTTAACTTATTTGTGTTTTATTGTCTATGTAAAGCGATTTGAGCTCCCTGCAAAGGGAGTAAAGCGCTATATAAATGTTCAGTGTTATTGTTATTATTATTCTTGTCTTGTTGTTAATGTGTATGTTTGTATGTTAGTGTTTATGCCTTTGTTCAGCGCTTTGAGCTCCATGCAAAGGGAGTAAAGCGCTATATAAATATTCAGTATTATTATTATTATTATTATTATTATTATTATTATTATTATTGTCTTGTCTTTAATGTGTATGTTTGTCTGTGTGTTAGTGTTTAGGCTTTTGTTCAGCGCTTTGAACTCCCTACAAAGGGAGTTAAGCGCTCTATAAATAACCAGTAGTAGTAGTAGGCTAGTAGTAGTGATGGTGTGGTGGCGATGGTGGTGATGGTGGTATTAGCAATAATAGTAGTAGGAGTAGTAATGGTAGTACTAGTAGAAGAAGTAAATTGTAGTGAAAGAGGTGTTTTTCATTTATTTCTTTGTTTGTTTGTTTGTTATTCGGTCGGTTAGTTTTCTGTTCTGCTTGTTTCCATTGCTGATGTTGATGCTCTGCCTACCATGTCGTTGCTATATTACTGTTGTTGTCTCTGTTGGTGATGTTCCTGTGTCTCAATGTTCATTTATAGTATTAGTTATGTATTGCATGCTTAGAACCAAGGACAGAATGGAAGACTAGGCCCATGCTAAATTATTATCCTTATAAAGCGTTTGAAGCTTGAAGTTTGTTTCAAAGGTTTCGGGCCAACAGAACAGAGCGAGTCAGAAGCAGTGCACGATGAAGTGACTTGACGTCATTGGCAAATTGCTACAGCATTCGTAGGCACATTCCTCAGCCTGTTAGTGCACGATGAAGTGACTTGGCATCGTTGGCAAATTGCTACAGCATTGGTAGGCATATTCCTCAGCCTGTTAGTGCACGATGAAGTGACTTGGCATCGTTGGCAAATTGCTACAGCATTCGTAGGCATATTCCTCAGCCTGTTAGTGCACGATGAAGTGACTTGGCATCGTTGGCAAATTGCTACAGCATTCGTAGGCATATTCCTCAGACTGTTAGTGCACGATGAAGTGACTTGGCATCGTTGGCAAATTGCTACAGCATTCGTAGGCATATTCCTCAGCTTGTTAGTGCACGATGAAGTGACTTGGCATCGTTGGCAAATTGCTACAGCATTCGTAGGCATATTCCACAGCCAGTTAGTGCACGATGAAGTGACTTGGCATCGTTGGCAAATTGCTACAGCATTCGTAGGCATATTCCTCAGCCTGTTAGTGCACGATGAAGTGACTTGGCATCGTTGGCAAATTGCTACAGCATTCGTAGGCATATTCCCCAGCCTCAGCCTGTTAGTTCGCAATGCAGTGACTTAGCATCATTGGCAAATGGCTACAACAGTCTTGGTCACATTCCTCAGCCTGTTAGTGCACGATGAAGTGACTTGGCATCATTGGCAAATGGCTACAACATTCATAGGCACATTCCTCAGCCTGTTAGTGCACGATGAAGTGACTTGGCATCATTGGCAAATCGCTACAACAGTCTTGGTCACATTCCTCAGCCTGTTAGTGCACGATGCAGTGACTTAGCATCATTGGCAAATGGCTACAACAGTCTTGGTCACATTCACCAGCCTCAGCCTGTTAGTTCGCAATGCAGTGACTTGGCATCATTGGCAAATGGCTACAACAGTCTTGGTCACATTCCTCAGCCTGTTAGTGCACAATGCAGTGACTTGGCATCATTGGCAAATGGCTACAACAGTCTTGGTCACATTCCCCAGCCTCAGCCTGTTAGTTCGCAATGCAGTGACTTGGCATCATTGGCAAATGGCTACAACAGTCTTGGTCACATTCCCCAGCTTCAGCCTGTTAGTTCGCAATGTAGTGACTTGGCATCATTGGCAAATGGCTACAACAGTCTTGGTCACATTCCTCAGCCTGTTAGTGCACAATGCAGTGACTTGGCATCATTGGCAAATGGCTACAACAGTCTTGGTCACATTCCTCAGCCTGTTAGTGCACGATGCAGTGACTTGGCATCATTGGCAAATGGCTACAGCAGTCTTGGTCACATTCCCCAGCCTCAGCCTGTTAGTTCGCAATGCAGTGACTTGGCATCATTGGCAAATGGCTACAACAGTCTTGGTCACATTCCTCAGCCTGTTAGTTCGCAATGCAGTGACTTGGCATCATTGGCAAATGGCTACAACAGTCTTGGTCACATTCCCCAGCCTATTAGTGCACAATGCAGTGACTTGGCATCATTGGCAAATGGCTACAACAGTCTTGGTCACATTCCTCAGCCTGTTAGTGCACGATGCAGTGACTTGGCATCATTGGCAAATGGCTACAACAGTCTTGGTCACATTCCTCAGCCTGTTAGTGCACGATGCAGTGACTTGGCATCATTGGCAAATGGCTACAACAGTCTTGGTCACATTCCCCAGCCTCAGCCTGTTAGTGCACAATGCAGTGACTTGGCATCATTGGCAAATGGCTACAACAGTCTTGGTCACATTCCTCAGCCTGTTAGTGCACAATGCAGTGACTTGGCATCATTGGCAAATGGCTACAACAGTCTTGGTCACATTCCCCAGCCTCAGCCTGTTAGTTCGCAATGCAGTGACTTGGCATCATTGGCAAATGGCTACAACAGTCTTGGTCACATTCCTCAGCCTGTTAGTGCACAATGCAGTGACTTGGCATCATTGGCAAATGGCTACAACAGTCTTGGTCACATTCCCCAGCCTCAGCCTGTTAGTTCGCAATGCAGTGACTTGGCATCATTGGCAAATGGCTACAACAGTCTTGGTCACATTCCTCAGCCTGTTAGTTCGCAATGCAGTGACTTGGCATCATTGGCAAATGGCTACAATAGTCTTGGTCACATTCCACAACTTCAGCCTGTTGGTGCACAATGCAGTGACTTGGCATCATTGGCAAATGGCTACAACAGTCTTGGTCACATTCCCCAGCCTCAGCCTGTTAGTGCACGATGCAGTGACTTGGCATCATTGGCAAATGGCTACAACAGTCTTGGTCACATTCCCCAGCCTCAGCCTGTTAGTTCGCAATGCAGTGACTTGGCATCATTGGCAAATGGCTACAACAGTCTTGGTCACATTCCTCAGCCTGTTAGTGCACGATGCAGTGACTTGGCATCATTGGCAAATGGCTACAACAGTCTTGGTCACATTCCCCAGCCTCAGCCTGTTAGTGCGCAATGCAGTGACTTGGCATCATTGGCAAATGGCTACAACAGTCTTGGTCACATTCCTCAGCCTGTTAGTGCACGATGCAGTGACTTGGCATCATTGGCAAATGGCTACAACAGTCTTGGTCACATTCCTCAGCCTGTTAGTGCACAATGCAGTGACTTGGCATCATTGGCAAATGGCTACAACAGTCTTGGTCACATTCCTCAGCCTGTTAGTGCACGATGCAGTGACTTGGCATCATTGGCAAATGGCTACAACAGTCTTGGTCACATTCCTCAGCCTCAGCCTGTTAGTGCACAATGCAGTGACTTGGCATCATTGGCAAATGGCTACAACAGTCTTGGTCACATTCCTCAGCCTGTTAGTGCACGATGCAGTGACTTGGCATCATTGGCAAATGGCTACAACAGTCTTGGTCACATTCCTCAGCCTGTTAGTGCACGATGCAGTGACTTGGCATCATTGGCAAATGGCTACAACAGTCTTGGTCACATTCCTCAGCCTCAGCCTGTTAGTGCACAATGCAGTGACTTGGCATCATTGGCAAATGGCTACAACAGTCTTGGTCACATTCCTCAGCCTGTTAGTGCACGATGCAGTGACTTGGCATCATTGGCAAATGGCTACAACAGTCTTGGTCACATTCCTCAGCCTGTTAGTGCACGATGCAGTGACTT
>CM065695.1:1439851-1444851 GCA_017654935.2 Phymorhynchus buccinoides | reverse complement strand
TCACTGGCTACCGTGTTTCTTCCCTTCTCTCTGGGGGGGGGGGGGGGGGGGGGAGAGAGAGAGAGAGAGAGAGAGAGAGAGAGAGAGAGAGAGAGAGAGAGAGAGAGTGACAGAGACAGACAGGGAGAGAGAGAGAGAGAGGAGCAGAGAGAGAGAGAGTGACAGAGAGTGAGAGAGAGAGTGAAGAGAGAGAGAGAGAGAGAGAGAGAGAGGATATAGGAGAGAGAGAGAGAGAGAGAGAGAAGAGAAGAGAGAGACTCAAAACAATTTATCTCAAACTCAAAACTCAACAATTGTAATGAATAGGCCTTCTGCCCGGCGTCATAGGGAGGCTGGGGGAGGGGGTTATATGGTTATCTAATGACACATAGCATTCGTATAAAAGGAGACTAGAAAATAACACCCAATTCTTGTGGGGATTTAAAATTAACCCCTTTCTGACTGCACTAGTGCCAGAGAAAAATTAAAGAAACAATTCATTTGGCAAATCATGCCACGAAAAAGACAACTGACAGAGCCAATCTGGCAAAATGGTCTGGGGATATAACTCTCTTGACTGTGTTAGAGCAAAAGCCAGCATATCAAGGTTATTCCTCTTCATCTGATGACATCATCAGTAATGTCATCAGGTCAGTACGTAATACGTTGGTGGCAGTCAAAGGGTTAAGCACAAATAAATAAATTAGTAAGTAAATAAATAAATATATATAAATAAATAGATAAATTAAAGAGAGAAAAATAAACAAGTAATCGGATTACATATTGAGTCGATGAAACTGATGGTTAAACAATCAATCAGCCAGAAATAGTCGATTATAAATATACAAAACTATATAACAGCCAATCATCCATTATTAATTAATACTATATCAGAACAAGTAAGACAGCAGTCCAACATCAATCAACCACTGATAATTAATAAATGCACCAAACTAATTCAACAAACCACCATTAATCAACAAATTTACCAGATAAACCATCAACAGAGTGGTCAATAATTATATCAACCAAATGGTCAAAAGCAAGCATCTGATTAAAGATACAAGGTGATACTGTGCGTAGACACTCACATTTCTTAAGGTATGAAATGCAATGTAGCAATAACTCACTCGTTCAATCTGAATCAACATACACAGCACTGAATATTGAACACTGAACACTGAATGGCTTAATGAATAGGCCTTAGGCCCACCATCATGGTGGGCGGTTACAAAAACAGGAAAAACAAACCATTTCAAGGGCATTGCAATGCATGAATAAATCCAAACACATGTAATTCACACACACACACCACACACACACACACACACACACACACACACACACACACACACACACACATCACGCACGCGACACACGCGCGCACAAACGCACGCACCACACCAGTTGACACACACACACACACACACACACACACACACACACACACACACACACACACACACACACACACACACACACACACACACACATACTTACACATACACACATGCACACAATCGCGCGGGCACGTACGCACACATACAAGTCATACTCTCACACATATATGCATGCATACATACGCACGCACGCTCGTTCACACGTATAATTGTTGTTAACAAAAATGGACAAATTATTTTTGTTCAGCATTTTTGTGACAGGAAACGTCTATCATGATTCATTATTAAATATGTCACGTAATTTAAGTGCCCCTGCAAAGAGAACAGAATCAAACCCACAAAATAAATGACAGGATAGATTCATTTTAGCATACATATGCTCAGAATATACGCCCCCCACGCACGCACATATATTACAGCACCTAACCATAGAGGGTTAGAATTGAGCAAATTGTCATTCAAAGATATGTAAAGAAAGGGTGATGCCAAACAAACATTTGACTTCATAGATAGGAATCAGCTTTGGTTAATGCTGCATACAAATGGAATCAGAGGGAAACTGTATAGAGCTGTTCAAAGTATGTATCAAGTAGTGAAAGCTAGAGTTCGTGCTAATAACGATGTTACCGAGGTCTTCATGTGTCCCTGTGGTCTTAAACAAGGGGATAATTGCAGCCCTATTGTGTTTGCTCTATTTATTAATGAGCTGGCCAATGATATCATTCAGTCTGGCAAACATGGTGTAACCTTATCCCCCGATATTATCCAAATTCTCATCATGTTATTTGCTGACGATGTTGTTCTACTTTCCACTAGCATTATTGGCCTCCAGCGTCAGCTGGACATCTTGTACAACACTGCAAGCAGACTGAATCTTACTGTAAATCAAGATAAGTCAAACATTGTTATATTTAGAAAAGGTGGTCACATTGCATCTAGAGAAAAATGGTTTTATGGTGGTATTAAACTTGAAGTAGTAAATCAATACAAATATCTTGGTTTAATTTTTTCATCAGGTTTAACTTTTTCTTATTCTTTAGAACAAATGGCCCTTAAATCTAAAAGATGTGTTTTTGGTGTTCTTAAATATTTGTGGTCTCTTGGAGACAATTCCCCAAAAGTGTTTTTAAAACATTCGATGCTCAAATCCTTCCCATGCTAACATATGGCTCAGAGGTCTGGGGCTTGACTGCAGACCATACAGTTATTGAACGAGTGCATCTACAAGCCATTAAACGTTTGCTCAATGTAAGTATTAAAACACCAAATGTACTCATATACAGTGAATCTGTTAAATACCCTCTTTATATTCTAACGTTTACTAATTCTATAAGATATTGGTTAAAACTCACTAGAATGGAACATAATCGCTGACCTAGGAAAGCTTATAATATGCTCTATTGTCTCCATTGTAATGGCAAGAAGAACTGGGTATCCAATATTTGTAATACATTATGTAGACATGGCTTCGGTTTCCTTTGGGAAAATCAGGGCGTGGAAAATGTTAAACCATTCTTGACTCTTTTAAAGCAGAGGTTAATTGACAACCATTTGCAATTGCGATTTCTTCAAAGGACATATTTCAGTTATATTCATCGTTTAGATTATTGCAAGGCACTCCATATTATTTGAGTGTTATTAACACAGTTGAGACCTCATAGATTTCCATTTTCAAAAGTAAGAAAGAGAGAGAGAGAGAGAGAACTCTCAGAACTCAGAACTCAGAACATTTTTTAATGATTAGGCCATCTGCCCGTATCACGAAGGAGGTGAGGGGAAGGGGTGTTGGTGTAAATACATTGATCATTCATAGATAAGGGAAAAGAAAAATAAACATAAAAAGTAAACAATAATGATCGAACCCAATCCAAGTAAACCAACCAAGGGAACAGATAGCAAGGCATAAGGAAGGGAAGTGGAAGGAACAATACATAAATGGTGTGAAGTATTACGAGCAGCGACATAAAGTATTGTCAGCTGTTGTATCTTAGATTAGCAAAAAATACCATGTGCAATAATTGAGGAATGGGAGGAAATAATTTCATGATTATACACATTTCATTCCTCTATGTGTCTCGCACGCGCACACGCACACATACACTTACACGCACACGCACACACGCACACAAACACACACACGCACACACACACCCACCACACACACACCCACACACACAAACGTTCGCACCATCACGCACGCACGCATGCACAATCATCTTCTTTTTTCTTCTTCTCTCGTATTGTTTGGGAAACAGTGGGAGAAGATGGTTATTATTTGATGAACATAGCACAATACAACCTCAAAGCGGCGTACTTTACTTTTAAACACCGCATATCAATAGTTTCATATAAACAAAATATAATACAAACAATAATAGACGAAGCCTTTTTCAAAAAGCCACTCAAAAGAAACAGCGAGCATAAAAATACAAGGAGCACGCGTCTTAACTGTTAACTTACTCTGAAATGCTTTAAACATTTTACATTATGACTTATATTCACTTATATTTATATTGAAGGCTTAAATGGGTGGAGGGGATGGGTAAAGCAAGACATACACACCACACAATATATGTTGCCCTTCATCTGACATATGGACTACTAGTATTTCTTACAGCAAATGCTTTAGACAAATAAAGAGCAAGTTTGAAACAAATTCTTGTGTCAGAGAGTATCAAGGTAAGTTTGAAGGCATTTGGGTGGGCATAATATTTGTTGGGAATGTACATTTCTCTTAATTGCTTATATCGTGGACACACTAAAATAAAATGTAATTCTGATTCAGGGGTGTTTGGACAAAATGGGCAGTCATTTTTTCTTTCTGTCTTGAAGTATATTGACCTGTGGGTTTTTAGTTGAGAAACTCCTAGTCTGACTCGTGTTAGGTGCTTTCTTAATATGAGATTTTTAATCACACATAAATAATGAGGAGAGCCCTGCAAGGTTCGGAATGTTGAATACCTACTGAAATCGTGCTTTTGAAACAATAATGGAGTCAAGATCTTGGATATGGCAATTGATCAATCTTTGTTTAAAGGTGGATACAAACATCCTAATGTTTTCTACACTTTGATTCTCCCACACAAATCCAAAACCATATTTATGTAATGTATACATAATCTTAGTTACCCAATTCGTCTTGCCATTACAATGAAGTGTGTACAACATGTTACATGATTTCTTTGGAATGCGGTTTTCGTCCATCTGAGTAAGGTTCAGCCAATATTTAATACATTTAGTGTAAGTTTGAACATAAAGAGGGTATCGATTAGATTCACAGTATATTAAGGCACTGGGTGTTTTTATGCTGATATTTAATAGACGTTTAATTGCAAGTAGGTTTATTCTTTCAATAGCTGTATGGTCTGCAGTTAGGCCCCACACTTCCGAACCATATGACAAAATGGGCTGAATTTGAGAATCAAAATTTTTGAAAAACAATCTTGGTGAATTTTTCTCCTAATGACCAAAGAAACCTAAGAATTCCAAACATACACTTCTTTGCTTTCATTGCCATCTCATCAAGTAAATATGAAAAGGTTAAACCAGACGAAAAATTATACCTAAATATTTATATTGATTTACAATTTCCAATTGAACCCCTCCATAGAACCGCCCCAC
>CM065695.1:1422351-1427351 GCA_017654935.2 Phymorhynchus buccinoides | reverse complement strand
TAATGAAAATAAACAGTGATATGATAATATGAAAGTTATTTTCTTTTTAATGCATACTAAGCCAGCGGCTTAAGGACATATCCTACACCTGGCGACCTAATGAACACATTCTGAAACTTTGCACCAGATATATATTTCATGAAAGGAATTCAGAAATGAAAAGAAAAATATAGGTCACCGTGCTCGTTTTTGAGTTATTGCCCTTTAAAAATGGCGTTTTCACAAAATGGCCAGAATAGCGTTATGTTGAAATAAACAGCTTTTCCTCCCATTTATAATCAATTGTGTGACTAATAGTAGCAATATTTGGAAAGTACATTCATAGGAGATAAAATCATGACAAAACTATGTATAATATATTGTTATGTTCAATGATATTTTGATTAATTGACAAAAAGTGAGCCAAAAAGTAATACAAATGTCATAAGTTGTATACATAAAATCGCCTACGAAAAATATAATCCCAAATGACAACTTTACAAAAAACTAAAGTAACAAAGACAACTTACTAATAAACAAAATATGTTTTATGTTTTTGTCCGTCACCATAGGTGAAGGACTTTGCGGTCGGCTGGTTTGTATTTTTGTTTGTTTTTGTTTTGTTTGTATGTTTGTTGTTTGTTTGTTTTTCTGTCTGTCCCAAGGATATCTTCCGAACGGGTTGGCACAATCGCTTCACATTTTGTGTGGAGGTGTGCCACCTTAATAGAAAGAGATCCGAACATGAATTACCAAGGTCAAGGTTATGACCTTGGCGTACGACCTTGAAAACCGAAAATCTTTAAGGGGCCATGAGAGAGAGAGAGAGAGAGAGAGAGGAGAGAGAGAGAGAGAGAGAGAGAGAGAGAGAGAGAGAGAGAGAGAGAGAGAGAGAGAGAGAGAGAGAGAGAGAGAGAGAGAGAGAGAGAGAGAGAGAGAGAGAGAGAGAGAGAGAGAGAGAGAGAGAGAGAGAGAGAGAGAGAGAGAGAGAGAGAGAGAGAGAGAGAGAGAGAGAGAGAGAGAGAGAGAGATGGATTGCGTTTCAAGTGAACTTTCTCTGGTTGCGAAATTGAAGATTGAGTCTAAATCACTTTATTTTGACAAGTCATTGCTCACTTTCTAATGACATCATTAAGGACATATCCTACACCTTATGCTTTTTGTATGTTCACTTTATAATCCAGCTTTTGGCGATGTTGATTTGTTTTCAATGTTGCTTTTTGTTCATATGTTCGCTTATAATGGAGTTCTTTGTGCTGATGATTTGTTGTCATTGTTGCTTTTTGTGTGTATGTTCGCTTATAATGGAGTTCTTTGTGCTGATGATTTGTTGTCATTGTTGCTTTTTGTGTGTATGTTCGCTTATAATGGAGTTCTTTGTGCTGATGATTTGTTGTCATTGTTGCTTTTTGTGTGTATGTTCGCTTATAATGGAGTTCTTTGTGCTGATGATTTGTTGTCATTGTTGCTTTTTGTGTGTATGTTCGCTTATAATGGAGTTCTTTGTGCTGATGATTTGTTGTCATTGTTGCTTTTTGTGTGTATGTTCGCTTATAATGGAGTTCTTTGTGCTGATGATTTGTTGTCATTGTTGTTTTTTGTGTGTATGTTCGCTTATAATGGAGTTCTTTGCTGATGATTTGTTGTCATTGTTGCTTTTTGTGTGTATGTTCGCTTATAATGGAGTTCTTTGGTGATGGTTTGTTGTCATTGTTGCTTTTCCTTTTGTAACCCCTCCCCTCTGACATGGGCAGAAGGCCTAGATCAGTAAAAATTGTGAATTGTGTGAATCTCTCTCTCTCTCTCTCTCTCTCTCTCTCTCTCTCTCTCTCTCTCTCTCTCTCTCTCTCTCTCTCTCTCTCTCTCTCTCTCTCTCTCTCTCTCTCTCTCTCTCTCTCTCTCTCTCTCTCTCTCTCTCTCTCTCTCTCTCTCTCTCTCTCTCTCTCTCTCTCTCTCTGCCTACCTATTTGTCTGTCTGTCTGTTTCTTATTCTGGTGTGCTGGAACTAAAAACAACAACACAGGTTGTCACAAAGATGACGATGTAACAAAATGACTCTAGATGCTGATAGTCAAACTATGACATAAATGTACCAAACATCTTAAGATGAAACTCTTTGTAAATTAATCCACTTTAGCGGAAAACGCACATAATGAAATTCTTACAAATAAGAAACACATCGCATACATCATATGACTGACTTTCTCCTGTTCATGGCATGAAACACATACCTAGATAGCCTGTACATGTGATCATTATTATATATAGAGAGAGACAGACAGACAGAGAGGATGATGGGAGAGAGAAAGGGGAGATAAGTAGAAACAGGGCGGTGAGTTCCCTGGGAGGGGTGCCACCCCCTCCCTCCTCCTTCATCTCTCGTCCACTGTGCTGACACGGCAGGAAATGGACTCTTCAGCGCTTAACGGAAAGCATCGCCACTTCTCTCTGCTTGTCTGTTTGTCTGGATGTCTGTCTGTCTGACTGTTTATCTGTCTGTCTGTCTGACTGTCTGTCTGTCTGTTTGT
Source organism: Phymorhynchus buccinoides (assembly GCA_017654935.2). Taxonomy (NCBI): domain Eukaryota; kingdom Metazoa; phylum Mollusca; class Gastropoda; order Neogastropoda; family Raphitomidae; genus Phymorhynchus; species Phymorhynchus buccinoides. Next base: position 1,424,844 of record CM065695.1, on the reverse strand, counting down.
TGGGGTGTCTTAGAGTGACTGACACACCTCCAGTTACCTATGTCTGGCGTGTTGCTGTCTCTTTTATGGCAGTGTGCTAGTCTGCGTGTATGTTGGTGCTGTGGGAAGAAGTCTGTTCTAAGGGCCGCAGTAGATATTGACTAAATAAGTAAATAAATAAACAAATAATTACATAAATAAATGAATGAATGAATGAATGAATGAATGAATGAATGAATGAATGAATGAATGAATGAATGAATGAATGAATGAATAAATAATGAATGAATGAATGAATGAATGAATGAATGAATGAATGAATGAATAAATAAATAATGAACCCACATTAGACAGGTGGCCTTGTTAGTGTACATTCGTGGCATGGTTTGTTCCTCCCACCGTCTGTGTCGTAGCAAAGTGTCGTATCATTGGGCTGTTGTTGCATTCATTTCAGCCTGATGATATGGGCTTTATTGGCATTGAGTACTGTGTCTATTTTTACACACAATGCAGCCATCAATCATAGCCAAGGATAGGGTTTTACTGCTTACATTACTAACATTGGATACACAAAATGCTATGGGATAAAATTATTCTCTGATTGTCATTTTAAAGAAAAATATACCGATCTCCAAGAGAGCCAAAGAAGGCTACCAAGCGTGGGATATAAAACAATATTTTGGCATATCATTTGCGTATATTAACCCATAGGCTTAGTGTAAACGCGCGTGAGAAAAGGTGTAAGAATACACCGTTGCTATTAGAAACTTGACTTCACAGTTATTAATCTTGACATATCATTACCGTCTTGTCAACGTGAGCTGTTCCTACCAAATCCAGAATTTGACAAGCTGTGCAGTGCTACCTTTAGGATTCATTCAGCGCCGACGACAACATTTAATGTACACAACGAAGATGCATGGTTCGACTGAATCAACAGTACCAGCTGTCACAGATCTACCCAAACCATTCTGTGCGTGCCACTTGGAACGTCTAGCCGCGGATCTAGGCCTAGGCTACTCAACTCCATGACCGTGTCGATATTAGCAGACGATTCAAGCTATGCAATTTTGTTACAGGGAGAGTCCATGTTGATAATGTAGACGCAGTACTGTCGCAAGAACAGCTCGAATTCATCTTCAGTCCGGAAATAAAAACGAGCCGACTGAACCTGTGCGAAGAGCTACCGCACCTCTGTTAAAAAAAGCAAGAAAAAAAAGCGTGTTTTTGGGGCCTGTGATTGACGTTCTTGTCAAAGCTGACTCCCCTCTTTTTCACTGTGTGTTGAAATTGACTCGCTTTCGTTAAGTGTGTACGTTTTATTGTTTGTGATTACAAGTTAAAATGACAGCAAATGTCGTTAGTGTTTCAGTTCATTGCTTCTGTTTGTGTTGTATCTTTATAGGTTGCATTTTCTCACCACATCTTATGAAATACATTTGTGTTAAAATGTTCTATTCTGTTGAACTATATTCTTTGCGCAAGAATGTGTGTTACAGTGTGTGTGCTGCGACCATTGTTGTGAAAACGAATGCGTTTTCATTTCTCTGCAGATCTGAGCCTGTTTCCTTTTCTTACTTTTCTGTTGGATACATATCGGTATATATCCGTTATTATGACTTTGGGATGGGATCTTGCTTGTATCCTATCTCTTGAGCCTTGCTTTTGAGATAGGATAAAAGCAATATCCCATTCCAAAGTCATAATAACTGATATATGCATATTAGGTTTATTTAGCAAAATAGGGAGAAAGGGCAACTGTTTAATATTCATTCTAGATGATCTGACATGTGAAAATGACTATCCTTAGCTAATGTTGAGCAGTGCATGTAGGCCTGGTGCATAATGGAGAACAACTGAAGAAGTCAACGAAGTGACTGTACAATGTAGGTGCGGGAGACATACTGTTTTAAAAGGAGAGAGGACAAAAGAAAATAGGTCAGATGGCAAAACTCTGTTAATACTGTATTATTGAACGCCGTTTGATTTCAACTGATTTCAGATACCAGTGCCATCCTGCACACCAATGCTAGATCACTCTGCACGTAGAGTATGGAGCGATTCAAATGCCGTCTGAGGCACCACTACGTATCTACACTTGCAGAAACAAATGAGAGAAACAAACACAGTTTTGGACACACTAGCAAACCATTCCGTTGCTTCTGCCGACAGATACGTTTGTAGCGATGTATCCTTGCCGATTAACGTGACTTTAAAAACTGTCATCAAAAAGTTATCAAACAATGTTTTCTTATTATTAAGCTGATCAAGATTTCCAAACAGAAAGTTTTCGAAGGACGAACGTACATTCAAGTTTGTTCGCTATTGTCGCTTAATGCTTGGTTTAAATTGTCTGCTAGCTTCTTTATTTTACTTTTACTACAAAATAATATTTGTCATTTTCCCCTAAAATCTGTCCAGGTTAGATTGTGTTCTTAATGTATCTCTTTATTGTCTCCGTGTTACTGTTGTTGTTTCTAGAATTGTTATTGTCTTCTTCTTCTTCTTCTTCTT
>CM065695.1:1414851-1417351 GCA_017654935.2 Phymorhynchus buccinoides | reverse complement strand
TCCCACACTATGCATCAACAAATAGAAGAGTGTTGTTTTACGATCATCATGTACCTCCTCCCACACTATGCATCAACAAATAGAAGAGTGTTGTTTTACGATCACCATGTACCTCCTCCCACACGATGCATCAACAAATAGAAGAGTGTTGTTTTACGATCATCATGTACCTCCTCCCACACTATGCATCAACAAATAGAAGAGTGTTGTTTTACGATCATCATGTACCTCCTCCCACACGATGCATCAACAAATAGAAGAGTGTTGTTTTACGATCATCATGTACCTCCTCCCACACTATGCATCAACAAATAGAAGAGTGTTGTTTTACGATCATCATGTACCTCCTCCCACACTATGCATCAACAAATAGAAGAGTGTTGTTTTACGATCATCATGTACCTCCTCCCACACGATGCATCAACAAATAGAAGAGTTACAAAGGAAATTGCTGAACACCCCAACAGAATTAACTGCAATGAAAGAAGATATTTCCGTTTGACGGAAAAAAAATTCCTTTCAAACAACCAAAAACAAATGTTAAGGAAATGTGTCAACAACAACAAAAAAGACTAAAGAAAAGTGTCAGCAAAAGTGAATTAAAACATAGTCAGTGTATCAGATTAAAGGACATTCAACCACGAGAATGTGTTAATGTTTCTTGTCACGTTTTTGTGTTAGGGCTGGGGGGTGGACAATGGGGGATGGAGTGGGGGGTGGACATGGGTGTAGGGTGTCATGATGTCGCTTCTTTGTTATCAGCCATGTTGTCTTTCTTTGTGTTAGGGCTGGGGGGTGGACAATGGGGGATGGAGTGGGGGGTGGACATGGGTGTAGGGTGTCATGATGTCGCTTCTTTGTTATCAGCCATGTTGTCTTTCTTTGTGTTAGGGCTGGGGGGTGGACAATGGGGGATGGAGTGGGGGGTGGACATGGGTGTAGGGTGTCATGATGTCGCTTCTTTGTTATCAGCCATGTTGTCTTTCTTTGTGTTAGGGCTGGGGGGTGGACAATGGGGGATGGAGTGGGGGGTGGACATGGGTGTAGGGTGTCATGATGTCGCTTTCTTTCGTGATGTTGTCTTTCTTTCTAGTGATATTTTCTTTCGCACGACCCATTTTCTTGAGAATAAGAACATATTATTTTGAAGAAACTTCGACGTTAGGTGATATGATTGTGTAACATTGTAAACCTTTGTTGAAAACAAACTGTTAAAAGTTACAAAAAACATCTTGAAGTTACATCATTTACGCATTGGACTGTAGAGGGGAAGTACTGTTTTTTATTTTGATCTTGTTGGTTTTTTTCTCCTTTTGTTGCCTGCTTTTTGCTCCTTTTGCTATATTTGCAGTTTGCTGTTTAATTTTGTGTCTGTGTTGATACAGGCGAATTCGCCGAAATATCCAGTAGTTTTGCTTTGTCTTTTGTGAATAAAATAACGTCACTTTACAATTGTCGTGTAGTTGTTTGTTTGTTGTATGTTAAAAGTGAACAGAAAGTTATGTTGCGTTGTTTGTTATCGTTTCATGCATAGTTGTTGCATTGTAGCTATCCCTTTGTCTGTTGTGTTTCTTCTTCTTTCTTTCATTCTTGTTCTTCTTGTTCTTGTTGTTCTTCTTCTTCTTTCTTTCATTCTTGTTCTTGTTGTTCTTGTTGTTATTTTTCTTCTTCTTCTTCTTCTTCTTCTTCTTCTTCTTCTTCTTCTTCTTCTTCTTCTTCTTCTTCTTCTTCTTCTTCTTCTTTTTCTTCTTCTTCTTCTTCTTCTTCTTCTTCTTTTCTTCTTCTTCTTCTTCTTCTTCTTCTTCTTCTTCTTCTTCTTCTTTCTTTTTCTTTTTCTTTTTCTTCTTCTTCTTCTTCTTCTTCTTCTTTTTCTTCTTCTTCTTCTTCTTCTTTTTCTTCTGCTTCTTCTTCTTTTCATTATTCTTTTTCTTCTTCTTCTAAGCTCAGTCGCAGGGATAACGGACGTTAGATGATATATGTGTTGTATGCATCAATCCTGGTCATACGAGTCTAAAAATCTTGATAGTCTTGTTTACGGGGTGGTAGACACTTTTCACATTCGCATCATTGTTTCGTCCTGCTCTTTCTGTCTGTCTTTATTCTGTGTGTGTGGTTTCTGTCTGTGATAGTCGTCCTTGCAGTCTGTCTTTATTCTTTGTGTGTGGTTTCTGTCTGTGATAGTCGTCCTTGCAGTCTGTCTTTATTCTTTGTGTGTGGTTTCTGTCTGTGATAGTCGTCCTTGCAGTCTGTCTTATTCTTTGTGTGTGGTTCTGTGTGTGTGGTTTCTGTCTGTGATAGTCGTCCTTGCAGTCTGTCTTCATTCTTTGTGTGTGGTTTCTGTCTGTGATAGTCGTCCTTGCAGTCTGTCTTTATTCTTTGTGTGTGGTTTCTGTCTGTGATAGTCGTCCTTGCAGTCTGTCTTTATTCTGTGTGTGTGGTTTCTGTCTGTGATAGTCGTCCTTGCAGTCTGTCTTCATTCTTTGTGTGTGGTTTCTGTCTG
>CM065695.1:1379851-1407351 GCA_017654935.2 Phymorhynchus buccinoides | reverse complement strand
TCTCTCTCTCTCTCTCTCTCTCTCTCTCTCTCTCTCTCTCAGCTGTTGTCTAAAGATGTGTTGCTCTCAATAAAATAAAATAAAAGTGAAACGCACATTACACTCTGTTCAGAATTTACGATATTCCTCATCGTATGGTTTATCGGAATCAATTGGGAATGATATATATATTATGGAATGGTGTGGAGTGAGATAGAGAGAGAAGTAGGTTGTTGGACAGACAGAGATACAGACAAACACATATCCACACACCAAGGAGAGAGGGAGAGAGAGAGAGAGAGAGAGAGAGAGAGAGAGAGAGAGAGAGAGAGAGAGAGAGAGAGAGAGAGAGAGAGAGAGAGAGAGAGAGAGAGAGAGAGAGACAGAGAGAGAGATGGACGGGCGGACGAACGGACAGACACACCGACAGACAGACAGAAAGAAACCTTGAGAGACAGAGAGAGGCATCCTTAAAATAAGCTTGAAAGTAGAAGCAGCGATATATGTGTCAGATATATTTAATGAAATTCGAGTTCTTTTTGCAGACATTTGTATTAAACATTTTTGACAATTTTGTTTTATTATGAAACTTTCCAATTGCATTTCTTCATCTTAGTATCAGTTGACATTTGACATGCGTATCGTTGGAATGCAGAACCTAGCCTTTGCCGCGCCTTTTATTATAAGGCTTTCTCCTTTGTTGCTTAATAGGCAGAAATGTTTCTTCAAGAAGAGATCGAATTCCCAACATGACATTTCTCTCTCTGAGCTGAACATTTATTTATCTTGAGGTAGCATTTTAATTTCTGACACCATTTATGGATCATAGTGCTGTTGGCTAATGTACAGAAACACGTGGTCAGCTTTACTTTGTGCTTTCTGTGATGTGTGCGCGTGCTTTTAATGCGTGGGTAGGTGGGGGAACGTGTGTGTGTGCGTGTGCGTGTGCGTGTGCGTGTGTGTGTGTGTGTGTGTGGTGTAAAGCTGTATTCTCTGTCATTTGTTTTAGTTTACCTTTTCATAGACGAAGTTCTCATAAGACGCAGTTTTGTTTCTGCGATGTTGTGTATTTATGACCGTCTCGTTATATTGTAATAAAGGTAACCTTTCTTAAGTGGTTTGAATTTTTTTTAAAATAAACTTTTTGAAGCCAACATTCAAAAGTTATAAGAAATTATCAAGTTATTGCAAAATTCGACACGCTTTAAAAACGTTAGTATGTTTGTAGCTGTAAATGTCTGTTGTTATTGTTTGGGTGAAGTAGAGGCAGACAGACGGACGCACTGACTAATGCATTAGAGACAGTGGAAAAGAACACAAAGAACACAAAGGGAGAAGTCAGAGAGACAGAGACTACATTGGAGACAGTGGAAAAGAACACAAAGAACACAAAGGGAGAAGTCAGAGAGACACAGACTACATTAGAGACAGTGGAAAAGAACACAAAGAACACAAAGGGAGAAGTCAGAGAGACAGAGACTACATTAGAGACAGTGGAAAAGAACACAAAGAACACAAAGGGAGAAGTCAGAGAGACAGAGACTACATTAAAGACAGTGGAAAAGAACACAAAGAACACAAAGGGAGAAGTCAGAGAGACAGAGACTACATTGGAGACAGTGGAAAAGAACACAAAGAACACAAAGGGAGAAGTCAGAGAGACAGAGACTACATTAAAGACAGTGGAAAAGAACACAAAGAACACAAAGGGAGAAGTCAGAGAGACACAGACTACATTAGAGACAGTGGGAAAGAACGAACAGAACACAAAGGGAGAAGTCAGAGAGACACAGACTACATTAGAGACAGTGGGAAAGAACACAAAGAACACAAAGGGAGAAGTCAGAGAGACACAGACTACATTAGAGACAGTGGGAAAGAACACAAAGAACACAAAGGGAGAAGTCAGAGAGACACAGACTACATTAGAGACAGTGGGAAAGAACGAACAGAACACAAAGGGAGAAGTCAGAGAGACAGAGACTACATTATAGACAGTGGGAAAGAACGAACAGAACACAAAGGGAGAAGTCAGAGAGACAGAGACTACATTAGAGACAGTGGGAAAGAACGAACAGAACACAAAGGGAGAAGTCAGAGAGACACAGACTACATTAGAGACAGTGGGAAAGAACGAACAGAACACAAAGGGAGAAGTCAGAGAGACAGAGACTACATTATAGACAGTGGGAAAGAACGAACAGAACACAAAGGGAGAAGTCAGAGAGACAGAGACTACATTAGAGACAGTGGGAAAGAACGAACAGAACACAAAGGGAGAAGTCAGAGAGACACAGACTACATTATAGACAGTGGGAAAGAACGAACAGAACACAAAGGGAGAAGTCAGAGAGACAGAGACTACATTATAGACAGTGGGAAAGAACGAACAGAACACAAAGGGAGAAGTCAGAGAGACAGAGACTACACTATAGACAGTGGGAAAGAACGAACAGAACACAAAGGGAGAAGTCAGAGAGACACAGACTACACTATAGACAGTGGGAAAGAAGGAACAGAACACAAAGGGAGAAGTCAGAGAGACACAGACTACATTAGAGACAGTGGGAAAGAAGGAACAGAACACAAAGGGAGAAGTCAGAGAGACAGAGACTACACTATAGACAGTGGGAAAGAACGGAACAGAACACAAAGGGAGAAGTCAGAGAGACAGAGACTACACTATAGACAGTGGGAAAGAAGGAACAGAACACAAAGGGAGAAGTCAGAGAGACAGAGACTACATTATAGACAGTGGGAAAGAAGGAACAGAACACAAAGGGAGAAGTCAGAGAGACACAGACTACACTATAGACAGTGGGAAAGAAGGAACAGAACACAAAGGGAGAAGTCAGAGAGACACAGACTCCACATTATTACCAGAGAAAGAGAGAGAGAGGTCTTTTGTCTATGGATAGTTTGTCATTAAAATAGCATCAACAGCAAACTCTCTCTCTCTCTCTCTCTCTCTCTCTCTCTCTCTCTCTCTCTCTCTCTCTCTCTCTCTCTCTCTCTCTCTCTCTTTCTCTCCCTTTATATACATAAAGTAAATCAGCACAATTTATATAAACTTTTTTTTTTGGAACACGGAACATTACTCAAAGTTAACGTTAACTGGTTTTGTTTCTGAGGTTCACAAATACAGACATTGGACACAGAAACGTTTTATCAAAGCAAACTATATATATATATATATATATATAATTTAAAGTAAAAAACTAAATTGAAAATCAACACCGGGATACCTTCTTTATATATATATATGTCACGGGAAATATTGGAATCCGGGAACATTCCGAATTTTCCCGGGGAAAATCAGAATTCGGAATTTTACCGAGACCAATCCGGAAAAAATCAGAATTCCGAATTTTCCCCGGGAAAATTCGGAATTTTCCCAAACTAGGGAAAATTCGGAATTTTCCCGGATGCCAATATTTCCCGTGACATATATATAAACCAAACAAATGGTGAAACTCACCCAGGAAACTACAATATTGTTTCGAGGTTAAGACCTCAGAAACCTGAACGAGAGGTCTTAACCTCGAAACAATATTGTAGTTTCCTGGGTGAGTTTCACCATTTGTTTGGTTTATTTATGCTCCTTCATTGTCGAGCACTATTCAAGGTAACCATTTCTTTGATAGGGAATCTCTCTCTCTCTCTCTCTCTCTCTCTCTCTCTCTCTCTCTCTCTCTCTCTCTCTCTCTCTCTCTCTCTCTCTCTCTCTCTCCTCTCTCTCTCTCTCTCTCTCTCTCTCTCTCTCTGCTCTCTATCTCTTTATTTCTCTATGTATGCCTATATAATCTGTTGCCTGATTGTTTTGTCTTAGTTTTGTTTACGTCCAATGAACAGATTGTCAGAATAGCCTAAAATCTCAATCCTTGCGTAATAAAGTTTTCAAGTTTCAAGTTTCTCTCTTTCTCACTGCTTCTCTCTGTCTCTCTGGAATAATGGGCCTGGCCAAAAATCTTAATCCTTATGTAATAAAGAGTTTCAGTCTTCAGTCTCTCTCTCTCTCTCTCTCTCTCTCTCTCTCTCTCTCTCTCTCTCTCTCTCTCTCTCTCTCTCTCTCTCTCTCTCTCTCTCTCTCTCTCTCTCTCTCTCTCTCTCTCTCTCTCTCTCTCTCTCTCTCTCTCTCTCTCTCTCTCTCTCTCTCCCAATCAAGATATACAAATAATATACTTATAAGAAAACCTAGAATCGACCTCTTCAAAATCAGCATGATCTACTCTGGTGGCACTCTGTGGAATTATATTTCACTACATATTAAAGAAAAGAACAGCCTTCATTCATTTAAAATGGCATACAAAAAGCTCTTGCTTGACAGAGTGACAACAAACACCTAAATCCCAGCTTTAAAGACGTTTTGTTGGCAATGAATCAATTTCTAACGGTTTGTTGTCTTCAGGAAAATAATATTATGTTTCGTTACTATATTTACCAAATTCAATGTATGAATTATGTTGTCATAATCATTCTTCGCTATAATCACCTGTTTTCTCGAGTAGCCACATTTTACAGTATCCTTTTTCAAAATCCCCATTCCCCATCTTCCCTTTTGCTGGTTATGTATATAATATGTAAATAATGTCTTGTTTTTTTATTATTGTTGCTTTTCTTAGTGTGCTTTTTTGTCTCTTATTTTCTTTTCTTCTTTTTCTTCCCTTCTTGTTCTTAAAATGTATTTGTTTGTTGATTTATTGTTGTTTGCCACAGGGCTGAGTGGAAAAAAGCTGGAATTAATTAGCTTATCTCATTACCCTGAATAAATAACATTTCGTTCGTTCGTGCAGAGCATTGTGCCCCCGTCTCTATGTGTCTATGTCTCTCTATGTCGCTTTGATTTTTTTTGGTTTGTTTGCTTTATTTACTTATTATTTATTGAGGACTGGATGAGGGGAAAAAGCATTCTGTTTCCTTAATCTATTATCCTCGTTAATCACAACATATCCAACCATTCATTCATTTTTTTTTTTTTGTATTGAACTTTTTTTTTTTTTCCAATTACAATTTTGCAGGAAAAACAAAGCAATGTATACACGCATAAACAATACAAATAAAGATAAAAATAAAGATAACCAATAACATGCAAACAAACAAAACAAGCAATGGCAAAAGAAACGTAAGCAAAAATGAACAGACCATGACAGTATTATTCGTGTGTCTAGCATTAGGTTGTTAGAAAGAGAGAGAATGAGAGAATGGAAGGAAATGAGAGAGAGAGAGCGAGAGAGAGAGAGAGTTGGATGGAAATATTCATCTGTTTTCCTTTTTGTTTTGTTTTTATACATATCCATTTGCACAATATGATGGCCTCAACATACATAATAAAGGTACATGAAAATTGTAAGTGATATAGTATATTTACAGATATCATAAAATATGGCAAAAATATGGTCTGGTGAAGCTTCAGGTGTATAATACAGTAGGGGAGGGGTAGAAGAAAAAATAAAAATAAAACAATTAGATATCAATAAAGGTTGGCACATATGCTGCCCATTTCAAAACAAACTGTGAATGTTCCATACTTATTTTTGCATTGTATTCTTCAATTTTATATCGATAATGTAGTTTTTTCAAAAATACTAAAGTTCTTGGGCGTGTATCATTCATTTTACATGTATATATATACTGTTTAGCCAACAGTAGAATGAACTGAAAAACCGCATCGATTCTTATATCTTTATCATAGCCCATTAGTATAATAGATTCATTCAAGACAAGATTGTTTGCATTAGTACATTTTTCTTTTAAAATATCAGTGATTGCATTCCAGAAAAGTCGCACATGTATGCATTTCCAGAATATGTGGTCAATACTATCTTTTTCTAAGCAACAGAAATTACATTTATCGTCGTTTTTTATTCCAATTTCTTTTAAAATAATATTTGTGCCTAAACATCTGTGTAATATTTTCAGCTGAAGCCATTTTAATTTGACATCTTGTATCTTATGGACATGCCAAAAACAGGATTTCCAATCGTGATATATTGAGAGTTTCATGTCCCATTTTTCACAGCATTTAGGAGGGATTTTGTTCTCAATTAATATATCGTAATACAGCTTGGAACCTTTATGAATCGAATAAAGTTTCCGGAGACAAAAAGTAGAGTTAATATATTTATTATCTTTAAGGGTAACCTTACACTTTTTAATATATTCTAATATGGCAGATTTATACCCAGCATGTGTGATGAAATCAATGTTAATGTTATATATATTTTTGAATTGTGCATAAGAGAGAATCTGTCCCTTATCATCAAAGAAATCAGCAACAAAATTAATATTTTTATTCATTAGATTTCTAGAAACGACGTATGTATTTCCAATCAAAATTCTTTTATTATAGCAAATAGGTTCAGCTAATATTTCAGCAGATTTTTCAGGTGTACATTTGTAATAAAAAAACTTTGTACGCATCTATGACATCAGACCAAAATAGGTTATATCTTGGAAATTTATGCACAATTTCTGGGCCATACTTAGTGATAAGATGCCATTCAGGACAGTTAGCTGTTAATACATGTTTCCATTTATGAGTTGTAGATTCAGTTTTACGAATCCATGACAATTTCAAAGAAATTACAAATGTTTTTATCTCAGGTAGTCCAATACCTCCATTTTTAATACTTTTGTGTGCTGTTTTCCGGTTTATTTTATCTCGTTTCTTATTCCAGATGAATTTATAACAAATGTTTTGCAATGTCTGAATAAACATGTCTGGTGGGTTGGGCAGAAGCAACCAAAGATGTGTTAATTTCGAAAGTATAAGAGATTTTAAAATTGCTATCCTACCTAGTGGAGTAATCTGACGTTTCACCCATATCTTAAATAACTGTTTGATCTCTGTTAGCTTATCTGAAAAATTAATGTGTACACATTCTTTTAAATCGTTAGTGAACCATATTCCTAATAGTTTGAATTTTTGGGGGTTCCAATCGAAACCTAAGTGTTCCATATATTTAATCTGAGAATTTTTTCTGCTACCTAACCAAATTGCACTAGTATTGTTAGAGTTTACATGAAGACCTGAAACAGACCCAAACCTGAAAAGAACTTCTATACATGTTTCAAAAGATTTCCTATCGCCTGCAAGCAGAAATTCTGTGTCGTCTGCATATTGTGTAAGTTTATATTCATTATAATTCATTGTTATTCCTTTAATATCTGAATTTTCTCTTACCATTATCGCTAAAATTTCTACGCATAATATAAACAAATAAGGCAAGATGGGATCCCCTTGTCGACAGCCTCTCTTAATCTCAAACCAATTGGACACCTGACCATTAACTACAACACATGATTTGATGTTTTTATAAAAGGTACTAATCCACTTACAAACGTCTTTCTTAAAACCAAACGCTTTCAACACTTTATACATAAATCCCCAATCTATTGTATCGAAAGCTTTCTCAAAATCGATGTTTAGTAACATTCCAGGTAGATTATGCTCGTCTAGGTACGCTATTGTGTCGTAAATCAATCGAATATTGTCACCAATATATCTGTTTCTCATAAAACCAGTTTGGTCCTCATTAATTATGTTTGGCAGAACATTCTTAATACGATTTGCAATACAGGACGATCCAATCTTATACACAGCATTCAAAAGTGAAATGGGTCTCCAATTTTTAATATATTGTCGTGGTTTATCTCCTTTAGGAATACATACAATTATACCTTCTCTCTGTGGACATGACAGTTCTCCCTTTCTAAACCCAGCGTTTAAAGCTCTCACAACCAATATTCCAATTTTTTCCAAATTGTTTTTAAAGAATTCAGTTGAGAAGCCATTAGTACCAGGGCTTTTGTTATTTTTCGGTTTTTTTAAAACATCCGTGGCTTCTACAAGGGTGATTTCCCCTTCTAACTCATTGGCTTCTGAATCCGTTAGGGATGGAATGTCATTAACTAGGTCTTTAATTTCACATTCTTCTGCTTCAGATTCTGTGTAAAGCAATTTATAAAAGTTCTGAACTTCATGAATGATATCTTTCTGGGTTGTCAATACCTTATCTTGCTGATCTATTAATCTAGCCATATTCTTACTAACAAAATGCCGTTTTTCGAGATTACAAAAATAATTACTAATTTTTTCTCCCTCAGCTATCCACCTAGCCCGAGACCTTAACAAAACACCTTCCATTCGTTTATCTCTGATTTGTTTTAACTGTTCTTTTTTAGTTTCTATAGCTTTTGCATCGTCTTCACCTATATTTCCTTTTGTTTCAAATCTACGAATGTCTATTTCTAACAGTTTTTCTTCTTCTTCCATTTTCCTCTTTTTCATTGTTGCATATGAAATCGTCTTTGATCTTAATTTCATGAGTAGAAAATCGAGAAAAATGTCATCGTCCACAGAAAAAAGTAACTCTTTGTCTGATGTATCGCCGACATTTTCATTTACAGCGTATTCTTCAATGACATTCTTTATTTCACTATTAATTTCGTCAGCATATGTTTTATCTTTTAACAACGAGGCATTAAATTTCCAAAAAGTGTTATGTTTCATATTTTCGTTAAATTTTAGTTTTAATAAGATACTGGAATGGTCCAACCGGTAACTACATTCAATATCTACAAAATCTACGTATGTAACAATTGGGTCTGAAATCAAAAAGAAGTCTAATCTAGCTTGCTGAAAAGGATTTACTCTTCGCCAAGTATACCGTAAGCAATCAGGGTTTAGTTCTCGCCAAATATCATTTAAGTCTAGATCTTCAATCATATTTTCAACCTCTTCTTTTGCCTTTGGGTTATTAACATTTTTATAATTATGGTAGTCTTTTGTAGGATCAAGGACTAAATTAAAATCACCACCGATTATAACATTTTCTATTCCAAAGATATGAATCTTTTGTTTCAGGTCCACATAAAACTCAGGGTTATTTCGATTTGGTCCATAGACGTTGACTAAAAGGAACTCTTTCTCATAAGTTTCAATCAATATTATAATATAATTCCCAGACACATCTTTAGTAATTCGTTTTACTTTAAATTCAAAATTATTATTAAATAATATCCCAACCCCTCTAGCATTTGAAGTATAACTTGAAAAATAGGCTTGATACCCCCATTCAGCTAATACATTCTTTTCCATTTTTTGTTGAAAGTGTATGTCTTGTAAAAAATAAATTGAGTATTGTTTACTCCTTAGAAAATGAAATATGTCACGTCTCTTTTGAGAATCATTGAGGCCCTGGCAATTAACAGAAATAATTGATAAGTTACTATCCATTTTCAAATCTGTCTCGTAAAATTAATGCTACGTAAACAGCCAATATAGATATGCAAAAAAGATAAGAGATACACACACATACAATCATATTGTACGCAAAAAGGACAAGAAGAAAAGAAAAAACAAGACCCCCCCCCAAAACATTAAAAAAAAAGACACACACAAGTGTAACAAAATGAAAAAGAAAAAATATATAAGAAAAAATACAATAAACAAATTTCTTTAGTTGACAATCGCCGTTTTCGTAGGCGAGACAGACAGAGCTTCTCATATTCTACATTATTTGACAGGGGTACAAAACAAATCAAACCAGCAAAAAATAAAAAAATAAAAAATAAATCAATCTTTGGGCCTGTATTCACATTGAGACAGCACGGGACTCATCACCCTGACACCCCAGAAGACCCTCCAAAGTCTTATCACACCCCACTATTCCAGAAGTCTCCAAGATACCCTGATGACGAACACCACACCATCCCAACGCCAACACAGGCCCTGGATACCAGGTTCATGTCTAACACCATAATTATCATCGACAAAATAACCACTGACATAACCGTACCCATAACCCCGCCAATCCCTTTGTATATTCACAAAAAAATCGTCACAAGAGCAAGCTATTTACATTAACATTAGCAACAGTTCAATAAAATAACATTAGTGATGGTTTCAAGGTATTTGGATGACACTAGCAGTAGACAATGCAATAGACCATCAAATACAAACACAATTTAACCTGACCTTTTTCTCAGAAAAAAAAGATTATTTCGAAAACATAGCATTTCTATGTTTGAAATGAGAACGGACCAGAGAGAGGTAAAAAAAAAAAAAAAAAAAAATGGCGTCCAAAACTATAAGTTATTCGAATCCTGATCTTTTAATTCATGATAAAACTCGTGCCAAGTTACATAAAGTGGAGGAAAGAAAAAGCACGTCTTTACTGACGCGTGTTTGTAAACACACACACACACACACACACACACACACACACACACACACACACACACACAGGGGACACACATATTCATAAACCGCACGGGCGGGCAAGAAGCCCACCCCAACCACCCATGAAACGAAGCAAACCTCAGTCTCATCTCATACATGAGACGAGCGCTAATGTCTACACTCGTCTCATGGGCAAACATACCGAAACTCTCTCTACCCACATGAGACAACCGGGGTGGGCACCCCCCCACGCGCCCTCCACCCCGTCCTCCCCTACACACATACTAACACACACATATCATATACGTGCGCGCGCGCACGCACATCACTCACTCTCTCTCTCATACATACATACATACATACATCTCTCTCTCTCATCTCATCACTCACTCACTCAGGCTCTCTGTCTCCCTCCCTCTCAACCTGTGATGTTTTCCTCCCCCGCCCCATCTATTTATCTTGTGTATGGGCTGATGACCTTCAAAATAAAATCATGTTTGAAGCGCATCCTTCTCTCTCCCCCTCCCTCCTACTCCACATATGCACATATACATGTATGTTCGCGCGCGCGCTCGCACACGAACACGCACGCACACACACGCACGCACGCACACACACACACACACACACACACACACACACACACACACACACACACACACACACACACACACACACACACACACACACACACACACACACACACACACACACTGCCCAATGTTCAATAACATGTGTGAAGCAGCTTCCAATCTTTCCCAACTTGTTAGATTTTTTGTATGTCCAGTACATTCGTTTTACTTCCATTTATAATGTCCGTAGCTAAGTGTCATGGATGGGTACAAGAAAAAGCAAGCAACGAATCCAACGAAATCTCAATGTTACATTCACCAAGGGGAAAAATCCAATCCATTTGTCAAAATCAGCAGAAGTACAATTAACACTAAGATATGAAAAGTAATAGCAATAATGCATATAACACGTCACCATCATAACCAACATTATTATTAACAATCTCATTAATATACATTAATACGCAACCATAATTGTATTAATCGCATTGCCGTGTGCACTCATCTACTATTATTAAATTCCTTTCTTCCTCTGCCAGAAATGAGCAGAAATGAGCAAGGCAAGAGAGAGAGAGAGAGAGAGAGAGAGAGAGAGAGAGAGAGAGAGAGAGAGAGAGAGAGAGAGAGAGAGAGAGAGAGAGAGAGAGAGAGAGAGAGAGAGAGAGAGAGAGAGAGAGAGAGAGAGAGAGAGAGAGAGAGAGAGAGAGAGAGAGAGAGAGAGAGAGAGAGAGAGAGAGAGAGAGAGAGAGAGTGGGGGGGGAAAGGCCGGTCCAACTATCTCTAGCTAATATTCATGGGTAATAGAGACTCACACAAAACCCGTCTTTTACCGCTAAGGCAGATAAGTCTACTGTAAAACCCAGCTTTTAGAGCATAAATACATGTTAAGCCTTCTCCTGTTCCGTATTTTAGGGGAGGGAGGGGGGGGGGGGGGGGGAGGAAGAAAGAAAGAGTCGCCCCGTCATTTCAGTTCACATTATCTTTCTGACATTTTTTCAGCGATATTTCAATTTCCCGAACAAAACATCATGAGACTTGCAAATCCTCCGCTCAACACAAAAAAAAGTATGCACTGACATTTTCTCTTGGCGTTCACACCCATAAAAAAAAAAAAAAAAAAAAAAAAGAAGCCTTTGGTCCACACCCACATTTCTCCTCTAATCCTATCTCCTACACACATAGTTCGTGTTTCACATAATTATTACTATCCATATTATCATTACCATATTCAATATTATTAATTATTATTATTACTATAAATATTACTCCGAGAATACATATCAAGTCACACACAAAATTATGAATACACTCATGTTCAAAAGTACGAATGTCCATTATATCTGTAATCATGCTAACACCCCTATACACACACATGCGCGCGCATATACACACATAGATACATACTCGCACTACCTCCACTACACGCACGCACATATGCATACACACAAACACACGTATATCAGTGCGCTCAAACACACATCCCAGTGCGAATGTAAACTATGAATAAACTTGTGCTATAGACCATTCCACACGAATGCCTTGTACAAATGTCTTGCACACGAATGCCTTGTACAAATGAACATGCGCATACTTAGTGCACATATTATTATAGTGTTCGGTCTTTCTGACTGAATGAAACTCTTTGACCTTTAAATACTTTACTGCCATGTGGATGGGGAGGAGAAGTCACTATCAGACCCCTTCTCACCGGGTTGTGTCTGTGTGCTGTTCATTCCATCCTCCACCTCAGAAGGTTTCCCAGGCAATGAGTCGGGAATCGTCTCTCGTTCGGTGTCACCAAGATGGTGAGGATCACAACCTTCCCTGTCTTCAGAAGCTACCCGAGCTACGAGCACTAGATCTTCATTATCTCCCCCCGGTTGATGAGACTCGTCAACGCCACCGAAACCAGTTTTCCCCGAGCACGAAGGCCCTCCCTGCATACCGCCTGATGCCCGGGCCCCGTTCTCTCCCTGTGGTCGATGGACCCCGTTCTCTCCCTGTGGTCGATGGACCCCGTTCTCTCCCTGTGGTCGATGGACCCCGTTCTCTCCCTGTGGTCGATGGACCTCTCATTCCCCATGCATGGCATTCATGCATTCATTCATTCATCCATTCATTCATTCATTCATTCATTCATTCATCCATTCATTCATTTCATTCATTCATCCATTAATTCATTCATCCATTCATTCATTCATTCATTCATCCATTCATTCATTCATTCATTCATCAATTCATTCATCCATTCATTCATTCATCCATCCATCCATTCATTCATTCATTCATTCATTCATTCATTCATTCATCCATTCATTCATTCATCCATTCATTCATTAATTTATTAACCCATTCATTCATCCATTTATTCATTCCGTCTCTATGTTCCCGTCTTCTATTTATCCGACAGACAGACAGACAGACGGACGGACAGCGGAGCAAGGAGCAGCCATGTCCTGTCATTTAGCATTATCGCTTTGAAGTGAAATTGAACGGACACATTCTGGAGTGTGTGAGCAGTGGGCTGTTTAAGTGTTGTTGTTTAACATTCCTAATGGGAATTTAATTTCCTGCATTGTCGTTTATTCCTGAAGATAGCGCTCATCATATTTCAATGTAGCTGGAGAGGGGCCATTATGTGATCAGTGCTAATGTTGGAGGCAAGAAGGAGCTGCGTCTCCGTCTGTCCTTTATGGTGACCAGTCCATCTTAAAAGACACTAGAAAGAATATTACAAATATAAACCAATCTCTCTCTCTCTCTCTCTCTCTCTCTCTCTCTCTCTCTCTCTCTCTCTCTCTCTCTCTCTTCTCTCTCTCTCTCTCTCTTCTCTCTCTCTTCTCTCTCTCTCTCTCTCTCTCTCTCTCTCTCTCTCTCTCTCTCTCTCTCTCTCTCTCTCTCTCTCTCTCTCTCTCTCTCTCTCTCTCTCTCTCTCTCTCTCTCTCTCTCTCTCTCTCTCTCTCTCTCTCTCTCTCTCTCTCTCTCTCTCTCTCTCTCTCCGCAGTATGCTTTGTAGTGTGCAGCAGAAGGCAACATGCTTCAGATATAATATGGGCAACTACATGTACTACACACATCATTCTTAACATAACTATTGTATTCACTCATGCAAATACCCTCATGCGCTCAGCTACACACACACACACACACATATGCGTACACACGCGCCTAGACGCGCATGCACGTACACGTACGCCGGGACGCGCCCAAACGTACAGGCTGGTGCCTATGACGTTTGGAAAACACTATCGGGCTTGGATGCACGCGCATGTAGGTAAGCACGCATGTTAAGTCATCTCGCGCACTGTTTGTCCTTATGTGCACATTACTCTAAAATGACCCTGTTTCTACTTTTCTTGTATTTATTGCAAGTATTCATTTCATTAGTCGTCATGTTACATTACCACACAAATTGTGAAACCATTCTACCCACTTGGTCATGAGATACAGCTCGGACATGAAATATATAACACAAAGAAGGAAATGTCGGTTTTGTGAGTCTTCTTTGACGGAGGTATGCACTGGCGGTTCAAAATTCAGGATCTGAATAGGTTGTGACATGCTGATCAAGACTATGGCTGTAGGAGACCCTAGGTTTATTGCAGGCCATAGGTTGTGACATGATGATCAAGAATATGGCTGTAGGAGACCCTTGGTTTATTGCAGGCCATCGGTTGTGACATGATGATCAAGAATATGGCTGTAGGAGACCCTAGGTTTATTGCAGGCCATAGGTTGTGACATGCGGATCAAGAATATGGCTGTAGGAGACCCCAGGCTTATTGCAGGCCATAGGTTGTGACATGCTGATCAAGAATATGGCTGTAGGAGACCCCAGGCTTATTGCAGGCCATAGGTTGTGACATGCTGATCAAGACTATGGCTGTAGGAGAACCTAGGTTTATTGCAGGCCATAGGTTGTGACATGCTGATCAAGAATATGGCTGTAGGAGACCCTAGGTTTATTGCAGGCCATAGGTTGTGACATGCTGATCAAGAATATGGCTGTAGGAGACCCTAGGTTTATTGCAGGCCATAGGTTGTGATATGCTGATCAAGAATATGGCTGTAGGAGACCCTAGGTTTATTGCAGGCCATAGGTAGTGACATGCTGATCAAGAATATGGCTGTAGGAGACCCCAGGTTTATTGCAGGCCATAGGTTGTGACATGATGATCAAGAATATGGCTGTAGGAGACCCCAGGTTTATTGCAGGCCATGGTGTCCGCGAGAGGACAAATGTCGCGAACGGACTTAACACACGTATCCACACATAAACATTATGCATAGAAGAGAGACAGACCCAGAGATAGAGAGAGAGGGGGGGGAGAGAGAGATGGGGGGCAGGTAAACAGAGAGAGGGGGGAGAGGGATAATGAGAGAGAGGGGAGGAGAGAGAGAGAGAGAGAGAGGGGGGAGAGAGAGAAATGGGGAGAGAGAGATGAGGGGCGCAGGCAAACAGAGAGAGGGGGAGAGAGAGGGATAATGTGAGAGAGAGAGAGAGAGAGAGAGAGAGAGAGAGAGAGAGAGAGAGAGAGAGAGAGAGAGAGAGAGAGAGAGAGAGAGAGAGCGAGGGGGGGGGGGAGTCAGACACAGACAGATAGAGAGATTGATTTCCGACTTTGTAACATCTTCCTTTGAAGTGAAATTGGAAGACGTGATTCTTATAACTCTTCAAAAATGGAGGATAGTGCCTTTGCCCTTAAATTCTCGTTACCATGGCAACTAGCCCTTCTCCCCTTCCAATTACACCTGGGACACCTGCATAGCCTGGGATGTGTTGACTGGTCACCTTTCAACACAGTTGTCTCCCCTGCTGAACTCTTGCACTTGTTTGTGACCTCCTTCTTTATTGTCATGGGGTTTCAGCGTAAACAGGATGTGACAGAATAGATTCGGGAAGGAGAACGGAGAAGGGGTGTGGAAGGGAGGGGGAGGGGGTAGAGGCTGTTTTGTTTAGGAGATTATCAAAGTTTGAGATGTTGTTCTGATGTTTTTGTCAGTTGTTGTGTTAGATGTGCACCGCCTTCTCTTTGAAGTTGAGACTCGTGGAGGTGAACCAGAACACGTGTAGGAAAGGGAAAAGTTGAAGTTCAAAGACGGAAGGCAGAAACTGAAAAGGAAAATAATAATTCGTGCATTTTGTTAATTAATATTTTGATACAATTTACTGAGTCTAATTAGGTGAATAAAATGAAACACTGAACGACAGTTCCACGTACCCAAATGACATCCGACATGACTGTCTTGACGCCAGGTTTGGGGATAACTACAAAGCCGTCTGCAGCTCTTGCTTTCATTGCACAACGTCTTCATGACGATGGTGACGAACAGGGGATAACTACAAAGCCGCACAATGTCTTCATGACGATGGTGACGAACAGGGGATAACTACAAAGCCGTCTGCAGCTCTTGCTGTCATTGCACAACGTCTTCATGACGATGGTGACGAACAGGGGATAACTACAAAGCCGTCTGCAGCTCTTGCTTTCATTGCACAACGTCTTCATGACGATGGTGACGAACAGGGGAACACACAAACATGCCAGATGCTGAACTTTATTTGGGGGGGTGCTGGAAAATGATTAAGATCCTGACGGGAAATAATATATTGTAGCTGGATAACAACTCACCTAACTTTGTTGCGGGCGCGTCACGCATATAAACAAGAAACAACACAAATTCATAATTCATACAAAATCAATGCATCTTTTTATTTTTACAGAAACATCCTTACATGCTCTCCGTCTTACGATTTTTACGTTATCTCTCTCCCCCTCCCTCCCCCCCCCCTCCCCCACTCTTCCTCTCCCCCTACAGTTATCTAACACACTCTTCTAAACTTTATCTCATGAAAAAAAAAGATAACAAAACTTTGAAATTGTCATTTTGTCTTCTGAAGATCAACTCAAGAGAGAGAAATAAAACTCCTTGTGTCAAATCATCATTGGGTTTTTCTAGTCAGACATTTAGCCCCCCCCCCCCCCCCCCCCCCCCCCACTCCTTCTATTCATTTCCTATCTCCATGCGACAAATCATTGGAGTCCAACAGTGAGGTTATTAATGGAATAAAAATGTAGACATTATCTGATGCTATTTTCATTTAGGATGGAACCGTGATGCATAGAAAATGGACGGGGTGATTGGAGATAGGGGCACAGAGCAACACTGTAATGGGGGAGAAATGGACATGATATTCCAAGTCATTACTCAGGCCTCTGTGTCGCTCTATCTGATAGGATTGGCAGCGGGCAATATTGTCATCTATTAACTTCATATTTTGTTGTGTAATGTAGTTGTTTTTCCTTTCTTCAAATTCAAAATAGTTATGAGAAAAATGTTTGTTCCATTGCGTTAGAACAAACTTATATGTTGAAGGCAAAAGTTGAAAATCTTCGATTAAGGTCAGGCTTATGACGATTTTGAATCAGGCGCGTTGATGAAAATGATGTTTTACGTCATCTCGGTCACAGACACATATGGGACATTTGTAAATACAAAGATGGTGGGAACAATACCGGCTGCAATGCCCGGAGGCAGTGCAACACCAGTGAAGTCTCGAGTTTATAACAATATAGATAGGTGTAGCGGTAACCACGCCTCGGTTAAACCTCATCGGCTATGGTACCGCCACATTGTCTAGTATAGTCTAGGTAAGTATACTATGATAATTTATTTTTTGAGTTGCATGCCACTGATGTTGTGTATTATGGTTCGATGGTGTCCTTGTTATAAATAGTGTTCTTACTTTGCTAGACACAAACCAATTGAAACACTGCACAACAATAGTGTACAAACTGAGGGTTTATTTGGTTCCAAAATGTGTTGTCCTCATAAGCATGGTAGCCTACGCCAGCATGTTAGGAACACGAACAATCTTTCTTTTCCCCGACATTTCTGTCATCGACGGCTTTTCTGTCTTTTCTTTGATTGGCCTAATTCTTTTTCTGATTATTGATGCTTTTATTGTTGTTTTTATTTCCTTACTCTTATTTATTATTTATTTATTTATTTATGTATTTATTTATTTATAATTTTCCTTTTAAGACATTTTCAAAAAATATAATCTTCAAGCTAAAGTACCACACAAACAAATACACAACAAATGCAGTCAGTTTCAGTTGTTTCATCAAGCTAAAGTTTAAACAGAGAATGGGACCGTTTTATCAAGTTAAAGGACAAAGGCCAATGCACTGGAAGACACCAACAGACTTGTCCAGGTATCGCCTCTGACACAAACCTTGTTCATTACCATCAGTGTGGGTGTTGTGTTTATCTGGTGTTCAATCACTGTGGTGCAAGCATGCGACGTTGGCGGTGCAAGGGCTTAAGAACAAACCAATAGGAAGACTACAGACTAAAGAGAGAAGGGCAACCCAATAGGAAGACTACAGACTAAAGAGAGAAGGGCAACCCAATAGGAAGACTACAGACTAAAGAGAGAAGGGCAACCCAATAGGAAGACTACAGACTAAAGAGAGAAGGGCAACCCAATAGGAAGACTACAGACTAAAGAGAGAAGGGCAACCCAATAGGAAGACTACAGACTAAAGAGAGAAGGGCAACCCAATAGGAAGACTACAGACTAAAGAGAGAAGGGCAACCCAATAGGAAGACTACAGACTAAAGAGAGAAGGGCAACCCAATAGGAAGACTACAGACTAAAGAGAGAAGGGCAACCCAATAGGAAGACTACAGACTAAAGAGAGAAGGGCAACCCAATAGGAAGACTACAGACTAAAGAGAGAAGGGCAACCCAATAGGAAGACTACAGACTAAAGAGAGAAGGGCAACCCAATAGGAAGACTACAGACTAAAGAGAGAAGGGCAACCCAATAGGAAGACTACAGACTAAAGAGAGAAGGGCAACCCAATAGGAAGACTACAGACTAAAGAGAGAAGGGCAACCCAATAGGAAGACTAAAGACTAAAGAGAAGGGCAACCCAATAGGAAGACTACAGACTAAAGAGAGAAGGGCAACCCAATAGGAAGACTACAGAGAGAAGAAGGGCAACCCAATAGGAAGACTACAGACTAAAGAGAGAAGGGCAACCCAATAGGAAGACTACAGACTAAAGAGAGAAGGGCAACCCAATAGGAAGACTACAGACTAAAGAGAGAAGGGCAACCCAATAGGAAGACTAAGACTAAAGAGAGAAGGGCAACCCAATAGGAAGACTACAGACTAAAGAGAGAAGGGCAACCCAATAGGAAGACTACAGACTAAAGAGAAGGGCAACCCAATAGGAAGACTACAGACTAAAGAGAGAAGGGCAACCCAATAGGAAGACTACAACCCAATAGGAAGACTAAGAGAGAAGGGCAACCCAATAGGAAGACTAAAGAGAGAAGGGCAACCCAATAGGAAGACTAAAGACTAAAGAGAAGGGGCAACCCAATAGGAAGACTACAGACTAAAGAGAGAAGGGCAACCCAATAGGAAGACTACAGACTAAAGAGAGAAGGGCAACCCAATAGGAAGACTACAGAGAGAAGGGCAACCCAATAGGAAGACTAAGACTAAAGAGAGAAGGGCAACCCAATAGGAAGACTACAGACTAAAGAGAGAAGGGCAACCCAATAGGAAGACTACAGACTAAAGAGAGAAGGGCAACCCAATAGGAAGACTAAAGAGAGAAGGGCAACCCAATAGGAAGACTAAGAGAGGGGCAACCCAATAGGAAGACTACAGACTAAAGAGAGAAGGGCAACCCAATAGGAAGACTACAGACTAAAGAGAGAAGGGCAACCCAATAGGAAGACTAAAGAGAGAAGGGCAACCCAATAGGAAGACTACAGAGAGAAGGGCAACCCAATAGGAAGACTACAGACTAAAGAGAGAAGGGCAACCCAATAGGAAGACTACAGACTAAAGAGAGAAGGGCAACCCAATAGGAAGACTACAGACTAAAGAGAGAAGGGCAACCCAATAGGAAGACTACAGACTAAAGAGAGAAGGGCAACCCAATAGGAAGACTAAGACTAAAGAGAGAAGGGCAACCCAATAGGAAGACTACAGAGAGAGAAGGGCAACCCAATAGGAAGACTACAGAGAGAAGGGCAACCCAATAGGAAGACTACAGACTACTAAAGAGAGAAGGGCAACCCAATAGGAAGACTACAGACTAGGAAGACTACAGACTAGAAGAGAGAAGGGCAACCCAATAGGAAGACTACAGACTAAAGAGAGAAGGGCAACCCAATAGGAAGACTACAGACTAAAGAGAGAAGGGCAACCCAATAGGAAGACTACAGACTAAAGAGAGAAGGGCAACCCAATAGGAAGACTACAGACTAAAGAGAGAAGGGCAACCCAATAGGAAGACTAGGAAGACTAGGAAGACTACAGACTAAAGAGAGAAGGGCAACCCAATAGGAAGACTACAGACTAAAGAGAGAAGGGCAACCCAATAGGAAGACTACAGACTAAAGAGAGAAGGGCAACCCAATAGGAAGACTACAGACTAAAGAGAGAAGGGCAACCCAATAGGAAGACTACAGACTAAAGAGAGAAGGGCAACCCAATAGGAAGACTACAGACTAAATAGGAAGACTACAGACTAAAGAGAGAAGGGCAACCCAATAGGAAGACTACAGACTAAAGAGAGAAGGGCAACCCAATAGGAAGACTACAGACTAAAGAGAGAAGGGCAACCCAATAGGAAGACTACAGACTAAAGAGAGAAGGGCAACCCAATAGGAAGACTACAGACTAAAGAGAGAAGGGCAACCCAATAGGAAGACTACAGACTAAAGAGAGAAGGGCAACCCAATAGGAAGACTACAGACTAAAGAGAGAAGGGCAACCCAATAGGAAGACTACAGACTAAAGAGAGAAGGGCAACCCAATAGGAAGACTACAGACTAAAGAGAGAAGGGCAACCCAATAGGAAGACTACAGACTAAAGAGAGAAGGGCAACCCAATAGGAAGACTACAGACTAAAGAGAGAAGGGCAACCCAATAGGAAGACTACAGAAGACTACAGAGAGAAAGGGCAACCCAATAGGAAGACTACAGACTAAAGAGAGAAGGGCAACCCAATAGGAAGACTACAGACTAAAGAGAGAAGGGCAACCCAATAGGAAGACTACAGACTAAAGAGAGAAGGGCAACCCAATAGGAAGACTACAGACTAAAGAGAGAAGGGCAACCCAATAGGAAGACTACAGACTAAAGAGAGAAGGGCAACCCAATAGGAAGACTACAGACTAAAGAGAGAAGGGCAACCCAATAGGAAGACTACAGACTAAAGAGAGAAGGGCAACCCAATAGGAAGACTACAGAAGACAACCCAATAGGAAGACACAGACTAAAGAGAGAAGGGCAACCCAATAGGAAGACTACAGACTAAAGAGAGAAGGGCAACCCAATAGGAAGACTAAAGAGAGAAGGGCAACCCAATAGGAAGACTACAGACTAAAGAGAGAAGGGCAACCCAATAGGAAGACTAAAGAGAGAAGGGCAACCCAATAGGAAGACTACAGACTAAAGAGAGAAGGGCAACCCAATAGGAAGACTACAGACTAAAGAGAGAAGGGCAACCCAATAGGAAGACTACAGACTAAAGAGAGAAGGGCAACCCAATAGGAAGACTACAGACTAAAGAGAGAAGGGCAACCCAATAGGAAGACTACAGACTAAAGAGAGAAGGGCAACCCAATAGGAAGACTAAAGACTAAAGAGAGAAGGGCAACCCAATAGGAAGACTACAACCCAATAGGAAGACTAAAGAGAGAAGGGCAACCCAATAGGAAGACTACAGACTAAAGAGAGAGAGAAGGGCAACCCAATAGGAAGACTACAGACTAAAGAGAGAAGGGCAACCCAATAGGAAGACTACAGACTAAAGAGAGAAGGGCAACCCAATAGGAAGACTACAAGACTAAAGAGAGAAGGGCAACCCAATAGGAAGACTACAGACTAAAGAGAGAAGGGCAACCCAATAGGAAGACTACAGACTAAAGAGAGAAGGGCAACCCAATAGGAAGACTACAGACTAAAGAGAGAAGGGCAACCCAATAGGAAGACTACAGACTAAAGAGAGAAGGGCAACCCAATAGGAAGACTACAGACTAAAGAGAGAAGGGCAACCCAATAGGAAGACTACAGACTAAAGAGAGAAGGGCAACCCAATAGGAAGACTACAGACTAAAGAGAGAAGGGCAACCCAATAGGAAGACTACAGACTAAAGAGAGAAGGGCAACCCAATAGGAAGACTACAGACTAAAGAGAGAAGGGCAACCCAATAGGAAGACTACAGACTAAAGAGAGAAGGGCAACCCAATAGGAAGACTACAGACTAAAGAGAGAAGGGCAACCCAATAGGAAGACTACAGACTAAAGAGAGAAGGGCAACCCAATAGGAAGACTACAGACTAAAGAGAGAAGGGCAGACTAAAGAGGAAGACTAGGAAGACTAAAGAGAGAAGGGCAACCCAATAGGAAGACTACAGACTAAAGAGAGAAGGGCAACCCAATAGGAAGACTACAGACTAAAGAGAGAAGGGCAACCCAATAGGAAGACTAAAGAGAGAAGGGCAACCCAATAGGAAGACTACAGACTAAAGAGAGAAGGGCAACCCAATAGGAAGACTACAGACTAAAGAGAGAAGGGCAACCCAATAGGAAGACTACAGACTAAAGAGAGAAGGGCAACCCAATAGGAAGACTACAGACTAAAGAGAGAAGGGCAACCCAATAGGAAGACTAAAGACTAAAGAGAGAAGGGCAACCCAATAGGAAGACTACAGACTAAAGAGAGAAGGGCAACCCAATAGGAAGACTACAGACTAAAGAGAGAAGGGCAACCCAATAGGAAGACTACAGACTAAAGAGAGAAGGGCAACCCAATAGGAAGACTACAGACTAAAGAGAGAAGGGCAACCCAATAGGAAGACTACAGACTAAAGAGAGAAGGGCAACCCAATAGGAAGACTACAGACTAAAGAGAGAAGGGCAACCCAATAGGAAGACTACAGACTAAAGAGAGAAGGGCAACCCAATAGGAAGACTACAGACTAAAGAGAGAAGGGCAACCCAATAGGAAGAAGGGCAACCCAATAGGAGACTAAAGAGAGAAGGGCAACCCAATAGGAAGACTACAGAAGACTAACCCAATAGGAAGACTACAGACTAAAGAGAGAAGGGCAACCCAATAGGAAGACTACAGACTAAAGAGAGAAGGGCAACCCAATAGGAAGACTACAGACTAAAGAGAGAAGGGCAACCCAATAGGAAGACTACAGACTAAAGAGAGAAGGGCAACCCAATAGGAAGACTACAGACTAAAGAGAGAAGGGCAACCCAATAGGAAGACTACAGACTAAAGAGAGAAGGGCAACCCAATAGGAAGACTACAGACTAAAGAGAGAAGGGCAACCCAATAGGAAGACTACAGACTAAAGAGAGAAGGGCAACCCAATAGGAAGACTACAGAGAGAGAAGGGCAACCCAATAGGAAGACTACAGACTAAAGAGAGAAGGGCAACCCAATAGGAAGACTAAAGAGAGAAGGGCAACCCAATAGGAAGACTAAAGAGAGAAGGGCAACCCAATAGGAAGACTACAGACTAAAGAGAGAAGGGCAACCCAATAGGAAGACTAAAGAGAGAAGGGCAACCCAATAGGAAGACTACAGACTAAAGAGAGAAGGGCAACCCAATAGGAAGACTACAGGAAGACTACAGACTAAAGAGAGAAGGGCAACCCAATAGGAAGACTACAGACTAAAGAGAGGGCAAGGGCAACCCAATAGGAAGACTACAGACTAAAGAGAGAAGGGCAACCCAATAGGAAGACTACAGACTAAAGAGAGAAGGGCAACCCAATAGGAAGACTACAGACTAAAGAGAGAAGGGCAACCCAATAGGAAGACTAAAGAGAGAAGGGCAACCCAATAGGAAGACTACAGACTAAAGAGAGAAGGGCAACCCAATAGGAAGACTACAGAGAAAGAGAGAAGGGCAACCCAATAGGAAGACTACAGACTAAAGAGAGAAGGGCAACCCAATAGGAAGACTAAAGAGAGAGAGGGCAAACCCAATAGGAAGACTACAGACTAAAGAAGACAACCCAATAGGAAGACTAAAGAGAGAAGGGCAACCCAATAGGAAGACTACAGACTAAAGAGAGAAGGGCAACCCAATAGGAAGACTAAAGAGAGAAGGGCAACCCAATAGGAAGACTACAGACTAAAGAGAGAAGGGCAACCCAATAGGAAGACTACAGACTAAAGAGAGAAGGGCAACCCAATAGGAAGACTACAGACTAAAGAGAGAAGGGAAACCCAATAGAGACAACCCAATAGGAAGACTAAAGAGAGAAGGGCAACCCAATAGGAAGACTAAAGAGAGAAGGGCAACCCAATAGGAAGACTACAGACTAAAGAGAGAAGGGCAACCCAATAGGAAGACTACAGACTAAAGAGAGAAGGGCAACCCAAAGACTAGGAAGACTAAAGAGAGAAGGGCAACCCAATAGGAAGACTACAGACTAAAGAGAGAAGGGCAACCCAATAGGAAGACTACAGACTAAAGAGAGAAGGGCAACCCAGGAAGACTAGGAAGGAAGACACTAGGAAGACTAAAGAGAGAAGGGCAACCCAATAGGAAGACTACAGACTAAAGAGAGAAGGGCAACCCAATAGGAAGACTACAGACTAAAGAGAGAAGGGCAACCCAATAGGAAGACTACAGACTAAAGAGAGAAGGGCAACCCAATAGGAAGACTACAGACTAAAGAGAGAAGGGCAACCCAATAGGAAGACTACAGACTAAAGAGAGAAGGGCAACCCAATAGGAAGACTACAGACTAAAGAGAGAAGGGCAACCCAATAGGAAGACTACAGACTAAAGAGAGAAGGGCAACCCAATAGGAAGACTACAGACTAAAGAGAGAAGGGCAACCCAATAGACTAAAGAGAGAAGGGCAACCCAATAGGAAGACTACAGAGAGAAGGGCAACCCAATAGGAAGACTAAAGAGAGAAGGGCAACCCAATAGGAAGACTACAGACTAAAGAGAGAAGGGCAACCCAATAGGAAGACTACAGACTAAAGAGAGAAGGGCAACCCAATAGGAAGACTACAGACTAAAGAGAGAAGGGCAACCCAATAGGAAGACTACAGACTAAAGAGAGAAGGGCAACCCAATAGGAAGACTACAGACTAAAGAGAGAAGGGCAACCCAATAGGAAGACTACAGACTAAAGAGAGAAGGGCAACCCAATAGGAAGACTACAGACTAAAGAGAGAAGGGCAACCCAATAGGAAGACTACAGAGAGAGAAGGGCAACCCAATAGGAAGACTACAGACTAAAGAGAGAAGGGCAACCCAATAGGAAGACTACAGACTAAAGAGAGAAGGGCAACCCAATAGGAAGACTACAGACTAAAGAGAGAAGGGCAACCCAATAGGAAGACTACAGACTAAAGAGAAGAAGGGCAACCCAATAGGAAGACTACAATAGGAAGACTAAAGAGAGAAGGGCAACCCAATAGGAAGACTACAGACTAAAGAGAGAAGGGCAACCCAATAGGAAGACTAAACCCAATAGGAAGACTAAGAGAACCCAATAGGAAGACTACAGACTAAAGAGAGGGCAACCCAATAGGAAGACTACAGACTAAAGAGAGAAGGGCAACCCAATAGGAAGACTACAGACTAAAGAGAGAAGGGCAACCCAATAGGAAGACTACAGACTAAAGAGAGAAGGGCAACCCAATAGGAAGACTACAGACTAAAGAGAGAAGGGCAACCCAATAGGAAGACTACAGACTAAAGAGAGAAGGGCAACCCAATAGGAAGACTAAAGAGAGAAGGGCAACCCAATAGGAAGACTACAGACTAAAGAGAGAAGGGCAACCCAATAGGAAGACTACAGACTAAAGAGAGAAGGGCAACCCAATAGGAAGACTACAGACAACCCAATAGGAAGACTAAAGAGAGAGAGGGCAACCCAATAGGAAGACTACAGACTAAAGAGAGAAGGGCAACCCAATAGGAAGACTACAGACTAAAGAGAGAAGGGCAACCCAATAGGAAGACTACAGACTAAAGAGAGAAGGGCAACCCAATAGGAAGACTACAGACTAAAGAGAGAAGGGCAACCCAATAGGAAGACTACAGACTAAAGAGAGAAGGGCAACCCAATAGGAAGACTACAGACTA
The DNA here is from genome assembly GCA_017654935.2 of Phymorhynchus buccinoides. Lineage (NCBI taxonomy): Eukaryota > Metazoa > Mollusca > Gastropoda > Neogastropoda > Raphitomidae > Phymorhynchus > Phymorhynchus buccinoides. Next base: position 1,381,446 of record CM065695.1, on the reverse strand, counting down.
AAGAGAGAAGGGCAACCCAATAGGAAGACTACAGACTAAAGAGAGAAGGGCAACCCAATAGGAAGACTACAGAGAGAAGGGCAACCCAATAGGAAGACTACAGACTAAAGAGAGAAGGGCAACCCAATAGGAAGACTACAGACTAAAGAGAGAAGGGCAACCCAATAGGAAGACTACAGACTAAAGAGAGAAGGGCAACCCAATAGGAAGACTACAGACTAAAGAGAGAAGGGCAACCCAATAGGAAGACTACAGACTAAAGAGAGAAGGGCAACCCAATAGGAAGACTACAGACTAAAGAGAGAAGGGCAACCCAATAGGAAGACTACAGACTAAAGAGAGAAGGGCAACCCAATAGGAAGACTACAGACTAAGAGAGAGAAGGGCAACCCAATAGGAAGACTACAGACTAAAGAGAGAAGGGCAACCCAATAGGAAGACTACAGACTAAAGAGAGAAGGGCAACCCAATAGGAAGACTACAGACTAAAGAGAGAAGGGCAACCCAATAGGAAGACTACAGACTAAAGAGAGAAGGGCAACCCAATAGGAAGACTACAGACTAAAGAGAGAAGGGCAACCCAATAGGAAGACTACAGAGAGAAGGGCAACCCAATAGGAAGACTACAGACTAAAGAGAGAAGGGCAACCCAATAGGAAGACTACAGACTAAAGAGAGAAGGGCAACCCAATAGGAAGACTAAGAGAGAAGGGCAACCCAATAGGAAGACTACAAGAGAGAAGGGCAACCCAATAGGAAGACTACAGACTAAAGAGAGAAGGGCAACCCAATAGGAAGACTACAGACTAAAGAGAGAAGGGCAACCCAATAGGAAGACTACAGACTAAAGAGAGAAGGGCAACCCAATAGGAAGACTACAGACTAAAGAGAGAAGGGCAACCCAATAGGAAGACTACAAGAGAGAAGGGCAACCCAATAGGAAGACTAAAGAGAGAAGGGCAACCCAATAGGAAGACTACAGACTAAAGAGAGAAGGGCAACCCAATAGGAAGACTACAGACTAAAGAGAGAAGGGCAACCCAATAGGAAGGGCAACCCAATAGGAAGACTACAGACTAAAGAGAGAAGGGCAACCCAATAGGAAGACTACAGACTAAAGAGAGAAGGGCAACCCAATAGGAAGACTACAGACTAAAGAGAGAAGGGCAACCCAATAGGAAGACTACAGAGAGAGAAGGGCAACCCAATAGGAAGACTACAGACTAAAGAGAGAAGGGCAACCCAATAGGAAGACTACAGACTAAAGAGAGAAGGGCAACCCAATAGGAAGACTACAGACTAAAGAGAGAAGGGCAACCCAATAGGAAGACTACAGACTAAGAGAGAGAAGGGCAACCCAATAGGAAGACTACAGACTAAAGAGAGAAGGGCAACCCAATAGGAAGACTACAGACTAAAGAGAGAAGGGCAACCCAATAGGAAGACTACAGACTACAAGAGAGAAGGGCAACCCAATAGGAAGACTACAGACTAAAGAGAGAAGGGCAACCCAATAGGAAGACTACAGACTAAAGAGAGAAGGGCAACCCAATAGGAAGACTACAGACTAAAGAGACAACCCAATAGGAAGACTA
>CM065695.1:1347351-1374851 GCA_017654935.2 Phymorhynchus buccinoides | reverse complement strand
ATCACAATGTACCGCTACCAGCTAAACCCAGGCCCTGAGCCCAGTGACAGTGATCACAATGTACCGCTGCCAGCTAACCCAGGCCCTGAGCCCGGTGACAGTGATCACAATGTACCGCTGCCAGCTAAACCTAGGCCCTGAGCCCAGTGACAGTGATCACAATGTACCGCTGCCAGCTAATCCCAGGCCCTGAGCCCGGTGACAGTGATCACAATGTACCGCTGCCAGCTAAACCTAGGCCCTGAGCCCAGTGACAGTGATCACAATGTACCGCTGCCTGCTAAACCCAGGGCCTGAGCCAAAGACAGGATCAGGAGCCCAGTGACACTGATCACAATGTACCGCTAAACCCAGGCCCTGAGCCAAAGACAGGATCAGGAGCCCAGTGACACTGATCACAATGTACCGCTGCCAGCTAAACCCAGGCCCTGAGCCAAAGACAGGATCAATCCGCGTAATCATGAGTGCGTCTTGGACACTCAACACGGGGAGTAGTATGTAAATTAGGCCAATCGTTTTGGGAGTTTAGTCTAATTTGCATACTACTACCCGTGTCGAGTGTCAAGACGCTCTCATGATTACAGGCCCAGAACAACCCAATGACCTGCTTGTCTTGGCAGACCCTCCCGATGCGGCGTCCCCTTGTTTTGTACATTTCTCAGACTTCTTAGGAAAAAAAGCTTTTTAAGACTCAACAAAAAAGAAAACACTGAAATGAGGGTGAACAGAAACTTAGAAAACAAATCACCTCATTCATATTTCCCGGTGTTAGAAAATCCCTTGCTTAAAAAGTATTCAGATATAAAAGGAGTTTTACGAAAGACAGAAAGGGAAAGTATGGGCTCTATCCTGGTGTAAAAAGTCTGTTTCCAAGTTAAGAATAAACTAAGAAAACTAACCGGAGCTTAACGAAAGAGAAAACAGGAAATTGTGAAATGGACTCCAGAGTTGATGGTGTTAAGGAAAAAAGATGCGTACAAAATCAACATCTGCACAGAAACTTCAGAGAAGATCAGGGGAAAAGAAACGACTGTGTAATGCAATCCCAGAGATGGTTTTTGTAAACGTTTCAGCATTGCATTTCTGTGCAATAGTCGTTCTTTTGCCTCATCAGACAAGGTTTTCTTTTCTAATTAAGTCTTTGTAAGAAAGATGTTGTCAAGTCAGCGAAATTCAGTGCCAGTTGTTCTGTGGAGATCTGTCTGTTTAAAATAGAGACAGATAAGCTTGAAACTTGAAACTTAAAACTGGTTTATCGAGGGACAAATATAAGTACACAATGGGAGACAGAGAGACAGAGAATGGCGACATAAATGGAGTAAGAGCATGTTCACATTGGTTTACTGTACACAATGGGAGACAGAGAGACAGAGAATGGCGACATAAATGGAGTAAGAGCATGTTCACATTGGTTTACTGTACACAATGGGAGACAGAGAATGGCGACATAAATGGAGTAAGAGCATGTTCACAGTGGTTTACTGTACACAATGGGAGACAGAGAGACAGAGAATGGCGACATAAATGGAGTAAGAGCATGTTCACAGTGGTTTACTGTACACAATGGGAGACAGAGAGACAGAGAATGGCGACATAAATGGAGTAAGAGCATGTTCACATTGGTTTACTGTACACAATGCATGTGTACTGAACACGTGGACGTCAAACTCCTGTTTGATGAGTTGGCAAATAATTATGGATAATTTCAGTTTTGATTTTTGTTTCGTTTTGTTTGTCTTTGTCAAATCATCTAGTGACATAGACAACCAATCCCACCTCCCCTGTCACATTATAAATGAAAAACAACAATGAGAAGAGGAAAACGCGTGAACCAAGTTTGCAGGCTTGACATAACTTTATTAAGTTTGACAAAAAAACCACTTTGAAATGCGTGATCTTAGCCACAACAACAACCTCACTTCAAAGACTGAAATGATATTCACACACGCGCGCGCGCGCGCGCGCACGCACGCACGCACGCACGCACGCACGCACGCACGCACGCACGCACACTCACTCACTCACTCACTCACTCACTCACTTCGTTCTTGTAAGAAACGCGGGGAAGTTTTTGACTTGCAGAGAACAGCTAAAGGGGGCGTCTGGCTCAGTTTCGGTTTCGGTTTCGGTTTCACTCCTCCATTTATTAAAAAACGGCTAAAAAACACTACTTTTTCTTATGCTTTTTAACCCCTCAAAAAAGGTGTGATTTAAGCCGTTTTCTTGCGTTTTTTATTCACAAAAACAGTGCGATTCAATCGTTTTTACTCACGAAAACAGCGTGATTTAACAGCTAAAGGGGGATTCTGGCTCAAGAGGAAAATCTTCTACTTTTAGATACAAAAACGCTACTTTAAGGGGTAAAAAAAGTAAAAATTCGTCTCCCCTTTATTCTGCCAAATCAAAAAAAAAAGCCACTGCTTTAGGTGAAACAAAATTAATTATTTTTAATTAAACAAAATAATTTGAGTTAGAAAAAGGAACTCAACATGACAATGGCGCTTGATGAAATAATTGAGCACTTAGACAAAGTTTTTAAAGAAACGGATTTAGAAGTTATTGATCCAAAAAATGTACTAAAAAGTGTAAAACATGCTATTTCGCAAATACCTGAAAAACTAGCTATAGAACCACCAGTTAAAGTAATGTTAGCAGTGTTCGTAGATTATGAAACAGTCCAAGGTGAGCAGCTTCAAGTATGGGTCTCTACTAAACAACAAGTAGTTCTTTCATATAATGATTTTACAGAAACCTGGGCAGACAATTTAATCACCCAGTTCATTAACGTATCAGAAGAGGCAAAACTAAGAGGATCTGGTTGGTCAGAAGGCGGGGTATTAGAAATTAAAATGAAGGAGAGTAAATATGCTCCAATCGTAGGAAACTCCTTTATTCCTTTACCTAAAGAACTTGTTTTAAAGCGTGCAGTATTAAACATAAAAAATACTGATGATAAATGTTTTATGTGGTGTGTTTTAGCTAAACTTCATTATATCAAAAAGAACGCAGAAAGAGTAATTAACTATCAACCTTACATAAATGAATTAAACTTTGATGGAATCGACTTCCCTGTAAGCCTAAGCGAAGTTGATCAATTTGAAGAACAGAATAAACCAATTTCAATTAACATCTACACATGGTCTGTAGAAGAAAACCTTAAACCAATCCGAGTTTCAAAGAACTCTCCTATGATTGGTGATCCTGATAAAAAACATATTGATCTTCTCTTAGTAACAGACGGAACAAAAACACACTACACTTTAATCAGAACAATGAGCAGACTTATAAACTATACTACAAATCACAAAGAAAAACAAGAATTCTGTCGAAGATGTTTACTAAGAATGCCAAGTATTCAAGCAGCGGTTGAACATAGAAAACATTGTAATTCATCCATTGACTGTAATACTGAACTTATTACTCCGAAAGAAGGAAGTAAGGTGTTCTTTAAAAACTGGAAGAAACTGCAATTAAGTCCTTATGTTGTTTATGCTGATTTCGAGTCAATCATTGTACCCTATCAAGGACCAGCTCCTAAAAATCTTCCTAAAACTGTTTTATTGAATAATCATCAAATCTGTTCATTCGCATTTATTGTTCTTAGATCAGATGGGATACATTTTGAACCTGAACTTTATAGAGGACCCGATGCTGCAAAAATCTTTTTAATGAGAATGATGAAACTACGAAATGAACTATCTAACCAACTAAATTTATTAGATTTAATCATGACACCTGAAGATTTAATTCAATTTGAATCAGCTACTGAATGTTGGATTTGCGGAAAAGGGTTTGTGGAAGACTCCCCTGACTGTCCAGACATCTATAAAGTACGAGACCATGATCACATTAGTGGAAAATTCAGAGGAGCAGCACACAACTCCTGTAATTTGCAGTTAAAGTTTGAACCAAAGACTTGGAAACTGCCTATATTCTTTCACAATCTACGTGGATATGACTCTCATTTAATTCTACAAGCAGTTACTGATTCATTTAGAACCGTCAGTTGTATAGCTCAGTCTTCAGAAAAGTACATGACATTTACATTAGGTCAATTGTCTTTTTACGATTCATTACAACATCTGATGGGATCACTAGAGTCTTTAGGTCAGTCACTATCCAAATGCACTATAACAGAAAAATACTTTGATCCAGCACTTGTTCGAAAAGGAGTATACCCTTATGAGTACATGAGTAGTTGGGAGCGGTTCGACGATTTAAAATTACCTCCCAAAGGTGCATTCTACTCTAGTTTAAAAGGAAAAGATATAAGCGACTCTGACTACAACCATGCTCAGTCAGCGTGGATTAAGTTAAAATGCCAGACCATGGGAGACTACCACGACGCCTATTTAATGGCTGACGTTTGTTTGCTTGCAGATGTATTCGAGAACTACAGAAAAACGTGTATAAAACATTACAGTCTAGACCCTGCTAATTATATCACTGCTCCTGGTATGAGTTGGGATGCTTTCTTAAGATTTACCAAAATACAGATTGACTTACTCTCTGATCTACCAACTCTCCAGATGATTGAAGACGGACTACGCGGAGGAATCTCTATGGCTTCACACGGTTACTGCAAGGCTAACAACAAATACTTAGACGACTACGATCCTTCTAAACCATCAAATTATATCATGTATTTAGATGCAAACAATCTCTATGGTTGGGCGATGTGCCAGTCACTTCCATTACGTAACTTTAAAATGTTTACAGCTCCTTTTAATTTTAATATCGCAGAGTTTTTGCAATGGCTTTTGAAATTATCAGATTCTTACGAAACAGGATTTATTTTAGAAGTCGACTTAGATTATCCGGACGAACTCCATGACCTGCACAATGACTACCCGTTAGCAGTTGAAAGACTTCAAGTGGAGAATGACCTCCCTAAACTTGTGCCTAATCTACACTCCAAAAAAAAATACGTCTGTCATTATAGATTACTACAATTCTATTTACGTCACGGATTAAGACTAACAGCAGTTCATAGAATCATTTCGTTCACTTAGAGGAAGTTCATGGAACCATATATAATGAAGAACACTAATCTCAGAACTCAAGCTACCGACGCCTCAGAAAAAGACTTCTTTAAACTAATGAACAACAGTTGTTTTGGAAAGACAATGGAAAACCCGCACAAACGCAAAGACGTTAGATTAGTTACCCAAGAAAACAAAGCAATCAAATTAACTTCAAAACCTAATTATCAAGACTTCAAAAAGTTCCATGACAACCTTTACGGGATAATGATGAAAAAAATTAATGTGAAGCTAGATAAACCAGTCTTCATTGGGTTTGCTGTTCTTGAATTGTCTAAGTTATTGATGCTAGAATTTCTTTACGACTACTTTAAACCACTCTATCCAGACTCCAGAGTACTTTATACAGATACGGACTCATTTATTCTAGACATTCCGACTGAAGACTTCTACAAAGATTTAGAGACAGATTCAGCAAAAGGTGTTGTCTCCTGGTATGACACCTCTGACTACCCAAGTGAATCTTCATTACATTCATCCGTAAATAAAAAGGTAATCGGTAAGATGAAGGATGAACTGAATGGAACTATAATCAAAGAGTACGTTGGTCTGAGAGCAAAGATGTATTCAATTGCCAGCCAAACTAGCGTAATTAAAAAAGCAAAAGGAATTTCTAGACCAGTTGTTCAAATGGTCATGACACACGATAACTATAAAGAAGCACTGTTCGATACCAAGACGTTTTATCATGACAACATAAAAATACAGTCTAAGTTACACGAAATAAACACAACAGTTGTAAATAAAAAATCACTCGACTCAAACAATACAAAGCGCGTGTTTAAATCGCCTGAGTTTTCGTATTCAATTGGCCACTGGAGAACTAAGTGTCATAGTCAGTAGACTTTCGAAACTTGTAATCATATTGAATTGAATAAGCACCCTTTGGAGTTCTTATTGTTATTTCCCTAGAACAGATTTTAATGTGTCGTTTATTTTTTTTTCACATTCTTTTTTTATTGCTTCTATGTCTTGCGGTTGTGAAAAACTTGCTCTTGACTTTTTTTGTAGTTCGAACTTTTGCATTTTGTAATCATTGTAGTCAGCTTGCAGTCTATTGAACTCCTCATCCGAAATTTGAGAGTCTTGCAAAGCTTTACTGATAATTAATCGGAATGAACTAAGTTTTGCCATTATTAATTGAACCATGGCTGTATGCTTTTGAAGTTTGACTTTTATTTTTTTGTTGAAAGCGGACGTTGTCATTGAAAACAACCCCAGCGCCAACGATACACAACCTAGAGGCAAAGCTACTACTGATCCGGCCCCTGTTGCTAACAACCCTACAGAGCTTCCTGCTGTTAAAGTACCTAGACTCCCAAATCCAGTATTTAAGTATGTTGCTGTATTAAACAAACAAGAGTACCTTCGTTTGGTTCTGTTATAGTTAGTGAGGTCTTTTTCCAATTCTCTTTGTATTTCTGTAATGGTGGACAATCTGAACTTTCTGATTTCAGGGTAGGGTGGTAGCAACAGGGGCCGGATCAGTAGTAGCTTCTGCCTCTTTGGTGGTGTATCGTTGGCGCCTGGGTGGGTTTCAATGACAACGTCCGCTTTCCAACAAAAAAATAAAAGTCAAACTTCAAAAGCATACAAGCATGGTTCAATTAATAATGGCAAAACTTAGTTCATTCCGATTAATTTCAGCTAAGATTTTGCCTAAGACTCTCAAATTTCGGATGAGGAGTTCAATAGACTGCAAGACTGAATACAATGCTCTACAAAATGCAAAGTTCGAAATACACAAAAGTAAAGAGAAAGTTTTTCACAAACCGCAAAGACATAGAAGCAATAAAAAAAAGCAATGTGAAAAAAAAATATAACCGGTACACATTAATAATCTGTTATAGGGAAAGAACAATAAGAACTCCAAAGGGTGCTTATTCAATTCAATTATGATTAAAAGTTTCGAAAGTCTTACTGACTATGGACACTTAGTTCTCCAGTGTCACATTGAATACGAAAAACTCAGGCGATTTAACCACGCGCTTTGTATTGTTTGAGCGAGAGATTTATTTACAAAAAATGTGTGTTTGATTTCGGTAACTTTAGACTGAGTTTTATGTTGTATGATTAAACGTCTTGTACGAACAGGCGTCTTATAGTTATCGGGTGTATGACCATTTGAACACTGTCTAGCAACTCCTTTTGCTTTTTAATACGCTAGTTTGGCTGGCAATTGAATACATCGCTCTCAGACCAACGTATCTTTGATTTATAGTTCATTCAGTTCATCATCATCTTACCGATTACCTTTTATTTTACGGAGAATGTAATGAGATCACTGCGGGAGTCAGAGGTTGTCATACCAGGAGAAACACCTTTTGCTGAATCGTCTCTAAATCTTTTGTAGAAGCTTTCAGTCGGAATGTCTAGAATAAATGAGTCCGTAGCTGTATAAAGTATCTGGAGTCTGGATAGAGTGGTTTCAAGTAGTCCGTGAAAGAAATCTAGCATTCCATAAACTAGACAATCAAGAAGCAAACCCAAGAGACTGGTTATCATAGCTTAACATAATGTTTTCATCATTATCCCGTAAAGGTATGTCATGGAACTTTGAAGTCTTGTATAATTAGGTTTGAAGTTAATTTGATGCTTTGTTTTCTGGGTAAACTAATCTAACTCTTTGCGTTTGTGCGGGGTTTTCCATGTCTTTCCAAAAAAACAACTGTGTTCATTTCGTTTAAAGAAGTTCTTTCTGAGGGTCGGTAGTAGAACTGAGTTCTGAGATTGGTGTTTTATTCATTATATATGGTTCCAGGACTCCTATAAGTGAACGACAATGATTCTAGAACTGCATGTTACGTCTTAATCCGTGACGAAATAAACGTGTAGTAATCTATAATGACAGAAGTATTGTTTTGGAGTGTAGATTAGCACAAGTTAGGGAGGTCATTCTCCACTTGAATGTCTTTCAACTGCTAACGGGTAGTCATTTGAAGGTCAGGGAGTTCGTACCTGATATCTAATGCTCGACTTCTAAAATAAAGCCTGTTTCGTAAGAAATCTGATAAAATTTCAAAAGCCATTGCAAACCTCTGCGATAAAAATAAAAAGGAGCTGATAAACATTTAAAGTTAGTAATGGAAGTGACTGGCACATAGACCCAACCATCAGTAGATTGTTTGCATCTAAATAACATGATATAATTGATGGTTTAGATAGGATCGTAGCGTCTAGATGGTGTTGCCTTGCAGTTAGTAACCTTGTGAAAGCCATAGAGGATTCCTCCGCGTAGTCCGATTCAATCACTGAGAGTGGTAGATCAGAGAGTAAGCAATCGTTATTTGCGTTAACTCTTAGAAAGCATCCCAACTCATACCAGAGCAGTGATATAATTTAGGCAGGTTCTAGACGTAATGTTTTATACACGTTTTTCTGTAGTCTCGAATACATGCAAGCAAACAAAACGTCAGCCATTAAATAGGCGTCGTGGTAGTCCTCCCATGTCATGGCCATTTAACTGAAGCACACGGCTCGATTGAGCATGGTGTAGTCAGAGTCGCTTATATCTTTTCCTTTTAAACTAGAGTAGAAGCCCTTTGGGAGGTAATTTTAAATCGTCGAACCGCTCCAAACTACTCATGTACTCATAAGGGGATACTCTTTCGAAACAAGTGTGGATCAAGTATTTTCTGTATAGGGCATTTGGATAGTGACTGACCTAAAGATCTAGTGATCCCATTCAGAGGTGTAATGAATCGTAAAAAGAAAAGGGACCAAATGAACTGTCATGTACTTTCTGAAGATGAGCTATACAACTGGGGGGGGACGGTTCTAAATTCATAGTAATGATGTAGAATTAAATGAGAGTCATATCAACGAGATTGTGAAAGAATATAGGCAGTTTCCAAGTTCTTTGGTTCAACTTTACCTGCAAACTTCAGGGAGTGTGTGCTGACTCCTCTGAATTTCCACTAATGTGATCATGGTCCGTACTTACAGATGTCTGGACAGTCAGGGGAGTCTTCACAACCTTTTCCGCAAATCCAAACATCAGTAGATGATGCAAATTGAATTTAATCTTAAGGTGCATGAATTAAATTCTAATAAATTTAGTGGTTAGATAGTTATTCGTAGTTTCATTCATCTCATTAAAAAGATTTTTGCAGCATCGTGGTCCTCTATAAAGTTCCGGTTCAAAATTATTCCCATCGATCTTAAGAACAATAAATGCGAATGAAACAGATTTAGATGTTATCAATAAAACAGTTTTAGGAAGATTTTTAGGAGCTGGTACTTGATAGGCGCTCACAAGATGACTCGAAAATCAGCATAAACAACATAAGGACTTTAATTGCAGTTTCTCCAGTTTTAAAGAACACCTAAATTCCTTCTTTCGGAGTAATAAGTCCAGTATTACAGGTCAATGGATGGAATTACAATGTTTTCTAGTTCAACCGCTGCTGAATACTTGGCAATTCTTAGTAAAACATCTCGACAGAATCTGTTTCTTCTTTGTGATTGTAGTATAGTTGATAAGTTCTGCCATTGTTCGATAAAGTGTAGGGTTTGTCCGTCTGTACTAAGAGAAGATCAATATGTTTTTTATAGGATCACAATTCATAGGAGAGTTCTTTGAAACCGGCATGGTTTAGTTTGTCTTCTACAGACCATGTGTAGATGTTTAATTGAAAATTGGTTCATTTGTTCAAACATTGATCCAACTTCGCTTAGGCTTACAGGAAGTCGATTCATCTAAAAGTTTAATTCATTTATGTAAGGTTGTATAGTTAATTACTCTTTCTGCGTTCATTTGATTATAATGAAGTTTAGCTAAAAACACACCACATAAAACATTTATCATCAGTATTTTTATGTTAATACTGCACGCTTTTAAAACAAGTTCTTTAGGGTAAAGGAATAAAGTAGTTTCCTACGATTGGAGAATATTTACGCTCCTTCATTTTAATCTTCTAATACACCGCCTTCTGACCCACCAGATCCTCTAGTTTTGCCCTCCTTCGATACGTTAATGAACTGGGTGATGAAATTGTCTGCCCAGGTTCGGAAAACATTATATGAAAGAACTACTTGTGGTTGAGTAGAGACCATATTGAAGCCTGCTCACCTTGGACTCGTTCATTAATCTACGAACACTGCAACATTACTTAACTGGTGGTTCTATAGCTAGTTTTCAGGTATTTGCGAAATAGCATGGTTGTCACACTGTTTAGGCCATTTTTTTTGGATCAAATAACTTCTAATACGTTTCTTTAAAAACTTGTTATAAGTGCTCAGTTATTTATCAAGCGCCATTGTCTGTTGAGTTCCATTTTTCTAACTCAATATTTTGTTAAGTAAAAATAATTAATTTTGTTTCACCTAGGCAGTGGCTTTTTTTTTGATTGCAGACTAAGGGGAAGACGAATGTTTACTTTTTTACCCCTTAAAGTAGCTTTGTATATAAAAGTAGAAGATTGTCTCTTGAGCCAGAATCCCCCTTTAGCGATTAAAATAACGCGTTTTCGTGAGGTCAAAAACGATTGAATCGCACTGTTTTTGTGAATAAAAAACGCTAGAACAACGGCTAACCACACCCTTTTTGGGGTTAAAAAAGAATAAGAAAAGTAGTGTTTTTTAGCAGTTTTGTAATAAATTGGAGGAGTTGAAACCGAAACGAAAACCCGAAACTTGAGCCAGACGCCCCCTCTTAGCTGTTCTCTGCAAGTCAAAATACTCCCCCCCCCCCGGCGGTTCTTACAAGAAACGAATGTGGAGTGAGTGAGTGAGTGACGTGAGGAGTAGTGCGTGAGTGCGTGCGTGCGTGGCGGTGCGTGCAGTGCGTGAACGCTGCGTGCGCGCGCGCGCGCGCGCGTGTCTGTGAATATCATTTCAGTCTTGAAGTGAGGTTGTTGTTGTGCGCTAATATCACGCATTTTCAAAGGTTTTTTTGGTCAACTTGAATAAAGCGATGTCAAGCCTGCAAAACTTGGTTCACCGCGTTTTTCCTACTCTCATTGTGGGTTTCATTTATAAATGCTGAAGGGGAGGTAGTGGGATTGGTTGTCTATGTCACTAGATGATATGACAAAGACAACAAAACGAACCAAAACTCAAAACTGAAATTATCCATAATGAGTTGCCAAACTCATCAAAAAACAGGGAGTTTCGACGTCCACGTGCTTCAAGTACACATGAATTGTGTACAGTAAACCAATGCTGCACATGCTCCTTACTCCATTCTATGTCGCCAGTCTCGTTCTCTGTATCACATTGTGTGACAGTACAACAACTGGTGAACCTGCTCTTTACTCCAGTTATGCGCCATTCTCTGTCTCTATGTCTCCCATTGTGTACAGTAAACCACTGTGAACATGCTATTACTCCATTTATGTCGCCAGTCTCGTTCCCATTTGTGTACAGTAAAACCAAGTGAATGCTCGTACTCCATTTAGTCGCCATTCTCTGTTCTCTCTGTCTCCCATTGGTACAGTAAATCAACAATGTGAACATGCTTCTTGAACCATTTATGTCGCCATCTCTGTCTCTCGTCTCATTGTACTTATAGTGTCCCTCGCATAAACCGTTTTAAGTTTTCAAGTTTCAAGCTTATCTGTCTCTATTTTAAACAGAAGATCTCCACAGAACAACTGGCACGAATTCGCTGACTTGACCAAATCATTTCTTACAAGATTAATAGAAAGAAAACCATGTCTGATGACGGCAAAAGAACGACTATTGGCACAGAAATGCAATGCTGAAAACGTTTACAAAAAACCATTCTGGGATTGCATTACACAGTCGTTCTATTCCCCGATCTTCTCTGAAGTTTCTGTGAGATGTGATTGTGTACGCATATTTTTCCTTTTAACACCATCAACTCTGGGTTCCATTTCACAATTCTGTTTCTCTTTCGTTAAGCTCCGCGTTAAGCTTTCTTAGTTTATTCTAACTTGGAAACAGACTTTACACCAGGATAGAGACATACTTCCTTTCTGTTTTCGTAAAACACCTTTATATCTGAATACTTTTTTAAGCAAGGGATTTAACACCGGAAATAGAATGAGGTGATTTGTTTTCTAAGTTTCTGTTCACCTCATTTCAGTGTTTTCTTTTTTGTGAGTCTAAAAAGCTTTTTTTCCTAAGAAGTCTGAGAAATGTAAAAAACAAGGGTACGCCGCATCGGGGAGGGGTCTGCCAGACAAGCGACAGCAGGTATTGGGTTGTTTGGGCTTGTAATCATGAGAAGAGTCTTGACACTCGACACGGGTTAGTAGTATGCAAATTAGGACTAAACTCCCAAAACGATTGCCTAATTTACATACTCCTCCCGTGTTGAGTGTCCAAGACGCCACTCATGATTACCGGATTGATCTGTCTTTGATCAGGCATGGGGTTTTAGCTGGCAGCGGACAGTGTGATCAGTGTCACTGGGATCCTGATCCTGTCTTTGGCTCAGGGCCGGATTTTAGGTACATTGTGATAAGGTCCACGGGCTTGATCCTGTCTTGCTCAGGGCCTGGGTTTAGAGGCAGCAGTCATTTGTCATCACTGTACTGGGCTCAGGGCCTAGAGTTTAGCTGGCAGCGGTACATTGTGATCACGTCACCGGGCTCAGGGCCTGGGATTAGCTGGCAGCGGTACATTTGATCACTGTCACTGTGGCTCAGGGCCCTAGGTTAGCTGGGCAGCTGTACATTGTGATCACTGCACCGGCTCAGGGCATGAGGTTAGATGGCAGCGGTACATTGTGATCACTGTCACGGGCGCTCAGGGCCGGGTTTAGTGGTAGCGGTACATGGATCACTGCACCGGGCTTTGGGCTGGATTAGCTGGGCAGCGGTACATTGTGATCACTTGTCACTGGTCAGGCCCTGGGTTTTAGCTGGCAGGCGGTACATTGTGTTCAACTGTCACCGGGCTCAGGCCGGGTTTTAGCTGGCAGCGGTACATTGTGGAATCACTGTCACCGGGCTCAGGGCCTGGATTAGCTGGCAGCGGCTACATGGTGATACTGTCACGGGCCAGGCCCTGGGTTTAGTAGCAGCGGTACATTGTGATCACTGGTACCGGGCTCCTGGTCCAGGCTTTGGAAAAAACTCCTACATCTTCTTGCTGTGGCAGGGGAAGCTGGCTTCTCTTAGGGACTTGGGAAGTGTCAAATTGGGGTGTGTGTGGTGTGGTGTGTGTTGTATGTGTGTGCGTGTGTGTGTGTGTGGGTGTGCGTGGTGTGTGGTGTTGTGGGTGTGTGTGTGTGGTGTGTGTATGTGTGGATGAGGATGTAGGGTGTGATCGTATGTGTGTGTGTGTGGTGCGTGTGTGTGGGTGTGTGTGTGTGGGTGTGTGTGTGTGTATGGTGGTGTGTGTGTGTGTTGTGTGTGTGGGGTGTGTGTGTGTGTGTTCGTGCTCGCGCGCACGCGTGTGTGTTGTGAATATAGCGCAGGCACATGGGTATGCGTTCTTAACCCAAAGAAGCGGATCTTTGGAGAATTGTATGTCTAATCTGGTGGAGAGCAACGTTGTGTTTGTTCGAAATGACTGCCCTTAAAACAAAAATTAAAGGTGGCGAAATGCAAAGAAGAAACGACACAGAGGCAGATGTAGTGCCTGTCCAGTCTCGTTAACTCCACACACACAGCTCCTGGTTTTCTTTTCCATTTTCACCTAACAGGATTGACACGAAGCAGGAATTGATGGGTTAAGTTCAGCACGGGTCGGTGAGTAAATGTCGTCATGTGTGTCTATATGTTTGTGTACTTTCATTTGTTCGGCATAGACCATAAAACACAGTCCAGACACAGATACTCGTAAATACAGATACACATACACGAAGTAGCACACAACACGACGTAGTCACACACAACACACACCACACACCACAACACACACACACATCCACACACACACACACCCACACACACAGCACACACACACTAACATAAACACCACACACGTACGCACGCAGCACGCACGCACGCACACACGGAAGCCACACGCACACGCACACACGCACACACACACACAGACACACCACACAACCACACACACACACACACGCACGCACGCACCGCACGCACGCACGCACGCACGCACACACACACGTAGTTCACTCAAACACACAACACACACACACACATCACACACACAACACACACACACACACACAACACGCACATACAAATTACACATCACACACACGACACATCCATACAACACACGCACACACGCACGCACACGCAAAGCACACGCAGCAACGCACACGCACACGCACACGCACGCACGCACGCACACGCACACGCCACACACACACACACACACACAACACACACACACACCACACACACCTGGAAATAAACGATAGGATGATCTAAATACCAGTAATGCAAGGTGGAAGTACTTCGTCCTTCAGAATCAGAATGGTCCAATATCTCATTGGCCAACGAGACCTAAAAGGTGTCACTGTTCCATGGCAACCAACTCACTCAGATATCACTGGCCTATCCCCATGGCAACACATTACCCACTCATGATTTCACGGCCTATCCCCATGCAACACATACCACTCATGATATCATGGCCTATCCCATGGCAACACATACCCACTCATGATATCACGGCCTCATCCCCATGCAACACATATCCCACCAGGGGGTGTGGTTGGGGTGGTTTTTCCCCACTGGAATATCCCCATGGCAACAAATACTCCATCAATGATATCACTGGCTTATCCCATGGCAACAATTATCCACTCAGATATCATGACCTATCCCCATGGCAACACATAATCCACTATCATTACCCACTGGCCTACCCCATGGCAACACATACTCACTCATTATACACTGGCCTATCCATGGCAACACATACTCCACTCATGATATCACTGACCTATCCCCATGGCAAAACACATACTCCACTAAGATATCACTGACCCTATCCCCATGGCAACACATACTCAACTCATGATATCACTGGCCTATCCATGGCAACACTACTCCACTCATGAATATCACTGCCTATCCCCATGGCAACACAACTACAAGCATGATATCACTGGCCATCACCATGGCAACACATTATCCCACTCATGATATCACTGGCCTATCCAATGGCAACACATACTCCACTCATGATATCACTGGCCTATTACTGTGTTGTTATGGGGGGAAAGAGTAAAACCAACAACGTGTATCTTAAACCTTTAGGACCCCATTCAAAATAATACCCGTCATAATCTTAATCAATCGTATAGTAACTTCGTCCATGAAACCGGTTTAGATTAATGGAATGGGCGTGGAGGTTGGGTGTTGTGTTTGGCGGGAGGGGGGGGGCGGGGGTGCTTGTGTGATAAATAAGAGAGGAGGGAGATACACGAGTCTTTTGGTTATAATACATAAAACATTGATATTTGTTGCCACTTCTCTCTTTAGTCTGTAGTTCTTCCTGTGGGTTCGCCCTTCCCCTTTGTCTGTTAGTTTTCATGTTGGGTTGCCCTTCTCTCTAGTCTGTAGTCTTCATATGGGTTGCCCTTCTCACTGTTAGTCTGTAGTATTACTTTGGTTGCCCTTATCTTTTAGTCTGTAGTCTTCTGTTGGAGTATGCCTTCTCTCTTTAGCTGTAGTCTTCATATTGGTTGCCCTTCTCTCTTTAGTCTTTCTATTGGGTGCCATCTCTATTTAGTCTGTAGTCTTCCTATTGGGTTGCCTTTCTCTTTAGTCTCCTATTGGGTGCCATTCTCTCTTTAGTTTAGGTCTTCCTATTGGGTTGTCCTTCTCTATTTGTAGTCTTCAGAGTGGTTGCCTTCTCTCTTTAGTCTTCCTACGGGTTGCCATTCTCTCTTTAGTCTGTAGTTTCCTAGGGTGCCCCTTATCTCTGTAGGTCTGTAGTCTTTCTCATGGGTTGCCCGTCTCTCTTTCGTCTGTAGTATTCCGATGGGTTGCCTTCTCTCTTTGTCTTTATGGTTTGCCCTTCTCTCTGTAGTCTCCTATGGGTGCCCTTCTCTCTGTAGTCGAGTCTTCTATGGGTTGCCATTTCTCTCTGTAGTCTTCCTATTGGGTTTGACCCTTCTCTCTTTAGTCGTAGTCTTCCTGTTGGGGTGTCCTTCTCTCTGTAGTCTCCTATTGGTTCCCTTCTCTCTGTAGTCGTCCTATTGGGTTGCCTCTCATCTTTAGTCTGTAGTCTTACTATTGGGTTGCTTCTCTCATGTAGTCTGTAGTCTTACTATTGGGTTGCCTTACGCTCTTTAGTCTGAGTCTTCCCATTGGGTGCCCTTCTCTCTTTACGTCTGTAGGCTTCCTACTGGGTTGCCCTTCTCTATTTAGTCGTAGTCTCCATTAAGGTTGCACTTCGCTCTTTTAGTCTGTGTCTCTATTGGGTTGCCTTATCTCTTTAGTCGTAGTCTTTCCTATTGGGTTGCCTTCCCCTAGTCTGTAGTATTCCCATTGGGTTGCCTCTCTCTTAGTCTGTAGTATTCCTACGGGTTTGCCATTCTCTCCTTTAGTCTGTAGTCTTCCGATTGGGTTGCCCTCTCTCTTTAGTCTGTAGTCTTCTATTGGGTGTGCCCTCTCCTTTAGTCTGTAGCCTTTCATATTGGGTGCCCTTCTCTCTTTAGTCTGTAGTCTTCCTATTGGGTTGCACTTTCTCTCTGTAGTCTGTAGTTTCCTATTGGGTTGACCTTCTATCTGTAGTCTGTAGTCTTCCCATTGGGTTTTGCCCTCTATCTTTAGTCTGTAGTCTTCCTATGGGTTGCCCTTCTTCTTGTCTGTAAGTCTTCCATTGGGTTGCACTTCTCTCTTTAGTGTAGTCTTCCTATTGGGTTGCCATTCTCTCTTAGTCTGTAGTCTCCTTTGGGTTGGCCACTTCTATCTTTAGTCTGAGTCTTCCTATGGGTTGCCTTCTCTCTGTAGTCTGTAGTCTTCTATTGGGTGACCTTCTTCTTTAGTCTGTTAGTTCTTCCTATTGGGTGTTGCCCTTCTCTCTTAGCGTAGTCTTACTACTGGTTTGCCATTCTTCTTAGTATGTAGTCTTCCTATTGGGTTGCCTTCTATCTGAGTCTGTGGTCTCTACTGGGTTGCCCTTTCTCTCTTTAGCGTAGTCTTCCTATTGGGTTGCACCTTCTCTCTGTAGTTCTGTAGTCGTCAACTGGGTTGCCCTTCTCTCTTTAGTCTGTAGTTCCTATTGGGTTGCCCTTCTCTCTTAGTCTGTAGTCTTCCTATTGGGTTGCCCTTCTCTCTTTAGCTTTAGTCTTCCTATTGGGTTGCCCTTCTCTCTGTAGTCTGTAGTCTTTCTCTATATGGGTTGCCGCTTCTCTCTTAGTCTACTATTGGTTCGCCTTTCTCTTGTAGTCTGTAGTCTTCCGATTGGGTTGTTTACACTCCTTTTTTTTTTTTTCTGTAGTCTTTAGTCTCCTATGGGTTGCCCTTCTCTCTGTTATGTCTGTAGTCTTCCATTGGGTTGCCCTTTCTCTCTTTAGTCCGTTAGTCTTCCTATTGGGGTGCCCTCTCTCTGTGTCTGTAGTCTTCCTATTGGTTGCCTTTCCTCTTTAGTCTGTAGTCTTTCCTATTGGGTTGCCTTCTCTCTGTAGTCTTTAGTCTTCCATGGGTTGCCCTTCTCTCTGTAGTCTGTAGTCTTCCTATTGGGTCGCCTTCTCTCTTTAGTCTTAGTCTTCCTATTGGGTTGCCCTTTTTCTGTAGTTTGTAGTCGTCCTGTTGGGTTGCCCTTTCTTCTTGTAGTCTGCTGTCTTCATATTGGGTTGCCTTCTTTTTCGTCTTTATCTTCCTATTGGTGTTGCCCTTCTCTCTGTAGTCTTGTAGTCTTCCTGTTGGGTTCGCCTTCTTCTTTAGTCTGACGTCTTACTATTGGGGTTTGCCCTTATTCTGTAGTCTGTAGTTTCCTATTCGGTTGCCCTTCTCTCTGTAGTCTGTTAGTCTTCTATTGGGTTTGACCTTTCTCCTTTAGTCTTCCGATTGGGCCCTTTCTTCTTCTTTAGGTCTTCCTATTGGGTTGCTTTCTCTCTGTAGTCTGTAGTCTTCCTTATGAGGTTGCCCTCTCTTGTAGTCTTCCTATTGGGTTGCCCTTCTCTCCTTTAGTCTTCCTATTGGGTTGCCCTTCTCTCTGTAGCTGTAGTCCTTCACTATGGGTTGACCTTCTCTTTAGCGGTTGTAGTCTTCATATTGGGTGCCCTTCTCCCTTTAGTTTCCTATGGGTTGCCCTTCTCTCTTTAGCTTCCTATGGGTTGTTTGCCCTTCTCTATTTAGTCTGTAGTTTACTATTGGGCTTGCCTTCTCTCTTAGTCTGTAGTCTTCCTATTGGGTGCCCTTCTTCTTAGTCTCATATTGGGTTGCCCTTCCTCTTTAGTCTTACTAATTGGGTTGCACTCTCTCTTTAGTCTCCTATGGGTTGCCCTCTCTCTTTAGTCTGTAGTATTCCTAATTGGGTTGCCCTTTCTTGTAGTCTGTTAGTCTTCCTATTGGGTTTCCCGTCGCTCTTTAGTCTTCCGATTGGGTGCCCCCTTCTCTCTTAGTTTACTATTGGGTTGCCATTCTCTCTTTAGTCTTTAGTCTTCGTACTGGGTTTAGCCCTTCTATCGTAGTCTGTTGTATTCCGGTTTGGGTTTGCCCCTTCTCTCTTTAGGCTGTAGTCTCCCTATGGGTTGCCCTTCTCTCGTAAGTCTGTAGTCTTCCTATTGGGTTGCCCTTCTCTCGTCAGTCTGTAGTTCTTCTATGGGTTGACCTTATTCTAGTCTTCCTATTGGGTTGCACCGTCTCTCTTTATTCTGTAGTCTTCCGATTCGGTTGCCCTTATCTCTTAGTCTTTAGTCTTCCTATGGGTGCCCTTCTCTCTGTAGTCTTCCTATTTTTCGGGTTGCCCTTCTCTCTTTAGTCTTCCATGGGTTGCCCTTCTCTCTGTAGTCTGTAAGTCTTCTATTGGGTTTGACTTTCTCTGTAGTCTGTGTCTTCCTATTGGTTGCCCTTCTCTCCTTAGTCTGTAGTCTTCCTATTGGGTTGCCCTTCATCTTTAGTCTGTAGTCTTCCATTGGGTTGCCCCTTCTCTCTTTAGTCTGTAGTCTTCCTATTGGGTTGCCCTTTCTCTTAGTCTGTAGTCTTCCTAATTGGGTTGCCCTTCTATCTTTAGTCTGTAGTCTTCTATGGGTTTGCCCTTAGCTTTGTCTGTAGTCTTCTAATTGGGTTGCCCTTCTCTATTTAGTCTGTAGTCTTCATATTGGGTTGCCCTCGGTCTCTGTAGTCTTCCATTGGGTGCCTTCTCTCTGTAGTCTTCCTATGGGTTGCCCTTCTCTGTAGTCGGTATAGTTTCCTATTGGGTTGCCCTCCTCTCTGGTAGTCTGCAGTCTTCCTATTGGTGTGCCCTTCTCTCGTAGTCTTCCTATTGGGTTGCCCTTCTCTCTGTAGTCTGTAAGTACTTCCTATTGGTTGCACTTTTGTTAGTCTGTAAGTCTTCCTATTGGGTTCCTTCTCTCTTTAGTCTGAGTTTCCTATGGGTTGCCCTTCTCTCTGTGTCTGTTAGTCTTACTATTGGTTGCCCCTCTCTCTGTAGTCTTCATATTTCGGTTGCCCTTATTCTTTAGTCTGTTAGTCTTCCTATTGGGTTGCCCTTCTTCTGTAGTCTGTAGTATTCCTATTGGGGTTGCCCTTCTCTCTTTAGTCTCTAATTGGTTGCCCTTCTCTCTTGAGTCTGTAGTCTTCCTATGGTTTTGCACCTCTCTCTGTAGTCTGTTAGTCTTCCATTGGCGTTGCCCTTCTCTCTTAGCCTGTAGTCTTCCTATTGGGTGCCCTTCCTCTTTAGTCTTCCTATTGGTTGCCCTTCTCTCTGTAGTATGTAGGTCTTCCTAGGGTTGCCCTTCTCTCGTAGTCATGTAGTCTTCCTATTGGGTTGCCCTTTCTCTCTTTAGTTTCAGGGTTGCCCTTCTCTCTTTTAGTCTGTAGTCGTCTATTGGGTGCCTTTCTTCTAGTTGTAGTCTTCCTTTGGGTTGCCTTCCTATTTAGTCTGTAGTCTTCCTATGGGTTGCCTTCTCTCGTAGTCTTCCTGTGGTTGCTTCTCTCTTTAGTCTTCTGTTGGTTGCCACCTTCTCTATTAGTATCCTGTTGGTTTGCCCTTCTCTTTTAGTCTTCCTATTGGGGTTTGTCCTTCTCCTCTGTAGTCTGTAGTCTTCCTATTGGTTTGCCCTTCTCTCTTAGTCTGAGTCTTCTATGGGTGCCCTTCTCTCTTTAGTCTGTAGTCTTCCTATTGGTTGCCCTTATCTCTTTAGTCTGTAGTATTCCTATTGGGTTGCCCTTCTATCGTAGTCTGTAGTCTTAATAGGTTGGGGTTGCCATTCTCTATTTAGTCTGTAGTCTTCCTATGGGTGCCATTCTCTCTTAGTCGTAGTCTTCCTATTGGGTTGCCCTTCTTCTTTAGTCTGTAGTCTTCATTGGGTTGCCCTTCTCTCTTTAGTCTGTAGTCTTCCTATGGGTTGCACTTCTCTCTTTAGCTGTATTATTCCTATGGGTTGCCTGTCTCTTTAGTCTTCATATGGGTGCCCTTCTTTCTTTAGCTGTAGTCTTCCTATTGGAGTTGCCTTCTATCTTTAGTCTTCTATTGCTTGCCCTTCTCTCTTTAGTCTCCTATGGGTTGCCCTTCTCTCCTTTAGTCTTCCTATTGGGTTGCCCTTCTCTCTTAGTCTTCCTTATTGGGTTGCTCCTCCTCTACTTTAGGCTGTAGTCTTTCATTATTGGGTTGCCCTTCTCTCTGTAGGTCTGTAGTTTCCTATGGGTTGCCCTTCTCTCTTAGTCTTCCTATTGGGTTGCCCGTCTCTCTTGGTCTGTAGTCTTCCGATTGGGTTGCCCTTCTCTCTTTCGTCTTCCTATTGGGTTGACCGTCCTCTCTGTAGTCTGTAGTTTCCTATTGGGTTGCCTCTCTCTTTAGTCTTCCTATTGGGTTGCTTCTCTACTTGTCTGTGTCTTCAAATTGGGTTGCCCTTCTCTCCTGAGCCTTAGTCTTCCTATTGGGTTGCCCTTCTCTCTTTAGTCTGTAGTCTTCCTATGGGTTGCCCGTCTCTCTGTAGTCTGTAGTCTTCCTGTGGTTGACCTTATCTCTTTAGTCTGTAGTCTTCCTATTGGGTTGCCCTTCTCTCTGTAGTCCTTCCTATTGCGTTGCCTTCTCTCTTTAGTCGTAGTTTCCTATTGGGTTGCCCTTCTTCGGTAGTCTGTAGTCTTCCTATTGGCTTGACTTCTCTTGTAGTCTTCCTATTGGGTTGCCCTTCTCTCTGTAGCTTTCCTATGGGTTGCCCTTCTCTCTGTAGTCTGTTAGTCTTCCTATGGGTTGACCTTCTTTCTTTAGTCTGTAGTTCTTCCTATTGAGTTGCCCTTCTCTCCTTAGTCTGTAGTCTTCCTATTGGGTTGCCCTTCTCTCGTAGTCTTTCCTATTGGGTGCCCTTCTCTCTTTAGTCTGTAGTCTTCGTATTGGGTTGCCCTTCTCTCTTTAGTCTTCCTGTTGGTTTGCCCTTCTCTCTTAGGTCTTCCTGTTGGTTGCCCTTCTCTCTTTAGTCTTCCTGTTGGTTTGCCCTTCTCTCTTTAGTCTGTAGTCTTCCATTTGGGTTGCCCTTACTCTCCTTTAGTCTTCCTGTTGGTTTCCCCTTCTCTCTTTAGTCTGTGTATCCTATTGGGTGCACTTCTCTCATTTAGTCTTACTTGTTGGTTTGCACCTTCTCTCTTTAGTCTGTAGTCTTCCTATTGGGTTGCCCTTCTCTCTGTAGTCTGTAGTCTTCCTATTGGTTGCCCTCTCTCTTTAGTCTTCTATTGGGTTGCCTCCTCTCTTTAGTCTGTAGTCTGCTATTGGGTTGCACTTTTCTTCTCTGTAGTCTGTAAGTCTTCCTATTGGGTTGCCTTCTCTAATTAGTCTTCCTATTGGGTTGCCCTCTCTCTGTAGTCGTAGTCTTCCTATTGGGTTGCCCTTCTCTCTTTAGTCTCTACTGGGTGCCCTTCTTTTTAGTCTGTAGTCTTCCTATGGGTTGGCCCTTCCTCTTAGTCTTCCTTTGGGTTGCCCTTCTCTCTTTAGCTTCCTTATTGGTTGCCCTCTCTCTTTAGTCTGTAGTCTTCCTATGGGTTGCCCTCTCTCTTTAGGTCTGTTATTTTACTATTGGGTTTGCTCCGTCTCTCTTTAGCTTACTATGGTTGCCCTTCTCTCTTTTGTCTGTAGTCTCTATTGGGTGCCCTTCTTCCTTTAGTCTGTAGTTTCATACTGGGTGCCTTCTCTCTTTAGTCTTTAGTCTTTCATATTGGGTTGCCATTCTCTCTTTAGTCTGTTGAGTTTTTCCATTTGGGTTGCCCTCTCTCTGTAGTATGTAGTCGTCCTGTGGGTTGCCCTTCTTCTTTTGTCTGTAGTCTCCTATTGGGTGCCCTTCTCTCTGTAGTCTGTAGTCTTCCTATTGGGTTGCCCTTCTCTCTCGTCTGTAGTCTCTATTGGGTTGCCCTTCTCTCTTTAGTCTGTAGTCTTCTATTGGGTTGCCTTCTCTCTTTAGTCTGTAGTCTTCCTATTGGGTTGCCTTCTCTCCTTAGTCGTAGTCTTCTATGGGATTGCCCTCTCTCCCTAGTCTGTAGTCTTCCTATGGTTGCTTCTCTCTTTAGTCTGCATGTTGGTTTGCCCTTCTATTTTAGTCTGTAGTCTTCCTATTGGGTTGCCTTCTTCTTTAGTCTGTAGTCTTACTTATGGGTT
Organism: Phymorhynchus buccinoides; assembly: GCA_017654935.2. NCBI lineage: Eukaryota > Metazoa > Mollusca > Gastropoda > Neogastropoda > Raphitomidae > Phymorhynchus > Phymorhynchus buccinoides. The sequence goes on along the minus strand of CM065695.1, from coordinate 1,352,157 downwards.
GCCCTTCTCTCTTTAGTCTGTTGTCTTCCTATTGGGTTGCCTTCTCTCTGTATCTGTAGTCTCTATTGGGTGCCCTTACTCTCTTTAGTCGTAGTCTTCCTATCGGGTTGCCCTTCTCTCCTTAGTCTGTAGTCTTCCTATTGGGTTGCCCTTCCTCTCTTTAGTCTGAGCTTCCTATTGGGTCTGCCCTTCTCTCTTTAGTCTTTAGGCTTCCTGTTGGGTTGGCCCTTCTCACTTTAGTCTGTAGTCTTCTATTGGGTTGCCACTTCTCTCGTAGTCTGTAGTCTTTCCTGTGGGTTGACCTTCTCTCTTTAGTCTTCCTGTTGGTTTTGCCCTTATCCTCTTTAGTCTGTAGTTTCCTATTGGTTCCCTTCTTTCTTGAGTCTGTAGTCTTCCTATTGGGTTGGCCTTCCTCTCTCTGTAAGTATTCCTATTGGGTGGCCCTTCTCTCTTTTAGTCTGTAGTCTGCCTATTGGGTTTGCCCTTCCTCTTTAGTCTGTACTCTTCCCTACTGGGTTGACATTCTATCTTAGTATGTAGTCTTCTAATTGGGTTGCCCTTCTCTCTGTAGCTTCCTATTGCGTGTCCTTCTCTCTTTAGCTGTAGTCTTCCTATTGGGTTGCCCTCTCTCTTTAGTCTGTAGTTTCCTATTGGGTGCCCTTCTCTCTTAGTCTGTAGTCTTCCTATGGGTTGCCCTTCTCTCTTTAGTCTGTAGTTCTCCTATTGGGTTGCCCTTCTCTCTTTAGTCTGTAGTCTTCTACTGGGTTGCCCTTCTCTCTTTAGTTCTTTAGTTTCCTATTGGTTGGGTCCTCTCTCTTTAGTCTGTAGTCTTCCTATTGGGTTGCCCCCGTCTCTCTGTAGTCTGTAGTCTTTCCTATTGGGTTGCCTCTCCTGTAGTCTGTAGTCTCCTATGGTTGCCCTTCTCTCTTTAGTCTTCCATTGGTTTTTTTGTTTTTTTTTTTTTTTTTTAGGTTGCCCGTCTCTTTTAGTCTGTATAGTCTTCCTATTGGGTTGCCTTCTCTCTTTAGTCTGTAGTCTCCTATTGGGTGCCGTCTCTCTGTAGTCTGTAGTCTCTATTGGGTTAGCCTTACTCTCTTTAGTCTTCCTATATTGGTTGCCCGTCTCTCTTTAGTCTGTAGTCTTCCGATTGGGTGCCCTCTTCTTTAGTCTTCCTATGGGTTGCCCTTCTCTTGTAGTGTAGCTTCATATGGTTTGCCTTCTCTCTGTAGTCTTCCTAGTGGGTTGACCTTCTCTCTTTAGTCTTCCTATTGGGTTGCCATTTCTCTGTAGTCATGTAGTCTTCCTATTGGGTGACCTTCCTCTTTAGTCTGTAGTCTTACTATTGGTTGACCTTCTCTCGTTAGTCTGTAGTCTTTCCTATTGGGTTGCCTTCTCTCTTATCTGTAAGTCTTCCTATAGGGTTGCCCTTCTCTCTGTAAGTCTGCTAGTAGTCCTATTGGTGCCCTTCCTCTGTAGTCTTTCCTATTGGGGTTGCCCTTCTCTCTTTAGTCTTCCTATTGGGTTTTGCCCTTCTCTCTGTAGTCTTCCTATTGGGTTGCCCTCTCTCTGTAGTCTTCTATTGGGTTGCCCTCTCTCTTAGCTGTAGTCTTCTATTGGGTTGCCCTTCTCTATGTAGTTCTGTAGTATTTCGCATTGGTATTGCCCTTCTTCTTTAGTCTGTAGTCTTCCTGTGGGCCCTTCTCTCTTGTAGTCTTCGTATTGGTTGCCCTTTCTATGTAGTCTGTAGTCTTCTATTGTTTGCCTTCTCTCTTTAGTCTGTAGGTCTTCCTATTGGGTGCCCTCTCTCTTTAGTCTGTATTTTTCCTACTGAGTTGCCCTTCTCTATTTAGTCGTAGGCTGCCTACGGGTTGCCCTTCTTCTCTTAGTCTGTAGTCTTCCTATTGGTGTTGCCCTTTTTCTTTAGGTCTGTAGTCTCCTATTGGGTTGCCTTCTCTCTTTAGTCGTAGTCTATCCTATGGGTTGACCTATCTCTTTAGCTGTAGTCTTCCTATTGGGTTGCCCTCTCTCTTTAGTGATGTGTCTTCTATTGGGTTTGCCCTTCATTCTGTGTCTTCCTGCTGGTTCGCCCCCCCTTCTCTCTAGTCTGTAAGTCTTCACTATTGGGTGCCCTCTCTCTTTAGTCTGTAGTTTCTATTGGGTTGCCCTTCTCTCTTTAGTCCTTTAGTCTTCCTATTGGGTGCCTTCTTCTTAGTCTCCCTTCCAATTGGTGCCCTTCTCTCTTTAGTCTTATACTGGTTGCCCTTCTTTCTTTCGTCTGTAGTCTTCTATTGGAGGCCCTCTCTCTTTAGTCTGTAGTCTTCCTATTGGTTGCCCTTCTCTCTTTAGTCTGTAGTCTTCTACTGGGTTGCCCTTATTTCTTTAGTCTTTAGTCCTTCTATTGGGTTGCCCTTCTCTCTTTAGCTTGTAGTCTTCCTTATTGGGTTGCGCCTTCTCTCTTTAGTCTGTCGTCTTCCATTGGGTTGCCCTTGCTCTCTTAGTCTGTAGTCTTCCTATTGGTTGCCCTTCTATCTGTAGTCGTGTTATTCCTATTAGGATTTGCCCTTCTCCTTTAGTCTTCTAATCTGGGTTGCCTTCTCTCTTTAGTCAGTAAGTCTTCCTATTGGGTTGCCCTTCTCTCTTTAGTCTGTTAGTCTTTCCTATTGGGGTGCCCTCTCTCTTAGTCTGTAGTCTTCTATTGGGTTTGCCCTTACTCTTTAGTCTGTAGTCTTCCTATGGGTGTTGCCATTCTCTCTGTAGTCTGTAGGTTTCCTATTGGTTGCCCTTCTCTCTGTAGTCTTTCCTACGGGTTGCCCTTATTCTTTAGTCTGTAGTCTCCTATGGGGTTGCCCTTCCTCTTTAGTCGTAGTATTCCTATGGGTTGCCCTTCTCTTTAGTCTTACTACTGGGTTGCCCTTTCTCTCTTTAGTCTGGTAGTCTGTCCTATTGGTTGCCTCTCTCTTGAGTCTGTAGTTTCCTATTGGTGCCTTCTCTCTTTAGTCGTAGTCTTCCTATTGGGTTGCCTTCTCTCTTTAGTCTGTAGTCTTCCTATTGGTTGCTTCTCTCTGTAGTCTGTAGTCTTCCTATTGGGTTTGCCCTTCTCTCTTAGTCTTCCACTGGGTTGCCTCTCTTCTTTAGTCTGTAGGTTCCTATTGGGTTGCCCTTCTCTCTTTATCTGAGTCTTCCATTGGGAGTTGCCCTTCTCTCTGTAGTCTTCCTATTGGGTTGCCCTTCTCTCTGTAGTTCTTCCTGTCGGGTTTGCCCTTCTCTCTGTAGTCTTTCCTATGGGTTGCCCTTCTCTCCTTAGTCTGTAGTCTTCCTATTGGGTTGCCCTTCTCTCTTTAGTCTTCCGATGGTTGCCCTTCTCCTTTAGTCTTCCTTTGGGTTGCCCTTCTCTCTGTAGTCTTCCTATTGGTTTGCCCTTCTCTTTAGTATGTAGTCTTCCTATTGTGTTGCCCTTCTCTCTTAGTCTTCCTGTTGTTTGACCTTCATCTCTTTAGTCTCATGTTGGTTTGCCCTTCTCTCTTTAGTCTCCTGTTGGTTTGCCTTCTCTCTTTAGTCTGTAGTTCCTATTGGGTTGCCCTTCTTCTTTAGTCTTCCTATTGTGTGCCCTTTCATCTCTTTATTTGTAGTCTTCCATTGGGTTGCCTTCTCTCTGTAGTCTCTTCCTATGGGTTGCCTTCTTTCTTTATTTCTGTAGTCTTCTATTTGGGTTTCCCTTCTCTCTTAGTCTTCCTACTGGGTGCCCTTCTTCTAGTCTGTAGCTTCCTAGTGGTTGCCCTCTCTCTTTATCTGTAGTCTTTCTTGGTTGGCCTTCTCTCTGTAGTCTTCCTATGGGGTTGCCCTTCTTTCTTTATTCGTAGTCTTCCTATTGGGTTTGCCATTCTTCTGTAGTCTTCCTATTGGGTTGCCCTTCTTTCTTTATCTGATAGTCTCCATTGGGTTGCCCGTTCCTTTAGCTTCCTATTGGGTTGCCCTTCTCTCTTAGTCCTTGAGTCTTCCACTGGTTGCCCTTCTCTCTTTAGTCTGTTAATCTTCCTATTGGGTTGCCCTTCTCTCTGTAGTCTTCCTATTGGGTTGGCCCTTCTCTCTTTAGTCTCCTACTGGGTTGCCTTTCTTCTTAGCGTAGTCTTCCATGGGTTGCCCTTCTTCTTAGTCTGTAGTCTTCCTACTGGTTGCCCCTTCTCTCTTTAGTCCTGTATTCTTCTATTCGGGTTGCCCTTCTCTATGTAGTCTGTAGTCTTCCTATTGGGTTGCCCTTCTCTCTTTAGTCTGTAGTCTTCCTATTGGTCGCCTTCTCTCTTAGTCTGTAGTCTTCTACTGGGTTTGCCCTTCTCTCTTTAGTCTTTAGTCTTCCTATTGGGTTGGCCCTTCTCTCTGTAGTCTGTAGTCTCCTATTGGGTTTGCCCTTCTCTCTGTAGTCTGTGTCTTACTATTGGGTTTGCCCTTCCTCTCTGTAGTCGTAGTCTTCTATTGGGTTGCCCTTCTGTCTGTAGTCTGTAGTCTTCCCTATTGGTTTGTTCTTAAGCCCTTGCACCGCCCAAACGTCGCATGCTTGCCCACCACAGTGATTGAACAACAGATAAACACAACACCCACATTGATGGTAATGAACAAGGTTGTGTCAGAGGCGATACTGGACAAGTCGTTGGTGTCTTCCAGGCATGGCCCTTTGTCTTTAAACTTTGATAAAAGGTCCCATTTCTGTTTAAAATTTAGCTGATGAACAACTGAAACTGACTGATTTGTTGTGTATTTGTTGTGTGGTACTTTAGCTGAAGATTATATTTTTTGAAAGTATTAAAAGGA